>CM053564.1:4166671-4227462 GCA_028646485.1 Cryptoprocta ferox | reverse complement strand
GCTCCTTCTCACTCCCATACTGGGTGCTCTCTCTGCACCAGCCCTTTTGTGGTCAAAAGCAGTCAACAAGATAGATCCTCATTTGTTCGAACATGTACATCAGGAGGAACTGGCAGTAGCAGAATGACAGACTGTGACATGCGAGATTAAGGGAATAAACAGGATGCTGAAATGCAGTGTGACCAGAGAGACCAGAATAGATGGAGAGACCCCTTGCAGATGGGGGCATTTGAGACCAGACTGAATGGTGAGAAGGAGCCAGACAGGGGAAGACAGGAAAGAGAGACTAAGGAAACATCCCTACAAGGAGCTAGAAGACCATGATTATATGTCTGGAGCATAATGAACAAGGTGGGGAGAGTGGTCCATTTAGGACCATATTTGCCATTGGGGCTTTTAATCACCTTCCCCCACCATCTTCACCCCGGAGGTCTCTCAACTGGTCCACCCCAGATTCCTAATGAGCAAAAGTTATTGGGTATTTGCAGTGAACCCAGTATTTCTGTCCTTCCATCCCCCCCCCCCAAATTCTTATGTCAGAATCCTAATCCCCAAGGTGATGGCATTAGGAGGTGGGGCCTGTGGGAATTGATTTGGTCACGAGAGCAGACCCCTCATGAGTGGGACCAGCGCCCTTACAAAAGGGACTCAGAAAGCTCCCTCAGCCCTTCCACCATGTGAGGACACAATGAGAAGACACCATCTATGAGCCAGACTCTCACCTTCACCACGTCTGCTGGTGCCACAGTCTTGGACTTTCCAGCCTCCCCAACAGTGAGAAATAAATGTCTGTTGTTCATAAGTCACCCAGTCCACAGTATTTTGGTTTTGGCAGCCCAAATGGACTGGGAAAGCATCTCATTCCAAATGCACCACCAGCAAGGATGCTTTCATCATTCTCAACCCCATTTCTACTATTCATAACCCCATAAAACCAACCCAAACATGCCCACTGACTACCAAGTCAATGTGCCTCCTCTGCCATTGGCCCACAGGCCCCAGGAACATTCTGCCTCCAAGAAGTCTCAGTTGGAGGTAGGGGAGGGAGATGCCAAGAACCTCCTGTCCACGTCGTCCCTCATCCCACTGACCTCAGCCCTCATCACAAACACTCCCACACATTCCAAAACACGGATTCTCAGACTCCAATCTTGGGCACCTACCCAAGATTCATCCACACCCCCAGAGTAATTCATCACTGCCAAATTCTATGAATGTGTAAAGAAAGCTATGATCCATCCAATACTCGGCTCCATCATGCTTTCCCTGACCCAGACAGGTCAGTGACAACTCCTTTGCCACCCAAGTCAACTGTCTGCTCAAGGTCACACATTCTGCAGATTCTAGTGCCAAGACTAGAATCCAAATGCCTGGATTTGGGAAACAAGGTATTCGATGAGGACAAGACTCGCGAATGAGATGGCATAGAACTGTCTGGGAAGAGAGCATATTCAGACCATATCTGGACCTCTAACAAGAACTCATCCCTCTGCCTTGGGACACCATGGTACATAACCAAGAATCAAGAACAGAAGTCACTGTTCTTGTACTGGAGTCCCATCTCCTGCCCCACCATGAAATTAATCACCTCACTCAAGTCTTCCCAAAGGCCCACGAGAATCCTGTTTATCTCTCCCCTTCGAAATTCTTTTATTTTCTTCCTTTGTTTTTCTTTCCTCTTCCACCGTGTCTTTTGGAAAAGCCACAAATGAGACAGGTTGATTAATTTCATATTTTGGCTACCATTGCACAAACACCTTCCCTCAAACTCTGGGGCAAAAAAACAAAGATTTAATCAGTCTCTAGTGTGGTTACCTCGTGTGTTTGAGAAGATATCTGATCGAAGGCAAAAGAGAAGTTTTCAAACATTAAACTTTAATAAGCAGAGCAGGCAAACATACTGCTACATCAACACCCTGCGCAGCCTCACTGGGGAGAAATCTGGGCTGATCTATCAATCTCCGCAGATGGGTATTGTCATCACTCGCTGCTCTTATTACATTCACCCAACCTGGGAGTCCGTGGAAAAAATTCCACTAACTCAATCAGCACTGGGGAAAGCCAACGAGGGTATGGACTTTGCCAAGTTTTGCTAGGCTGATGGAGGCAATGGTTTTTGGATTTTTTTTGTTTTGTATTTTGTGTGTGTGTGCTTCAGGTAGAAGTTAGTTCCTTCTAAGTCTTCACACTTTAAGTTACAGATAGTTCTTACTACAGAAGGAGGAAGAACAGGGAGGAGAGATTTTCTTTTTTCTGGAGGAAGAAGACTGGGGCAACACTGAAAGCTAAGTCTTGGGGAATCATCTGGGCTAAGAAGCGGGACACTCCTTCTGTGAAGGGCTGTAGAGTTTCTGTCAACTCTGCTATTCTTCTACCACAAAGCAGCTTTAGACAATACATAAATGAACTGGCAGGGCTGTATCTCCCTAAGACTTTTTTTTTTTTTTTTTTTTTTTTTTTTTACAAAACCAGGGAATGAACCAGATTTGGCCCATGAGTCCTAGTATGCCAATCCCTGATCAAGGCTGCAGGGTTGAAGAAAGTGAACAGGAGACCACAGTGAATATGAAACCTATAAAGATCAGCTTCCCCCTCCCTTGAAGGTCACTACTTGAAGGTCAGAAGGAAAGTGTAAGTCCCTACCTCACTTTGATAGTTGATGGTTTAGTGGGAGAAGGTAAGTATCACTTCATCCAAATTGCTCACCAACCCCCAACCAAAACCACAAAGGTGTGTCCCTCTGGCCATAGGACCTTCACAAATGTTATACTCTCTCTGCTTAAAATGTTCTTCGTTCTACTTTTACTCAATTAAATCCTCTTCATTTTTAGTTCTCAGCTAAGATTACATCTTTGAGAGAGGACCTGCCTGGGGCTTCCCACTTCAGCCAAGCACTTAGCACCCTGCACTTTGCTTTTATTCCAATTTTTTTTGTGACTGTCTCTCTTCTCTTGTTAAACTGCAAAATCCGTGGGGTCCCCCCTAGCACCAAGCACCAGGCCTGACACATAGAAAGTACTAACTCAACAGACCTAAAATAGATGGGTATTTAAAGGTTTTAATGAGAACTGGAAGCATGAGTACCTATGACCTTTGACTTCCTCTCATGCAGCACAACTTTGCTGAAGCCCTCCATATCTGCAGAGAGAGAAGGGGGTGAGGCAGAGGTTCTCCCACTTGACTGTGCAGCAGCACCCCACAGAGAGCTTGCTGAAACAGATCCCCAGACACCACACCATGCTTCAGAATCAGCAGGTCTGAGATGGAACCCAGGAATTTGCAACTGCAAACAGCTTCCAGGTTGCTACAGGGCTGGAAGCCATACTGCATTTCTCAATTCTGGCCACACGTTAGAATCATGAGGGAAGCTTTAAAAAAAATAGCCAATGTTGGGATTTTACCCAGACCAATTAACTCGGAATCTCTGAGGATGGGGCACAGACATCACTGTTCATTGGTGGTTTTGTTTTTTAAAGTTTCATGGGTGATTCTGATTTGCACTAGGACTGAGAAAAACTGGGCTACAGGATGTTTATAGTGCAAAACAGTCCTCAGGGTCCAGCTCCCATACAGATTTGGCTGGACCCAAAACAGCAGTTTGAGAACATCCTGGGCGCTCCCCTCAAGGTCTAGCTCAGGGCTTCAAGGACAGCTCCTGGGACATGTCTGAAAGGCACGTGGATGCCAAACAGAACTTGGATTCATTAGAGTAGTTGTACGTAGCAGTTGTTTATCTATTTTCATCACTGTATGAGTTCCATTGCATAAATATACTACAATGATTTTATCCACTCTGCCAATGATATAGGGCTACTAGAGGTAGTGCTGCCATAAACATTCTAGTACGTATTGTTTGTTAAGTGTATGGATCGTTTGTTAAGTGTATGTAAAAAATGCATACTGGGTGATTCCACTTATAGGATGTCCAAAATGAGCGCAGTTAACCTATGGCACTGAAGTCAGTGCTAGGGTGGGTGGCTCTGGGGAAATATCCCAAATGTATTCACTCTGTTTTAACTCATCAAGCTGTACTCTTGATATTGGCTGCTATTCTATATGTATATTATGCCTTAATTCTCAAAGTTTATTAAAAATAAAAACTCACAGTGCAGAGGTAGATGCACCACCAGCTCAAGGCCTGCAGGGGGCGCAGCAGCCCCATGAACTCTGCTCTCCAGGCTCTGCGTGGAATCTGGCTGGCCAGACTGCCTGAAGTTTTGGGACTGCCTGAAGAGTAGCAGACGCTCTGAGCTCACAGGTCAGAGTGCCTGGAGGGGCCAGGGCAAGGCCCTCAACTCAGCACCATAGCAGGCTGGATTGTCCATTCTCGGAAGCTCTCAGCCTGTCAAAGCAATTCCACCTGGAAGAGGGCTCAGGAGTTTCCAGGGCCCTTCTCCTCTCTGCCTCACACAGAGAGAGGCACTGTGGCTAAGAGTCAGGGCAACCTGCGCTCAAGTCCTAGAGTTGCCATGGGTGACCTTGAACAAAGCACTTAACTGTGAAAGGAAGAGGTGATACCACCAGGTTGGGGTGTCTGACCTAGAATGTAATCGGTAGCCATTGTATCTACCAAAGTCAACAAGAGGGTCCCTTCCCCTCCTCCTCTCCGCTATACTACGGGATCACAGAGAGGTGGTAGCAATCCATCGTTCTAGACCCATCCAGCTCTGCCACATGGAGAAGCCGGGAGCCAGTTCATGTCAGGCCAGTGGCTGCAGCTCACAGGTTTCTGATCCTAGAGATGGTGGCCGAGGTCAAGCCTGCTGGCAGCACCAAGATTGACAATACTTGGAAACAATGGCCCAGGCCTGAGTCTGACCTCCTTCCAGATGCTCTGGGTTGTGAGATGTCCTAGGATTCAACACCTGCAGTGCCAAGAAGGTTGGCAGCTCCCTGGAATGCACAGATCTGGTGGAGGGAAGACGACTGCTTGGGAGCTCAGACTGAGTTTCACATCCCAGCTCTGGCACTTAATTAGCTGCATAACCTTGAGAAAGCTACCTGACCTCTCAGAGAGCCAAGTATTTCACAGGGAAATACCCGATCTTATAGGATTAATAGGAGAGCAAAGCATGGTGACTGTCAGGCACCTTGCACACTACAGAGTTTAGGGAATGTTGATTCCCCCTCCTCTGGGTGGCTCTGACCTCGCGAGTAATAGCAGCAATAATAGTAATACCAGCTATTATGTAATGACTTACTACATGGCATGACAGCCCTATGAGTAGGCACCACTGTCTCCATTTTACAGATAAGGAAATGGAATCAAAAGACAAGGACCTCATCTTGCCAAGGTCACACAGCCAATTAGGGCTACAAGTCACATTTGAACCCAAGTCTTCTTAGTTTCTGAACTGCGCTTTTAACTCACCTGGCTGTATTAGAATTTAACCCACCGTCTCAGATTCCAGCCCTCCAGGGTAAGCCCTGGGAATTCAAGATATTTATGCTGAATTCCTGGTCTTCTGTCTTCCTCCCAGGAAAGCTAACAATTCTCAACTTACCCCATGGTTCCTGACTATTCACCTTGAAGCACAGAGTTGAGCACAGTCAAGGGAGAGGATGGGTAAGTCAGGGGAAAAAAACCTGTATGAGGCTGTCACAGTAACACTGACTCCATAAAGCAGAAATGCCCCCAGCCTTCTCCATATTCTGTCTACAGAGTTGGAAATCAGGCCTGGATCTGCCAATTCCTAGCAGTGTGACTTCAGGCAAGTTAGGTGACCACTCTGGATTATGGTATTCTCATTTATAAACATGTAAATAATGTCAGAAATGGAAACTACCAGAAAATATCCTTGCAAGGACCAAATAAGATAACATTCTTGAAGTGTTTGGCAGAGTACAGACAGGTAAATCAGCACTTGAGTTTTGGCTATTATATCACTAACATCATCCATCATCATCCACATGAGTATTATCATCACCACGGCCATCATCATCCCCATCAACCTCCACTGACATCACCATCACCATCACCATCATCACCATCCCCATTACCACGGTCATCATTTCAAGGAGATAATGTGCACCGAAGACACAGCACACTGAGGACAAGAAAGATGTGATAAAACTTCACTTTGCCACAAGGTAGATGTAAGCTCTAACATCTTGGAAGACATAACTGTTATCCCAGTCTTGCTCTTTAGATTCCATGGGCATTGTCTCAAGCATATAACACAATCCCAGAGACAGTAAAACGCAGACTCTAATGCCTCCATTCCCCCCGGAACACAGTCTCTAAACTTCCCACGACAGGGAAGGGGCCCAGCCTTCTAGACCTGAGTCTGCAGGAGAGAGAAGAGGGCGCAGGACCACCTCATCCTTAGTGGCCCAGAGCCAATCCATGCTGTCAGATCCTCTAAGATCTATAGAACTATAGAGAGCTATAGAGCTCTCCTATCATCTTTGGCCCCTCCTTCCCTCTGTTTTTCCACCTCATTCCCTCAACTCAGTAAAATAAATGAGCAACTTCTCCTTCCCAGGAGCTGCGCTAAGAATGCAAGAAACAGTAGAGAACAATATGGTCGTTATCCCCATCCTCAGTGAGCCTTCAGTCCAGTGGGGCAGTTGGACACCAGACAGGTTATTATAGTAACAGCTTCAATGGGCTCCAGGTGGAGGGGAGGGGAGGGGAGACAGACACAGAAAGGTTTGATACCATGTAATGTGGAGACTGATTTAGCTGGAAAACTCCAGGAAGGCTTCCCTGAGTAAGGGACATCTATGCTGAGACCTGAATAATGAGCAGGAATTCTAACAGTGAAAGGATAGGGAGAAGTTAAGGAAAAGCATCCTGAGAAGAACGAGCCTGTACAGAGGCCTGGAGGCACTTTGGGGACCCAAATCTCCACTGAGGCAAGAGTGTTGGGATGAAAAGAATGATGTATGAGACCAGGCAGACAAGATAAAAGGGGTTGTGACATTCCTGGGTTTATCAAACCAAGTAAAGGAATTTTGGATTTTATTCTTAAATCCCCAGAACTCATTTAAGAAAAATTTAAGTTAAAAGAAAAAAAATACCTGAGTCTTACCACTGCTTGCTTCATGGTTAGAAATGAGAAGGGCATGGAGTCCTGGGCCATTGTCTTCTCTGTCTCCTGGGACCAATCCAAGTAAAACCAGAAGGGCACTCACATTCGCACACATATGGAGAGACAGAGAGAGAATGAGAGACAGACGGAGAGAGAGAACAAGCTGACAGACCGACTGGGGAAGACAGAGACACTCCAGGCACTTCCCTGAGCAGAGTAGTTTCCTCCAAATCAAGAAGACCTGACAGATAACTGGCAGTGGGGCATTCCAAGCACCTGCTGCCATCTGCCCCAATCTTCTTTCCTCCAGCTTCCCCGTCTGCCCATGCCAGGGAGCCTGTACTTAAAACTGTTCACTCTACACAGTGATGGGACTGAATACTGATGTCTGCTAGGAATGCAGGCTCTCAATGGTCCCCTGGCTCCTCTCCCCTCGGTCAGAACACACGACATCTAAGCTGGAGGTCAGATGGAGAACAAGAAGCTTCACAGAGCCCCTTGTTCGGTGAAGCTTCTTGTTCCTCTCTCCAAATACTCTCTCCATCCTGGGCAGTTTCAGGAAGTACGATGACCCTGGATGGAACCCAAAGTTAGCCTCAATCACTCTGACAGCCCTACAGTCAAGTCTCCATCACTGGGACTTCCCAGGGGGAAGGCAGTCTGCGTTGCACAGCATTTTTATAGGGTTTTAACTGTTATTACTTTAAAGAATGACGGGAATAAAGCAGTTCTTAGAGGAAGTGCTTCAGGGGAGAAAAAAGAATTGTCAGAATTAGAATAAATTATTGGGAAACAGGGAGAAGGGAAAGTAGCTTATATGGAAGTCCCACTAGGAGCTGGGAACTGTATATGTGCTGCCTCTTTCCGTCCTCATGATAATCCTGTAACATAGGAACCGTGATCATCTCCATTTTCCAGATGGAGAAAATGAGGTCCAAGAGGATAATGACGTGGCTAAGGTTACAGTGTTCACTGACAGTCAAGCTGCCTGAACACGAATTCTAGGTCAGTCCCCAACCCTTGTTCATTCTTGTGTTCCCACACCAGGTGCACGTTCACAAGCACTTTGGAAGCTCTTCACAATGTCTCAGAAAACCCCTCAAAGTAGTTCAAGGGCAATGGAGCCTCATGGTCAATGATGCTGGTTCCAGAGTCGGACAGCCTGGGCAAGTTACTCAGCCCCTGTAAGCCTCAGTTTCTTTATCTGGGAAACAGACAGAGGCACTTCTCTCCTTGAGTTATAGTGAGGGATCAATCTTAAAATCCATGTAAGTCCGATTACAGTATCAGGTATCTGATATGTGCTTAATTTCTGTAATGTTGTCATTATTACTAAGCACTTCATTTTATACTCAATTACAGCAGGAAACCTCCAAGATGGCCCCTGCCTCCTGGTATAAACCCCTTGTATAATCAACCCCCGCCAGTGTGGACTGAACTTAACGGTTTTGCTTCTAATGAAAGGAATACAGCAGACGCAAGGAGATGCCACTCCAGGTTAGGGTGCAAAAAACCTGCAGCTTTGGTCTTGGGGTCCTCTCTTACTTATTTGTTCTCACTAAGGAAAGCTGATAACCAAGGAGATGCCCTGTGGAGAGGCCCATGCGTCAAACTAATGTCTCCAGACAGCAGTCAGCAAAGAACTGAGGCTCTCAGTCCAACCAGCCTTGTGTGTGAGTCTAGAAAGGGCCCCTGCCCAGCCAAGCCCTGAGGGGACTACAGTTCCAGCTGACATGGTCATTGCAGCCCACGAGAGATGTTGAGGCAGAACATGAGCTACGCCACCGTGCAACTTGTAACCCACAGAAACCGTGAGATATTACATGTTTGTTTGTTTTTTTAAGTTGTAAGTTTTGGGGGTAATTTGTTATTTGGCAGTAGATAACTAATAGGCTCCTTATTTTTTTTTGAGAGGGAGAGAAGGAGAGAGAAAGAGAAACATTGTGAGTGGGGGAAAGGCAGAGAGAGAGGAAAAAGAGAATCCCAAGCAGGCTCTGCACTCACTGTTAGCACAGAGCCCAATGCGGGGCTCGAACTCATGAAACCATGAGATCGTGACCTGAGGTTCATCCATATTAGTATTCACACAACAGGCCTTCACTTTATCAGCAGATCAGAAGGCAAACTTGAGCTCTGATCCTGTCTGGAGCATGATGAGAGACAAACTGGCATGTCCAGAAGTAGCAAGGTTCACTGTATTTCATACTGCAAAACATGGAGCCTGACAGCCAGGACAACCATACAGACAAGAAGCTGTCAGTCTCCAAGATGAGATGTGAAGGGTGTGGAAACAGGAGACAATTAGATTGTAAGGAGCCTTGCAGATCTGAAGCAACTCCACTGTGTTATAAACGGGAACGGAGGGGAGGCAATGCCTTGTGGGATTAGTCAAGTGAGGCTTCCTCTCGGGGCATCTGGAGCCAGACTTGGGAAAAAGAGTGGTGATCAGAGATCAGCAGTGACTGAGTACATCCTGATGGCCTTAATGATGTCTGCCAAGAGCACTGCTGGCACATACATCATGCTTGCCACCCTGCTATTGGTGCTTCTAGAATGACTCAGAACAAAGGGGACTATATCTGCAGAACACCAAGTTATAAAGAATGGTGAACTCCCACTACGAACAAGTTTTCATCACCCTCCCCCCAGTCATGCTTTGTAAAGTACTTTAAGGACTCTCTTACACTGGGCTCTGGACGTGAAGGCTCTTTCTGGGGTTAGAACAGTGACACTTAGGTGTTTCCAGTTTTGTTGACTGATGGATGTATCTGCTCTACAGGGTCACCTCTCAGAGAAATTTCAAAAGCAAAGTGTCAGAAAATGGTCTTCTCCTCCATAAGCTGCTTACAGCTTCTGAAGAGCAATGATTATCACCTTTTTGTTTGCCTGTTAGGACCTTGAAAATATCCCTTATCCAGGAAGCAAACTAAGCCCAAAGCTGCATCCTCGCGCCCAGGAAAAGCCATTTACCCGAAGGCTTCTAGGATAGTACAGGCCAGGACAGCCTGCTTTGTGCACAAGAGTGGCACATTTGAAGCAGGGAGTGCACATATGCCCCCAAACTCTGCCCTGTGCCCTTGGCTGGCATCCTAAATCAATCAAGGCATTCTTTCTTTATGAACCTGGGTGTGGCCTCAGATTCTGGGTACACACAGCACTTCAAGCACTGTTGACAATCCATCAGCGGTAGCGTGGAAAATTAGATTTGAATCAAGTGCCTGCTTTGTCTCCCTTCCTGGCTCACACCCTGAGTTTTGTCAGCAGCCCTGGCTTCCTTTCCTTTATGGGCTATGCCCATGACAAGTCACACCTCACCAGCCAGCCCTGGCTGTGCTCCAAGAGACATGAGAAACAACCAAACACACATCTGCCCATCATCTTCTCCTCAGCCTAGAGGCAAATTCCTTGCTTCCAAGTGCAGAATGGAATAGAAGACACTTTCAGCACATGGGAATCCTAGGCATGAAAAAGTCATCTGTGACCACAGCCTGAGAAATAAGATTTGCCCAAACTACTCCTCCCCACACACTTTATGGGTCACCTGGACCTCACCTCACCTGGTGTTTTAAATCCTGGGTTTCTGAGATTGGAAAACTTGTCATGATGGTGAAAAGTGGTATCCCATGGGTTTATCATGCAACACACCACAGTGTAAGTTGCTGGTGTAGGACCATTAGTGGGATGAGGCCCTTGCCCCAGTATCCAAGAGGAGGGCTGTTATGGGCTGAGCTGTGCCTCTCGAAAATTGATACACTGTAGTCCTAGCCCCTAGTACCTCAGAATGTCATTAGGCTTAGAGATAGGGTCTCTACAGAGATAATTAATGTTAAATGAGGTCACTGGGTGGTCCCTAATCCAGTTTGACTGGTGTCCTCATTAGAGAGGAGATTAAGACATTGACACGCAGAGGAAAGACCACGTGAGAACACAGGAAGAAGGCAGCAACCATCTACAAGCCAAGGAGAGCGGCCTCAGAAGAAAACAACCATGCAAGTCTTGATCTCGGACTTCTGGTCTCCAGAGTTTTAAGAGAATGCATTTCTGTTCTTTAAGCCACCCAATATGTAGCTAATTTTTTACAGCAGCCTGAGAAAAATCACACAAAGGCTGACTGAGAAATTTTAGTCCAAGTGAGGTTCATAGTATCTTCCTTTCCTAGCACATAGCAAATAGTTCTAATCAAGAAAAAAGGCATACAGTTGGGTGGTAATCATATCCTTGAGAGCTGAGATTATGTTCCCATGGCTTTTGTCATAGGAGACAGAACAGTTAAAAGATTCCAGCAAACATGTATGGATGTCACTTATAAGCTAATTACTGTGTTGGGGAGGATGCTGAATTTAAGACTCTGATCCTGCCTTAGAGGGCACCAGTTTAATGGGGGAAGCAGAAAAGAAAAATCAGCTCACCATGAAAAATACCACCACAGAGGTATAAAGGACCAGTGTCAATATAAAGAAGAACAACAGGGGCACTTGGGTGGCTCAGTCAGTTAAGTGTCCGACTTTGGCTCAGGTCATGATCTTGTGGTCCGGGAGTTGGAGCCCAGCATTGGACTCTGTGCTCACAGCTCAGAGCCTAGAACCTGCTTCAGATTCTCTGTCTCCTTCTTTCTTTCTCTCTCTCTCTCTCTCTCTCTGCTCCTTCCCCTACTTGTGCTCTGTCTCTCTCTCAAAAATAAACAAACATTTAGCAATAGTCATCTGCATGATTAAAAAAAAAAGGAGAAAGAACAAACCAACTCCCCCACTTCTAACAGTATTTGAGTATTTTTAGAATTGATATACTTATGTGGGGTACCATGCACGGGTATTCAATAATGTGATCATGTATGTGGTTACAACCATCAAGAAGGGTAATTTAGCAATATCTATTGAAATTTAAAATGCTCAGCCCTTTGATCGATCTGTTCCACCTTCAGGGATATATTCTACATAGATTTCCTTGAAAAATATGACAAGATATATGCACAATGATGTTCACTGAAATATTGCTTCTAAGAGCAAATCAGTGGCAACAACCTGTCAAGATCAAACAAATCATGATACATTCATAGGATGACATATTATGCAGTCATCGCAAAGAAAGGAATAAAACTGTATTTGTGCTGTTATGGACAGAGCTCCAAGATAAAAGAAGAAAAGTCAAGTTACCAAAAAATGTGCTCTGTGTGACCGCTTTGGTATCCATGTTTAAGGCTGCATACACACAGTCACACACTAGCATAGCCATAGATGATTTTTCTAGAAGGAATTTCAGAAAGCCATTGGGAAGGAGGACAGACTGGTCTGAGGGATGGGAGTAAGAGGCATTTGTTATCTTTCTGTCCCATTTGAATTGGCTAATTAAGTGAATTTTTAATGTCGGCAGGGGTTGTCTAGGCGATGGGATCATGGAACTTTCTTTTGTTTTCTTCATACCTGTATTTTGGAAAAGCGAAACTGTGGAAGTTGTTTTTTATGTACACATGAGGTAAAGATGGGTAAGGTGTTTATGGATGTGTAACAGGTATGTGTGTGCTTTTATCTCATCTTCCTAAAGACCTCTGCGAGAGATGAGGAGAAAATCCCCCATCAGCTTCAACCTGTGGTCAAACACTTCAACACACGTCATTAGGGATTCCACAGAGATCGGCAGGGATTTCTTTGTGTATCTCCCATTGAAAGGAAACCCAGATCACAAGCCACTCTGTGAATCTGAGATAGATCCCATCTCTGCAGAGAACCCTGCCACCTGAGCATCTAAGTGGCCCTGGGACCCAGCAGGCTGGAGCATGGAAACCATCTCTGACTAGAGAAAGAACAGCCTATGGACAAGGATCAAGGTCCTGACCTGCTGATGGATGAGATGGAGGATGGAGAAAGGCAAACAGGAAGGGAAAATTGGGGTAAAATGCCTGGTGCAAAAGAGGAACCAGCTTTGAGTTCAAGGAATGTTTTAAGAAACCCAAGCTTTCTGCATCCACCATGAATATAGGTAACAGGTACTCTAGGGAAACAGTACCTGATATGAAGCCCAGCCTCTGAGCACAGTTCTGGGTGGGGGTACTTTGGAATCAGAGAGATCTGGGTTCAAACTGCACTTCTACCCTCCCCTAGCTGTGTGGCCTTAGGGAAGTTACCTAACTTTTCTGCGCTGATAGTCCTTGTTCTAGGAGAGGAGATGAGCAACAGACATGCCAAGAAGTGAATCACATGACAGCACCAAGATTTGTTAAGTGTCATGAAGGAAATAAAATAGATGCTATAATAAGAATAACAGAGTTCAGGGAGGTCTCTCTGTAAAAGAGGCACTTAAAGTGTGACTCCACTCTTATGTGATAGAAAGTCGTGTCCATTATATGAGCCAGTGGCCCAGGAAGGAACATATGGCACATTCCACTTAGGGTCATTTGAGAGACATTTAATAAAGGGACTACATATAAAAGTGTGAGCAGAGGATATGAGAACCAAAAAAGAGCATACAGTGCTCCGGGGCTAGCAACAGTGAGATTCCACGTTCGGTCACCATCTCTGAACCTGAGTACGGAGAGGAATGCCCATGAACGCAGCAGCCCACACAAGGAAGCAGGGTCTATAAATGCCCTGCCCTCTCCTCCCTTTTCCTATAACCTGCTTTGATTCCCTATTGCCCAAACCCAACCAGAAGCCAGTGGGCAAAGGAGCCTGGTGCTGTGGTCTACACTAGGAAACCTCCCAAAGCACAGCACAGGGTAGGGAAGAGCAAAAAGTGTATCTGGAGAGACAGGCAGATGCGCTCCATCCATCCTTCCTTCTGCACATCTGAATCTGGGGCTGGCATCTCAGAGTTGCCTAGCATCTCTAATCCTGCACTCAAAGGGCCAATCAGAATTACTTCACGTATGTTTTATTTGTGTCTGTTTAACTTTAAATGCTCGACCATTTGCTACAGACATGCTTCTCCATGAAAGGGTTTTTCACTGTCTAGAGCTTTAGACATTCCAGGTAATCGATAATGCTGCAGCTCTGACTCCAAATTAAATAGCTGCACATTTATTACCCATTACTGGAAGGCACACCAGGAACTCGGACGGCAGTAGCACACAACCCCATAAACACTAAGCCTTCCCTCTCTCCCCATTGCCTCACTCCAAACCTCTGTCTGCTAGGACAGTGTGAACACTGCCTGCCCTGCTTTTAGAAATCAAACTCCCTTTGCTAGTCTAACCTAAATTGGGATGAAAAAATGCCAAGGCTCTGAAATTTACTCCGCCAAGCTGAGCCCCCAGGGAGAGGGTAACATTTGGCTGTGGAACCAGGAATGTTTGGCTGCCTCTACTGTCACCTGCTCCTCCAAGGGAGGTGGGGGGTGCACAGTTTCAGTTCTATGGGTTTTGCATTCCTTATTCCCTTCCTACTAAGCTGCTGAAGCCAAGAAGAAGGGCTCCCTAAAAGTGGGCAAGCCAGGCTGGCCACCATGATGTGCAGTGAGAAGCAAGGAGAAGCACATTTGGGGTTGGGTGAGATGAGCTCTCCATCCCATCCTGTCTGCCTGAGCTGACACAGAAGTCACACTAATGGCTGAGGAAAGACCACAGTGCCTTAGCCAGAAATGCCCTTCCCTGACACCACACATCGCTGTGCAATCTGCATCTCTAGGGAGCCCTTCTGCCGTCAGAAACTGTGAGGCGTCCCCAAGAGAAGGAGCCGCAAGGAATCCATCCTGACACACAAGCCCATCGGAAGAGGTGAGAGTTTGGATAACATGTGCCCTGGCTCCCAGATACAGAGCTTGCAATTAGGGTGAGCACAGACAGTGACTGTGCATCAAAAACAATCTAGAGAAAATGAGAAGTAACCCTATTAGCTGCCCCATCCCTACTCAGCATCTTATAGATTAAGAGAAACAGCCAGTGCAATTACTTCAATCACTTATGCAAAGTAAGACCGTTTCCCAAATTGGAAATGACAGTCTGGGCCACCTGGTAGGGAAGACAGCCTGTCCCCAAGAGGGGGGCTAAGAATTTCCTTCCTAGTCCTTTGAGTCTTTGCTTGGTAATGACAAGATCATAATCAAAATCACTATTTCCTTTACCAGTACCCATTATCATCATCAAATCCACCGAAGTAAAGGTACAGTGGATTTTTTTTTAGGAAAAATGGGCTCTAAGGCCTGCAGATGAAAAGTAGCCATCAAGTACCCACAAGATGTTGAGAGAAATTTCTCAAAAAGGTTGTACGTCAAAACAGGTTATCATCCTATTAAAGGTGCTGATAAGCCCGGCAGTAAAGAAGCCTAATTAACTTTGTTTCCCAAACTTACATGGCCATAGTCACATGACCAACATCTTCTTTAAAAATGGCTCCGGGGGGGGGGAGTAGCGCATGGGTGGCTCAGTCAGTTAAGTGTCCAACTTTGCCTCAGGTCATGTTCTCACAGTTCCTGAGTTCAAGCCACGCGTCTGGCTCTGTGCTGACAGCTCAGAACCTGGAGCCTGCTTCTGTGTCTCCCTCTCTCTCTGCCTCTGCCCTGCTTGGACTCTGTCTCTCTGTCTCTCTCTCTAAAATAAAGAAACGTTAAAGAACTTAACACTATGAACACCCTACACAATGAATATGAGGCACACAGCTCGGAGTTAGTGCTCCCCAACATTGGAAGTATGCTGGAATCACCTTGAAAGTTTTCAAAACTACTAATATCTGAGTCCCACCTCAGTGTAGATAAACTGCCAACACATCAGCAGTACCCCTACCGTGCCCACCATACCTAACACGTCATCACCATCCCCCAAAATGATCAACACCGTAAAACATTAACCAAAGAAATGGACATTTTGCTGAACAGTTCACAGGTTGATGGGAGGGAGGAAACTGCTGTACAGAACAGTGCGCAACGTCTTGCCAATTCCCTTCAAACATCTCTGATCCTTCTCCAAAGTTCTCCTCCAGGTGCCAGCTGCCTTCTGTCTTCTCTCTTCTTCCACTGTTCTCTCTGCCCAATGGTCTCTAAACCTCTATTATCCTAACGAATTCTCTTCTGAGCCTAAGCTCAGGAAGAACAGTCCTGCGGGGTAGCTCGAAAGCAGCATTCTGTTCTTACTCAAATTGTCCCCAGGCAACCTGCCCCCAATCCCCAAAAGCCATTCAAAGTGTATTTTACACAAATCAATATACACAAAAAATGTCAGTTACAAAAATTCAGTACATACTCTTGCAGCTAAATAGAGAGGCAGGCATTTTTATAAGACTAGCAGGGGAACCAGACAGACAAAGGTTAACCAGGAGGGCTGCATGGAAGAGCTAAGACTCCAGCCATCTTGAGAAAAGGATTCATGTACAACAGGAAGAACCTGGAGATTAAGGGCAGGGTCTGAAGAAATCCCAAAGGCTGGGGAAGTAGCAGGGAGAGCAGAGAGAGAGGTAAATCCTCAGGAGAGCCAGGAACATGTGCCCTCAGCATGTGCCCGACACTGTTCTAAACACTTCATTTATCTTACTTTGCTTAAACCTCCCCCCAACAACCCAGTGAGATCGGTACTGTTATCCCCGTGGGACAGTAGTAAGGCTGGGATTCGCATCAGGGCAGTTGTCTTCAGGGTCCATTTGCCTAACCACTGCATTAAAGAGTAATGAACTAGAGCACCAATAAAAACAAGGCCAATTAAGCAGATAGAGTGTTCTGGAGTAATCTAGAATCTTGCTATCACACAAAGGCATTCGGACTGGTAGCATCAGCATCACCTGGAAGCTTATAAGAAATGCAGGATCTCAGGCCTCACTCCAGACTTACTGAATCAGATTCTGCATTTTAACAAGCACCCCCAGTGGCTCTCTCAAAACATTGAAATGTGGGTGGTGCTGGTCTAGAAGTCTGCGGTCGATAACATAAATCTAATTCAAGAAGGGAGCACTGTGGGTGGAAACAGAGCAGGTAAGAGCCCTGATGAACTGCTGGGTGTAAATACATTTCCAAAGCCACCTACAGCTGGCAGCAGTCATTTCTGACAGTGAACAAAACAGCCGTGGTTAAGAGCTAGAGTCAGTTCCAAGTACTAATTGGCTCTGCCACCTACTCAAATGTGTGACCTCGGGCAAGTTACAAAACCCCAAAGACTCACTTTTACCATCTAAAAGTGAAGGCAAAAGATAGTTCCTCCTTGGTTTGTCCAGAAGAATAGCTGAGAAATTCTGTATCTGGTGCTTATCATAGTGACCATCATAGATTAACCCCCATTACTATGACGACGTCAAAATTGTAACTTATGGACATTAAGCTGGCTCTGAAGGTCTCAATTACAGTGCCAAAGGCTGTGAAGATGGAATAAGGTGCAGAGAAATGCAAAGTATAGGTGAGCTCAATTTCCTCATCTTGTATGGATGGAGTTAAAGATACCATTTCATTCTTGACCTTGACTATTAGAGAAACAAGGGTTACAGCATCCTTCTCAATGAAGTGAAGGGCAACCACATGTAGAATTAATAACAGGATTCCTACCTTCCAAATCAGCAGGTAAGATAAAAGCAAATCCAACAGAATATGCAGAGCCAAGAAGAGAGAAAGTAAATGAGGCAGAAAAGTTCTTTTTAATGAATTTTTTTAATGACAGTTGATCAAACATATATATTATGACAAATGCACTGAACTGCTCTATTAAAAGGCTAGGACTCTGACTGGGTAAATAAACAAGATTCATCCATAATCTGCTTCCAAGAGATACTTGCGACAAAAGGAAATTAAAAAACAGTAACAATGAACGGATGTGTCTAGGCTCATGGGAACCAGAGTGAGATAGAAAGCAACAGTGCTTTCAGAAAAACCCAAGGCAGAAACCATTCACCAAGCTCTACATGGCCATTTTATATTCAAAAAACCTTCAATCCATAGGCAATGCTAGTCAATAGCCTTTGTGAGTCAAATGAAAAGTGCTCAAAATAGATAAAGCACAAACTTTGGCCAACACTAAGAGAAGCTGACAGAAATATAGTAGCTCTGGGAAACCCTAACCACCCATCCATAAGTAAGCAAGGTTCCTGAACTGTGAAATTAATAACGTTTGTAAGACCGAGAGCACACCATTACAAGCATCCAAGGGGTATCTCAGGAAAATTCACCAGACATGCCCATTTATCCATCCATCAATCCATCCACTCACCTACCCACCCACCTATCCATTCATTCACTGATCCATCCATTGTCCCATCCATCCATCTGTGCAATGTGCATTGAGAATCAACTCTATACCAGGCACCTGGGATCCAAAGGAATAAAAAGATAAAGTGCTTATTAGGAATTTTATAGGCTTCCTCCATGCACAAAGGAAAAAGGAAAAAGTAGACCAAGTAATTAAATACAGAGTCATGATGGTAAACAATGGGATATGATAAAATGTAACAGGACTAACAAGGTGTCAGGTAAGGTCTGAGGCTTTCATTCAATAAGATATGTGAAGAAAAGTGAGCAAAACAGGATTCCTGAGGAGCTTGTATTTTACTAACAGGGAATCAAGAAAATAAACATGAGAACAAGATTATTATTTCAGATGATGCAGAGTTCCATGAAGAAGGTAAGACAGAACCATAGAAAAGGGCATGTTTGGGGCAAGAGAGATGTTGATACTTTGACCACTCATCAGAGCCTCCTAAAAGAAGGTAGCATCAGATCTGAGAGACTCCAGGAGCAGGAGGCTGGCAGAGGCCAGGTCAGAAATGTGCCTGGGAGCCAGCTCCCTGAAAAGGTGTTTGGGCATTATTCCTAAACCATGGGAAGCCTCTGGATCTGCCTGGGTAGGATGAGAGGTAACTCCCTGTGGGTGTGCTGGAGCCCTGAGGACTCTGTGGGCTCCTTAGGTAGTCAAACACCCTTCTAAAGCCAGAACTACCTATACAGGCAGACCTGCAGCTTCCACAGAGGCTCAGATGGTAAATCCTACTCTAATTACACTGGTAATTATGAAGTGACACTTGCTGAGCAGAAAAGAGCATCCCTTCTGTTAGGAAATGATCCCTGGGAAGCCAGTCCCAGCCTCTCTAACAGGGAGGGTGCTGTGAATTTACGAACAGCTGATGGAAGGATGGGAGACCCAGTCCAGAGAGACAGCACAGGCACTATCAGGAGAAGTAAGGAGCCCAGGCATTGGGAAGGACGCTCACCTGAGCGTCCTCAGTGCTGCTCCCTGTTCTAGAGGCACCATCAGAAACACAAAATACTCCACAGTCAGTTAGACCTTGATTTTCATCCTTGTCCCGGCCCCAGTGAGATGGGTGACCTGGGAAGGTTATTTACCTCTCTGGGCATGAGGCTTTCCATGCACAATTGGGTTTAACAACAGCCTTTCTCGTCCAGCTACACCTGCACACAGTAGGTGTCTGAGAAGTGCCGGGCCCTTCTC
Organism: Cryptoprocta ferox; assembly: GCA_028646485.1. Classification (NCBI taxonomy): domain Eukaryota; kingdom Metazoa; phylum Chordata; class Mammalia; order Carnivora; family Eupleridae; genus Cryptoprocta; species Cryptoprocta ferox. The sequence goes on along the minus strand of CM053564.1, from coordinate 4,208,079 downwards.
TTCAGGCTCTCCCGCACCCCCTGGTTGGAAGCTCAGGAGGGAGGAGCAAGCAAAGGAGGATAAAAGGAAGCGAACAGCCAACCACAAGGTTATTATGCTCCCTGGTGATGCTGGAAGGGAGTGAAAGACCCCGTGATAATAAGATTCTTGCCCCGTGTTCCCTGTGACGGCGAATAACAGAGACATGAGAACAAGGCATCCATCAGAGCCCACGGAGGAGACAGGAGAAGGCAGGTGATCAAAGGAATAAATCCAGTGCAATCTGAAAAACAGCCTGCCTGCTTTCATCCATCTGGGAGGGGACATAGGGACTCACACTCTTTCCAAAAAACGTACTTTTCTACCCAAACCACCATGGGTGTGGCAGGTTTCTAGAAAAGATCCCCTGGGGGCTCATCAATCTTCTCCAAGGTCTGGCCATGTCTCCCAGCGCCTCAGCCCCCCCTCTGAGCTAAGCTTTAGAAATACACCACTGCCAGGGAGATTTATCCATTTTAAAAGGTCAGAGAATTACTGCCACTGAAGCTTGTGCACGGAGCAGGTGTAAATATGCCCCAGCTCGCCCACCCCCACCTTGCTTTATCACCCTCAGGAGAGGGGGACCTAGGGAAGGAAGGGAGGCTCCAGGAAGTTCCTCTCCAGGCAGAACATTTAACTGCTTGGTGCCTGGGGAGCCAAGGACTCCGTGTGGGTGGGACCTACCTGTCTACGTCACCTTTCTCACCAGAGAAGCATCTGTCTCCAGCTTCCTGGGCTGCCAGAGAAGCTAGGGACCTGGACCTTCCCTTCCTGTTTTGTGGAGGATCCCTCTTCAAGAGAGGAAGGATGAACAATACCATACAACAGATCCAGGCCTTACCCCCGTCACTGAAGTATTGACAAGGCAAGGATGCACTGGCAGTTAAAAAAACAAAGAAACAAAAACAAGAACAACAGCAACAAAAAATACCACCACCACTTTGACCATAAACACCAAATCATCTGTTCTCCCACACGCTGGTTAGTAAACCACTAGCAAGAGGGAAGAACACATCAACACTGCCACAATGGGAATTGCCATTTTCTCATGACCAACTAAGAACTCCAGAGCACCCCAAGATGCTCTGGGGGCTATGCGGGTTCGGGAAAGCCACAATGGTAATGAGGTATTTAAACAACAACAGCAGCAACAACAAATCACTGCACTCATGTGGAAAATGTTGATTCCTGGGGGAGTCTGGAGAAACCGGCAGGCACAGCAGGAAGAGTCCTTGGTGTGGAGATGCACAGACTGAGGTTCAAATCCCAGCTCTGCCAACTACAAGCTGTGCGACCGTGGGCAAGTTACCTCATCCCTCTGGGCTTCTTCCTGCTGTGGTAGAAAGAAGGATGATAAGACCTAGGCCACCTAGGTGCCGTGGAGGTTGAGGCTGATCCAAATCTTATCATAGAACTCACAGCTGATGACCAATGAATTGGTATTATTTTGTCAGGTTGACTTTGTCACCCCTGATTTTTATAGACATCTATGCAAAGAGAAAGAGAGAGAAATTAAAACTCAACCAACCCATCAACAAACTGACTCCATCAAATAACTCAGCAACTGCATAGACTTTCCAGAGTTTAGAGGTCAAGATGCCCAGTGGAAAAAGAGGGCCAAGCAGAGACCAGGAAACTCACTGGACAGGTTGCCCAGGAATGATACATTTGGTCCCTTGAGGTAGAGGAACCTGCCTGCCCTCCCCTGCCCTTTCCACCCCTGCTTCTTCCCTAGTACCATGCACAGACTAGAACTTGCTAACCAGAGACAACACCTCCAAGTGCAGGACAGCATGGTGGTTGAAAACATGGGCCCTAGAGCAGCCTGCCAGGCTTAAAATTCCTGCCAACACTGGAGTGACCATGTGGAGACTCAATTTCCTCTCGTTGAAAGAAGGAAAGAATTCGGCAGTTCTTCAAGAAGTTAAACACAGAATTACTCTATGACCCTGCAATTTTACTCCTAGGTATCCACCCAAAACAATTAAAAACAGGAGTTCAAATATTTGTCATGCATGTTCACAGCAGCACTATTCACAATAAGCCAAAATACCCACCAACAGATGAGTGTATCAACAAATGGGGCGTATCCCTACCATGGGTCGTTACTGAGGCATCAGAGGAAGGAAGGAAGAATGGATACAGGCTGCAACATGGATGAATCTTGTAAACGTGAGGCTCAGTGAAAGAAACCAATCACTAACGGCCACATACTGTATGATTCCATTCATGTGAAATGTCCAGAACAGGCAAATCCGCAGAGACAGAAAGCAGATTAGTGGTCATCAGGGGCTGGGTGTGACTGCTAATGTGGTTACCTTTTGGGTGATGAAAATGCTCAGGGGCAATGGTTGACAACACTGGGAATATCCTAAATGCCACTAAATTGTTCACATTAAAATGGCTACTTTGCCTCAGTAAATTACTTTTAATTATTCAAATTCTTTTACCCATAACTGCAGCCACCAGCAGGGGCCTATGGAGGGTCTCCAATGGGCAGTGACACCTGCAGGCGGAGAAGGAACAAGGGCACACGGAGCAGGCTCTCATCACCACTCAAATGACAAGGACCATAGATCCAGCCTCCTTCAGCACCGACATCACCTCCAGGCCACTCAAGAGCCAGCCATGCTCCTCCCCAGTCCCCATCTCACAAGAAATTTACATGTGTAATAAAAAGCCACTATCTTGATACTGATCTTAGGAAGAAAAAAAAATCTTACATTTGTATTAATTTTCCTTCCCGGGTTTTAATTGAAGAGAGGATACAGTGTCATGAGGGAAATAAAACCTTACTTCATCTATCCAAGGGCCATGTGGCTTCATTAGAAGTTACATTAGCTCCTCATTAAGCAACAATAATAATGTGGAGTCAGAATCAATGGAAAAAAATGCATTGCCCCGAGGTATAGATCCGTTTGGTTCAATTATATTCTTACATGGCCAAGCTCCGGTGGCTCCTGCACTAATAAAAACGTGTGATGCCAGAAGATGTGGCTTCCTTCCTCCGCCTTCAGAGCTGAATGATGAAGCAGAGGCAAGGGCATGGCTTCCATCCTCACTGCCACTCTCCTCGTCTCTAGTAAGGAGCCCTCTCCTCACTTACCAACCCACACTCTGGCAAAACGGGCTTCATTTCTAGAGCTCATACACCAATGGTGAAGTAGACTCCATGTCACCAGCCTACACTGACCCTCTGGTACAGACTGCTCTGTGTGAGGGCTGAATTGTGCCGTGGTTGATTACAGAGGTCTGCTTCAGGCACAGGACTGGAGGGCTGTATGTACCAGTTATGCCCAGGAGCCCCTCTAACTGAGAAGGGAGCTTAAGGAAACTATATGTTACTCACCCTGGCGATGCCCACCCCTCTCCTTAGCCACAACCCTACATGGCTGGGCTGCGTTTTAACAGTAAGAAAGTTCATCAAACTTTTTTGCCTCCTTATTTTTCACCAGACTTAAACAAAAACGCTAAGTCAGGTCAAAAGGAGTACTTACCTGACCCTCCACCAGGCTGTAGGGCAGGGACAGTAGATCCTGCATTTAAAAAAAAAAAAAAAAAAGACAGGAAATGTTGAGTTTCACCTTGCAACAATTGCTATTCCTATGTTTTTCTCTTAGACAAAATAACTGCATCCTTTGGAAAGAAATACTTGATTTATTCAATCCAAAAATTCCCATGGAGTGCCTAACACATGCCAGGTGCTTCGTAGTCTCTGCGTTTATAACAATAAACAACATGGCAAGTTCCTGCCATGCGGTGGGTGGGAGAAGACGGCAAACACAGCAAATGTGGAAGGTAATGTATAATAGATGGTGGTAATATCAGACAGTGTTAAGTCCAATGATGATAAAATGGGTTATGAGGTAGAGAGGGAAGAGTGCTACTGCAGACTGGGGGTCCGGGTGGGGGGTGCTGAGAGCCAAATGACAAGAAGTAGCAGACATGTCTGGACGAGGTATTTTCAACACAGAGACAGCAGGTACAAAGGCCCAGGCCGGGCACAAAGCAGCAAGGCTGAAGTGGCTGGGAGTAGTCCGACATCAGAGAGGTGGGCAGGGACCACATCACATCGGGGTGTTCTTCTAAGCAATTTATTAGGAAGCCGCAGGAAGATTTTGAGCATCTTTTCACAGTACCAAAAGTAACATCCTACTCAGCTCAGTAGTCCCAGGTAGCCCCAGGGGAGCAGACTGATCTATGCACATGCTCAACCTCTCCTCAGAAGGGGGAGCCAGCTCCCAGCACAGGAAGGGCCCCAGGTGAATCAAAGGGGAAAAGAGGAGTTGCAGAGACACTTTCTGAAACACAAATCTCAGAGCCAGCCTTCCCCCAAGCCCCAGACATCACCCTCCAGGCCAAGATGGTTTCCCACCCGAAACTGAGAGAAGGCACTACAACCTCCCCTTTTCCCTAACCTGGAGCTTAGATGGAACCCTTCATCATGTCTCTGTGGACTCTACCAGCACCTCAGAACCCAAGACAGAGACACAAGAAAATCCCTTTCCCAGACTCTTCCCAGCTGAGAATGATCCTCTGGGCAATGGCTGATCCCAAGCAGGGTTCCGGGCCCAACAAGCTTAACCAAGCAGCACCCAAAAGACCAAGAGATTAGATACTGCTCTGCTTTGCTGCCCAAGAACTCAGGCCCAGCTGACCTGGTCACCTGGAGAAGCAAACAACCAACACTTCCCTCCCACCAGTACCCCTTACTGTATTTCAGGTTCTTCGTCCTACTTCACAGGGTGGTCAGGAGGATTAATGAGACACCCCTTGCCCAGTTCATAGACAGCAATTTAGTAAGGGCCTGAGCATTAAGAGCTACTGTTAGCACATTTATTATCATTGTTGTTCAAGCCCAGGACCAAGAGATTGACAGTGAGCAGGGCCTAGGACCAGTCAGCACAGTCGATTCAGGTCAAGAGAAATGCTCTCGGGTAGGATTCTGAGATAGAGTCACAATTTGCAAACAGGTCATCTGTAGAGTGAATGCTGGATAAATACCTCAAGGATGAGCTGTTTCTCCGCCTACGCCCACCCAAAGGTGATGCACCCAGGAACACCTGGGGCATTGCATCTCCCTCCCATTTGCAAGGTATAAAACAAGAGGGCTTGTACTGACTGTCTGTGTCTGCCAAGTCAGCTATACTGCCCACTCAGGTGGGTCTCTGGCCTCACGTTTACAAGGGAGGTGCACACGGAGAGTGTGTGTAAAATAGAGCCCAGGGTCTGTATAGGTGGGGTAGACAAATACAGACCTTTCCCCTGGGGTCACAGTACCAAGCCCTGGGCCTCCCCAGTCTTTCCTTCCATCCATTATCCCTTCCCTTCCTTACCTACAAACCCTCCTCCAAACCAGCTCTTTCCCTGGACCCAAAAACACATCTACAGCTTGCCCTTCTTTTCCTAGTTCCCTTACCCCCATTACCAACAATCAAGCTCTGTTCTCTTTGCTTCTGTCCATGCATCCTCCAGGACTATGCTCAACATGAGAGACACAGTGGGGAGCACAAAGGGACCAGCCCTCAGTGGCACTTACCATCTGTGGGAGGAACAGATAGTAATCAGGAGATCACAAAATACAAGTGAGGCCACAGCTCTGAAAAAGAGTGTGTGGGGCTCCTTGCCACTCTCTCATTTGCTCCTCAGTGCCCGGGCTCCTGCCCATCAGGTCCATCATGGTACAACTAACCATAGCTCCAGTACAAGCAACCATAGCTCCTTCTACCTTCTCTACTTGGCAGGGGGCCTCAGAGTGAGGCCTTCTTAAAGCACTGTCTTGTCCCCTTTCTGACTTCCTTTCCCAGAGTGCTTCTTCACTGGGTTCCATTTTCTGTGCCTGTTCCACGAACACCAGCACCCTCTGCATACATCTTACTTGCCCTCTCTTGGAGCCATTTACTAACCCCTTGGGACCTCAGTTCCCACCTTCTCTAGGACCCCAGAATATCTGCATCTAGTCCTTACTGCTCCCCTCACCCCAGCAGACTGTCCTCCGTTTCTAAGAACCACTGACATTTCAACTCCACAGGGCCCAAGCCAAGCTTTCCTCTGGCCACCAGCTGCACCTCCTTCATCTCAGGGCTCTCCCAGCCCATCGAGCCTGCAGCCTGGGTGCCTTCCCTCGCTCACCCCCCACATTCAATCCCAGCTGGTCCACTGCAGCTGTGTCTCTCGCACTGCACTCTTGTCCCTGGTCTGGTTACTGCATAATAATTGCATAATAATAGACTCTTCAAAGGCTCCTGGACATCTATCTCTGTGCTGCTGAAAACAATTGGCTAAAAGGACGGGGACCAGCAGGACAATTTTGTTAAAACAAATATTCCGTGGCAGTTTTTCAGGGTGTTGGTCATCTTGTGGTGCCATGAAGTGGTTTTAAAGACTTTTTATGCATCTTTAACCACTTGGATCCATTTATATCCTATATTAACAGTTTCACTGTATTTTGTTTGTTTAAGAAATCAAAGCCCAGTACTGCCAAGCTCTACTGTAACTAATGGCAGATACAGGGCAATGAAAACAAAGAGTGTCCTATAAAATAATCATTTAAAGCATTCATCTAGATGAGCTTCATGTAACAGTCCCTTGAAAAGCAATGTATGTGCTTTATGTCAACATGCTGCCCTGTAAAAAATCCATTTTGCAGTATGTCTGATCCTGGAAAGGTAGGGTGTCAATTGAATTTATAAAAATCAAAATCAGTATTATTTTCCCCACCACTCTTTTCTAAATTATAAGTGAAGAAGTTGACATGTGTTCTTCCAGCCTTTTCTTAAACATGTACAAATATACTTGCCTATATATGCATATATGAATACACACAAATATATTTTTTAAAATGCATCAGAACTATAGATATTGACCTGTACACTTGCTTTTGCTTTTTATAATCTTAACAATGGAGGGTAAATATCTTTTCCAGATAGTTCATGTACAGTTGGGTTTCTCAGTTCCAGCACTGTTGAAAATTTGGACTGGATAATTCTTTGTCGTAGCGGGGGCACTTTGGGCTCCTTGAGGGACCTTTGAGATGTGTAAAGAACCCCTGATGTGGGGCCATCTTTTTTAATAGCTGCATACAATTCCTACTATCCTATTATTTTTAATGTTTGTTTATTTTTGAGAGAGAGACAGAGATAGAGAATAGCGGAGGGACAGAGAGGGAGACACGGAATCCGAAGCAGGCTCCAGGCTCTGAGCAGTCAGCACAGAGCCCAACACGGGGCTCAAACTCAAGAACCGCGAGATCATGACCTGAGCCAAAGTCGAACGCTTAACCGACTAAGTCACCTAGGCGCCCCTCAAAATTAATTTTAAATTCATTAGAGGAACCTGATGATTAACAAGAGGGACCTGATGGTTAAAAAAAAAAAAATCACAATGTATAGAGTCATTTTACTCTATCCTTCTCATAAAATTTCCATTACTGTATATCTGGCATGTTTAAAACAGACAGGTCCTCTGTGCAAATTAGGCAGCTCAGGTACTTTCTTTTATGTTTGTTCAGATGATGCAGGCACGGATAAAACTCCACCTGTGTCAGGGAAAGATGGGTGATCCTCAGTGCCGTGGTGGCATGGGGAGGTGGCACTCTCATGCACTGTGGGCAGGGGCAGCGATGGGTACTACCTGTCTGGCAGGCAATCAGGCAAAACAGATCAAGAGCCATCACCCTGTCTAACAGACTGTTTCTTCTTCAGTGAAATTAAGTGGAGAGCTCCAGTCTGTCCCTTCCCTTCTCTTTAGGCTGGATGAACTCACTGAAGCTAGATGGCTCTCAAAGATAAATGTCTGGCCCTTCTCAGAAAGACAATTAATGAGCTCAGAGACTGCTTAAACCAAGATGAAATGTGAGATTAACAGACGCAGGGCCATCTATCCACCCTGCCAACAGGCTATCTCTTCCTCGCCGGGCTGTTTCATTAGATGCCGCCAAGGAAACCCACCAAATGCACTGTGGCTATCGGGGCTATTTTTGAGATAATTGCCAGGCTCGGGCTTGGATCCACTTAAACGCAGAAATATGGGACAGAGAAGGATTAAGGCGAACCTTACCCCTTTCTCCTCTGCCGAAAATGTCCCAACAGGCTTTAAAGGGAAGAGAAAACCAAATGAAACTTTCATCAGAGCCTGGTTGGTTTGCTGCAGGAGGTGTGGGGCCTGAAGTTCCAACTCTGAACAGTTCCCAGTACAATAATTAGGCACCTTTCCTCCCGGCAGGCCTGCTTGTATCCTCACCTACCACCCTCTGCTCTCCACGTCTGGGAACAAAAGTTGCCTTTAGGGGAGAGGGGGGTGGGGAGAGAGGAAGAGAAGGAATGAGGGAGAAGAGAAGCCAGACAACAGTTCAGAACTGCATCCTAACTGCACTCTGGAATTACCTAAACCATTGCACTCTGTGGAAGCTCAGACGTTACTACTCTATGCATCATTCTTAAGAAGTGAATCCAACCTGTTTGCATAATCTTGCAAGCAGGTAGACCACGACAGGGTTAAGTCCCCGCTAGGTCTGCTGTCCCTTTTCCTTCCAGCCTGCAATCTCCTGGAAAGCACACCAAGAATGTCCAACTGCAAGAGCCCCTCAGAAAGGACATAGCTTGTCCCGAGCTTCTCCATCCCTCTCACCAGTAGAGAAAAAATGAGAAACAGAGCATATCTGCAGACAATCCTTCCTTTGTCATACGTTTTGTGAGCAGAATTTCAGCCTTGGCATCTGAATGTGTCCCCTCCCCCCCCCCAACCTGATGACAAGCACAGTAACATTGGGAGATCAAGCAGTGATATTCATAATAGCTGCTAAGAGAAATCCAAGCAGGTGACGCACTTCGCTCCTGCAATGGGATTAGAACTTGGATTAATCTTTGTGGGGCTCCTTTGTACCCTTCCTTATGTAAGACTTTTCATCAGTCAGAGTCCTCCTCCTCGCCTGAGGGAGGATTAGGATTACTTACTTTAGCAGGAGTGAAAGGAGAAAGAGACAGTGTTCAGTCTTTTTGAATTCCAAAGGAATCTGCCAAACCAATGCCTATACAACATTCTCGCCTTTGGAGGGAGATCATGACACCCAGAATGAAGAGCCCAGGTGATTGCATCCCATCACTATCTGGAAGGAGCCTTCCACTACCACAGCTGCCCAAAAACTGTGTGGGTCCAGGACTCCCATTCATGCCCAGAACTTTGCAGAGCTCCAAAACCTTCTCCATGTGCCCCCCCCTTTTCAGGGGTGTCCCTCCCTTTTCAAAGGAGATACATAAGCCTTTTTTTAAGAGACAGAAGGGGTTATAATGGTAGAGCGGTGAACTCCACCCCATTAAACCTATATTAAAACAAGTAATTCTCACACAAAGATGCCTCCCAAAAAAGTGGTTGTTTTATTTATTTATTTATTACTCTGGCTTCACATATCACAAAAACCGAAGTAAAGTTCTCAGGCCTCCATACTCGATGAGCTGGGATTCAAATGTGCTCTGAGTTTTTGATTCCAAGACCTCTCTTTTCCAGTGATTGTATCATATAAATGAAAAATGAGACCTGGCACTGCGCGGAAGGACACACACTTGCCCTCAGGTGGCTTCCAAGTAACTCAGGGAGATAAAATTCAAATATTTCAGCAGCAATGGAATATCCTAACAGAGGTAAGGAATGCAGCACTCCAGATGAGGAAAGGAAACGTATCAGTTGGGTCTTCCAGAAAACAGATGCTGAGGTGGAGTCAGGTACACCGATTTACTAGGGAGTAACACTTGAGTAGGAGGTGGGTTAGTATTCCCCCAAAAAGACATGTTTAATTCCTAACATCCCAGAACTTGTGAATGTCACCTTAGGGAAAAAGGTCTTTGTAGATATAATCAAGCTAAGATGATGTCATGTTGAATTTGGGTGGACTCTAAAATCAAGCACCATGTTCTCCTAATAGAAAGTAAAGGAAGATTTGAGACACAGACACGGGGGAAAGCCACATGAAGGCAGAGGTTGGAGGGATGTGGCCACAAGCAAACGAACACCAGGGGCCACCAGAGGCTGGGGAAGCAAGGAGGGATGCTCTCCTGGAGCCTTGGGAGGAAGCACAGCCCTATCAACACCTTGATTTTGAACTACTGCCTCCAGGACTGAGAGAGGATAAATTTCTGTTGTTGTAAGGCACCCAGTTTGTGATCATTTTCCTCAGCAGCAGCAGAACACTGACAGAGCTACGAAAGAGGAAAGGAGCCAGCAAGATTGGGCAGGGAAACCGCCAGACGTGCCTGCACATCTAACAGTGTCTGGCAGCTCCCCGGGGACTCAAGAGCTAAAGCTGCCCATTCTAGGCGTCCCGTGACACAGGGAAATGGCCAGGCCCTTGTACATGGTCCTGCAGTCGTTGGCTGGCCCCAGCCTGAGAAGAGCAGGGCAGCTCAAGCACTGAGGTGGGACTGAGGACATAAAAGCTGGGGGCTGTCATCTGTCCACACAGTTCACAGTTAGGCCACAAGTCCTTCCTGGAAGGTTCTGCGTCTGCCATAGCATGGACACAGGGAGAATGTAATCAAAGTTCCACCCCACTCTCAAACTCCCCGCCCCCAGTGCACAACACCCAAATGGAAGCAATCACCAGTCCCAGGACCTGGTTGCCTCATTCAGTCATTCATTTACTCCACCACTGTTTCCTGTGGGTCTGCTGTGTTTCCATACTATGCTCGGTGAACTGGTGATCCTGGGTGAGCCCAGAGCAGCTCTTGACCCCTGGGATCTGCATGCTAGTTGAGGGGACAGAGCAGGCTGAAAGGTGCTAAAAGTGAGGCTGGAGGAACAGGTGGGCAGAGTATCAAAGGGGCCTTGGAATCTACAGAAACAGGGAGCCTGGAGTTTTTCCAAGTGCAAAGGGAAGTCACTGGACATGATAGCAGGGAGGGATGGAGCCACCCTTATTCTCATATGGAGAATGGTTCAAACAGAGCAAGAGTCAAAATAGCGTATCAGTTAGGATGTTCCTGTAGTTTCTCAAGAATGTCATGGAAGTGTGAATGACGGTGGGGGTCATGAAGAAAAGGGGACAGACTCAAGAAATATTTTGAAAATACAATCAAGGGAACATCTGGTGTGTCACAGGGGTTTATATATGGGGTAGAGGGGCCAGGAAAATATTATCCCAGATTTTCTGCCTTGACTTTCTGGTGGACAGTGATGCAAATTATTAATCTGGGGGAGAGCTAGAGAAGATCAGGGTCAATAGGTGGGGGGAGGAAAAACTGGGGGAGATCAAGAAAGTGTTTGATGTGACATGTGACATTTGAGCTGTCCATGAGACATCCATTTAGAGTGGCCAAAAAAGTAGCAGAATATGTGAGATTCAGATGAGAAGTTGGAAGTGAAGTATGAATTTGGAGATCGGAGAGACCTTACCAGTTGGTCTGGCAAAGTGATAAGATTTATTTCTCCAAGTCAGAATCCACTGCCTGGAGATATGATGAGGCCTTGAGTAAGCTGTGTCTTCCATGCCTGAGGAACAAGTAGCAGCTAGACAGGGATGCAGATAAGGGCCTTAACACAGAAGACAAGGGTCATACCTGAAGACCCAGAGTGTATCTGGCCTAAACTCCAATACATGCCCGCATGTGGCCTCTGAGCACTGTGGCACAATGGATCATAAGACATTACTGCCTGCATGTGGGGATCCAGTCATCAGGAAAAGATGTTGACCACAACTCTCTACGCGAGCCACCAAAAGGTCAGGGCACAGTCAGTACCAGGCCCTTTCTGGCTCTTGAGAGACAAACCATATGGGATACACTACCTGGGCAAAGAGTACTTTGGAGTATGGAAACATCTTAATGGAAGGGAAAGAGCCTAGGGTATTAAAAGCCAGGTGGTCTTGGCTTCCATTACCAGACCCAGTCTAAATTCTATCACGTTCCTTTGTTGTTAGGAATAAAAATAGCCCAATGCAAAATTCCTTAAAAGCCATGTGTCTATTTTGATCCACACCAGCTTGAAAACACCTCCTTCAAGAAGCAGTAGAGGATCACAGTTAAAACTGTGAGTCACACTGCCCGTGATAGCCCCACCAAGGCCATGAGGCCTTGTGTATGTCACCTAACTTCTTTGAAGCTCAGTTCCAAACTGTGGAAGCAATAATGACAATCATACCTGTTTCATTTGTCTCTAACAAAAACTAAATATGATCACAGATAATCTACGTACATTTCTTAGGACAATGTATGGAAATGATAAGTATGTGATAAATTCCATGTTCCCATTCCTCCTTTTGGCCCTCTCCTCCTGCCATCACTGAGCTGTGGGCTGCCCTGCCCTCCTGGCCCTACCTCCCCTCTGCAGGCCCCCATGGCCACTTACCTTTTCCCTTATTCCTGTGGGCTCTCATAAATCATCAGTGACATGAAAACAACAACATACAGTTATCACATGCCGGGCTAATTGTGCTAATGCCTTCATAATCCAACTTCGAGGAAGAGCATCTAGTACTTAATTTTTAAAACGTAATATATATTTAATGCAATATTAATATTTAACTCACTTAATGCAATATTTAATTTGATATCTAATTCAAATAAAAATAGTAAACAGATTTATTAATGATTTACACAAGTGCTTGCCTATTCTGTTTCTAAAGGATTTTTCTGCCTAAAAGACAATCTTCTACCCCCCAGAAAGCAAATACATGAGGATTTTAGAGCTGGTTCTTGTAAGTGGGTCAGAGTTGTCATCTTTTAAGTGGGCTTGACCAAGAAGCAGCAGCCATGGATTTCATTTAGTCATATAATTAATGAGGGCATATTATGTGCTAGGCACTGGGCTAAGATCTGATGACGAGAAAAAGCCCTATTCTCACAGAGCTCACCATCCAGTCAGAAGATGAAATTCTTCAACAACTAAAATAAGTGCTAGAAATAAAACCTTACGGTAGTCACACTGAACACTAGCAGGGAACCTAACCCAGACTTGCAGGGTGGGGAGCAGCGATCAGGGAAGACTTCTCAGAGGAAGCAATATGTGAAGTGAGGTAACTTAGGAAAGGAGAAGAGCCTTCCAGGCAGAGAGAAGAAATGACACAAGGCTGCTAGGTAATGTGCCTCAAAAATTCATATATGGAAGCCCTCATCCCCAAAGTGACGGTTTGAGGAGGTGGGACCTTTAGGAGGTAGTAGATCAAAGTAGAGCCCTCTTGAGTGGGATTAGTGCTCTTAAAACAGATGAGAGACAGTCTATTTCTTTACCATGTGAGGGTACAAGAAAGTCAACATCTTGAAGAGAACTCTCACCAGGCACTGGGTCAGCTATACCTTCATCTTGGGCTTCCACCCTTCAGAACTATGAGAAATAAAGGTCTGTCCAGTCTATGATGTTCTGTTAGAGCAGCCCACACTAAGACAAAAATCTGGAGATGGGATTACACCAGAGACCAGAGAAGTTCCTAACTGCTGGAGAATAGAATGATCTAAGGTTACGGTGGGCTTCATGAGCCCCAACAAGGGGTTGGGATGTTTTTCCAAGAATAATTAGAGTTAGCCACTAAAATGGCATGACCAAGGCTGTATTTTAGAATGGATACTCTGTCTGGTCGACAGTTCCACAGCTAGCATCTACTAAAGAAATCAAGAGAAGGGAGGTGCCAAAGGGAACAGGAAAGAAAATGGGCAGCTTCAAGGAGTATTTGGGACACCGAATGGACAGGTGTTGGTGACAGCGTGTGGCAAGTAACAAACAGAACAAAGTAATGATAACATGTATGTTTCTAACAAATGGCTGGGTGCACTATGTGACGTGAGTCACCAACATCATTGTTATTCCAACTCTTATCATTACTGCTGATGTCTTGGTGCCACCCGCAGGGATTCAACATAATACATCTACGTATACTTCAACAGCACCTTTCAACTCTGTTTCCCAAGGTAAACGTAACTCACGAAAGGTGCAAAGCATGATGACAAAATGTGTTCCACTTGATTTCATTCTACATGAGACAATGTTGACATAACCTAAATGCCCAACAACTGGGGATTAAATAAAGCATAGCACAGACATACAATTCAATATTATACAACCTTCAGAAATCATGCTCCAATGTTATATTTAATGACATGGAGGGAAAAAAATGGGCTTAATGCAATGTAAATCTTTGAGTTTCAGTGTTCATAAAATAATGTCCTTATTTGAACACATTTTAAAGAATAAAATAAGATACCATATGTTTTCACTCATAGGTCTAACAGAAGAAACCTAACAGAGGACCATGGGGAGGGGAAGGAGGGAAAAGAGTTAGGGAGAGGGAGGGAGACAAAGCACGAGAGACTCTTGAATTCTGAAAACAAACTGAGGGCGGAAGGGGGAGGGGGAAAGAGGAAGGGGGGTGATGGTCATGGTGGAAGTCACTTGTGGGGAAGAGCACTGGGTGTTATATGGAAATCAACCTGACAATAAACTATAAAGTTAAAAGAAAAGGAAAAAAAAAAGAATAAAATATGTCACAATATTAACATTAGCTTTCTTTTAATTTTTTATTTATTCTTTTATATTTTTCCACATTTTCTAATTTTTTTCATATAGTGCATGTATTACTATGGTAGTCATAACATTAAAAAGGAAACAAAAACTCATTAGTTTCAGTTTATTCAAAACAATACCTAATAAAAACATTGGAAGTCTTAGATCGATGCTATGAACTGTCCTCCTTAACTTGAGGGACATAGTCAAAGTTAATTACCTTCCAAGAACAACAGTTTTTATTTCAAAAACTTACTTCTCAAGACCGGGGCTTTCTGGCCAAGCTACCTCATCCAGTATCTCTCCTCTTGACCATTATCCTGGCCATACCACCATCTTTATACCATCCCATGAAGAGAATAAACAAAGAGAATATAAGTGAATATCAAAGGACTGCCTCTCTACGTTGTTGAAAACCAGATGTATGGAGAATAAAGATAATGTATCTTCAACTGTGGGAGAAGAGGATCCAGTTGAATAAAACATTAAAGAAATCCAAGGGAGAGAGGAGAAATATTGAAAACTTATCTAGTCATCTTGGGTAAGGATGAAAGAGAGAGTCCTCAATTTTTTTTTCCAAGGCCTGCTACTTGTGGAGGTTATAAAAACCTGATCCTAAATTAGCTAACACTCCTCCCATCAAGAGGTATCCCTTCCCTTGAATCTGGATGGGCTCATGACTTTCTTCACCAACACAGTATGGCACAAGTAATGCTATGTGATTTTTGAAGCTGTATCATAGAATGTCATACAACCTCTGCATGAGTGTCTTGGACAATTCACTCTGTGTGCACTCTCTCTTGACATGGCTCCTTTCGAACCCCAGTCATCATGTAGTGAGAAGCCCAAGCCACACAGCTAAGTCCCATGGAGGCACTCTGTTCTCAAATTCTAGACAAGCCCAACTTTTGGGTCATCCAACCTGGGCACCAAACGTATGAGTAAAGAAGTCTCCGGGTAGTGGTGCCAGTCCCAAGCTATAGGAGTCATCCCAGCCACCTGAGTCTCCCTAGCCGAGGCCCACACATTACAGGGCAAGACAAGTTATTCCCTGTCCATATTCCCAGCCCACAGAATCTACAAACACAGTAAAATCCTCATTTTGTTGTACTAAGTTTGGGGTGATTTGTTATATTGCAATAAATAACTGGAACAAAAGCTAGTTTCTAAAATTGGGATGTTACTGAATCAGAACTACAATAGGTGGCATTCATTCGGGGACAGGCCTCAGGGAAAGAGTTGGTGAGGGAAAGAAGGAACATAACATTGGAAGCTGAAGAAACAGAGATTCCCGGTTATGTAGGGGAAGAAGCTGTGACAACACTGCTGCCTGCAGTAATGTGCAAAGTAGGAAATGAACTAGATACACTCAATGGTGCATCTAAGATTTCCTTCCAGACAGTGTTGGAGGTGCCACCTGGCTACTTCTAGCCACCTAGAGTGAGGTGGGTAAGAACAGAGCTCAATTAAAGAATAAATATAAAGGGCCCAGGACACTCCTTACAGCCAGCAAAGGCTACTCAAAGAAAGGACGGACACAGATCAATTCCAGATTGTTATCAGAACACTACGCCTGCTTCAGAGTAAAGATGGAGCTGGTAGTGTGACTCAAAATCCTTTTGTTAAAATCGCAGAAATATTTAAGGTGGTGCCTCCTAGACCCCTTCAGTCAAACAAAATCCCTTGTGAGGATCTTAGGGAGGTACCTAAGGACAAAAGATTTTCCAAGGATATTAGGAATACTATCCCACAGAAGCTGCAGAGAGCCCAAGCATAGAGGGACTTATCTCAAAGAGATTTATAGGTGTGGCTTTGGTCCAATGCAATAGATAATGAATTGACACATAAGAAATCCACAAAGTTCTTAAAGTAATTATACCAGCTCGGACTAAAATGAACCAAGACAGTACTAATAAAAAGAGTCCTTTGGGGGCACCCGGGTGGCTCAGTTGGTTAAGCTTGAGACTCTCGATTTATGCGCAGATCATGATATCAGGGCCATGGGATCCAGCCCCAAATCAGGCTCACACTGATAACGAGGAGCCTGATTAAGATATTCCCTCTCCCTCTCTCTGTCTTCTTCTGCCCCTCCCTGCTCACTCGCTCTTTCTCTTTCTCTTTCTCTCTCTCTCTCTCAAAATAAACATTAAAATAAAAATCTTTGGATCCCTAAATTTCTTTGAACAGAAAACAAGTTGACAGGATATAAGTTTTCTTATGGGGGGGTGGCAGAATGGTCAGTGGTGATGCAAAGTTCAGAACCAAAAGCCACAAAACTCATTTCCTAATGATTTGGACCTTAATCAAGAAATAGGCATCTTACACCAAGCTGGATTTCAGAATTACTCTAGGCCACTAACTGCTATGGTTTTCCCCTTTTTGAATGGGTATTTCTATTACCATTATCCTATGTCTGTCTAATCACTGCATGTTAAGTGTTGGGGGGCAAATGACTTATATCTTTAGTTCACAGATCTTCACAGGTTCTAGAGAACCTGTATCCAAGGGACCAAACTTGAGGATCCCTCATCCATATGTGGACTTTAAATAACGTTTATTAGATCCTTGGCCTCAAGCCAATCCTGATGGTGTAATGGGAGATACTTTGAGGGGGGGGGGGTCTTGGAAGAGTCAAGTTTATTTTCCAGGTGGGGAAAATGCAAATAATTTGCAGCTAGAGTGCACACTGTGTTGGTTTTAGAAACACTGTCCCAAATCCCTTAACACCCTTTCTACTGCAAGATGGAAGCCATCTCTCCTGGATTTGCAGTCCACCGGCCATGCAGACTTTAGACTTGCCAGCCTCCATAGCTGGGTGAGCCCATTCCTTAAAATAAATGTGTTTATATACATACACAGCCTAATTGGATGTATTCAACTCCCCATTATGGAGAGCAATCAGCTTCACTCAGTCTCCACTGATTTAAAAGTGCACCTCATCCAAAAACACCCTCACAGTAATACTCAGAATAATGTTTGACTGTATATACAGGCACCTTGACCCAGCAAGGTTGACACATAAAATTAACAAGCACAGGTATCCAAACTTCTGACTCATAGATTCTCTTGACTTTAATAAAATAATTGTTGTTTTATGCTTCTAAGTTTAGGGTGGATTGTTACAGAGCACTACATTAGAACACCCCTTGATAAAGACACCTCCAAAAACATGAATGACGTTGGCCTGGCACCTCCGTGTTTGACATGCTGGAAGTGTATGTCCACTCAATGAGAACACTGCACTTCACCTTGAGCCAGCAAGGACAAGAAATAAAATCCAAACTTCGAACAAAAGCCAAAATCCTCACACAGGCTGGTATGATTTGCCCTCAGTCCACTTCTCTAGCCTCTCCCTCTACTTCATTCACTCCTGCTGGAACACATCAAACTCCTTCCATTCCCTTTGGCTAGAATGTTCTTCCCCTCCACTTTCTTCTTACTTGGGTACTAAGCTTAAACATTATCTTCCTCCCTGAAGGCCACTCTATCTAAGGAACTCTCAAATGAGTAAACGGGCAACAAAACTCTTCCTCCTTCTGCGTGAGAAGTTAACCTCCAGTTAAATTCCTAGCAATGTCTTCCTGCTTAAGTAATTAGTTGGGATGTAAATTCTACTGCTAGGGCAACATTACCTATGGCACGAATGATCTCTCACTGGTACTTTGCATCCAGCCTAGGAAAAGAATAAATGGACGACAAGTACCTGAAGGGATACCATATTTTGGATGTCATTACTCTGAAATAAGAGGAGACCACTGCCTGTGGCATTGTGATGAGGTACTGGCCCCTGTGAAACACGCTTCTCAGCCATGTTAGACACACACTTGCCCGATGTGGAGTCCTCTCCTTATGTGGACTGAAGAGGAGGAATGCCTAGTGTTTCCCTAGTGGCCAGCTAGTTTCCCAACTTGTGATGCATCTTGTGATGCCAAGAGTGAACTATGACATTCTCATATGTCTGAATGTTTAGTTGAATCTAGGAAGACCCTTACTGTACCTCCCTATTCTCTCTCATATCACCCTGTTTTTCCTTCATAGCACCTGTCATACTTAGTTTACTAATTACCTATTGTCAGACTGTCCCCTGGACTGTAAACTTGAGGACATCAAGGGCCATGTCTGTTTTGTCCACTATTTAAGTTCACCACTTATCCTCATCCCGGTCACATAGTAGGAGCTTGATAATTATTGGATGGATGGATGGGTGGGTAGACAAATAAGATTAGAGGAAGAAGTTGCTAGAAAGTTGCAAGAGACCAAGTAGGCAGTAAACAGAAGACAAATTGCAGATCATCTTACTGAAATGCATATGAGCAGTGAATCACCCTAAGGACCCTGAAGAGACACTGAAGAGTTTCAAGGAAAAAAGCATTAGTATCCAGTTTATGTTTCAGAGAGGTCACCCTAACAGCAGTTGAAGGGGCAACAGGATGCAGGAAACATCAGAGGCAGAGGAACAATTACAAGACTATCACTAACAGGAGCACCTGGGTGGCTCAGTTGGTTTAGCATCCAAACTCTTGATTTCGACTAAGGTCATGATATTGAGCCCTGAGTCAGGCTCAGCACTGGGCATGGAACCTCAAGATTCTCTCTCTCTCACTCTCTCACTGCCCCTCCTCCTCCCTCCTTTTCTCTCTCTCTCTCTCTCTCTCTCTCTCCCTCAAAAAAAAAAAAAAAAAAGACAAAAACTAGAAGACTATCACTAACAGTCCTGGTGAAAGGCAGTGGGGATGGACAAGATACAACAGTCCCAAGAGATGGTTAAAAACCAAAAGTTGTAGCACTCGATGGCCCACTTAGATATGGGAGGCAGAAAAATGGAGAAACAGAGTGACCATGATATTGACACTTGGGAGACTGAGCCCATGGCAGTGAAGTTAACCTGGAGA
The DNA here is from genome assembly GCA_028646485.1 of Cryptoprocta ferox. Classification (NCBI taxonomy): domain Eukaryota; kingdom Metazoa; phylum Chordata; class Mammalia; order Carnivora; family Eupleridae; genus Cryptoprocta; species Cryptoprocta ferox. The sequence goes on along the minus strand of CM053564.1, from coordinate 4,188,685 downwards.
GGGACCCACAAGGGGCAACAGGTTGGGGGTGGGGAGATGGGGAGTTTGATCTTGGATTTCCCAGGAGAAATGTCAACCAGACAGTTGCAGCCTGGAGATAGGGAAAATGGTGTGAGCATGTATGGGGATAGCTAGAGGCTGTGGGTACCACTGAGCCCATCCAGAAAGCATGCCAAGTACAATGTAAAACGGGCCAGAGATAAAACTCAGGTAGTATGATACAGAAAGAAAGCTGAATAGAGCCAGAGAATATGCAGATCTTTGAAACCTTGTGTGACTGTGCTTATACCTCTACCACGGAGCTGATTTCTTGCTTAAATAATAGTCACTTCTATTTGGATCTACTCTCTCTGAAGTAGAGTTCTTTCCCATCCTTGAGTCCTGCAAAGTCCTGCACATAGTAGGCCCTTCATAGCCTGCCCAGATCTGAACCACACTAGGATGGGGGGGAGGCGGAGGGAATCACTAATTAGTTTCAATCCAGACTAATTGCTTTTCTAAACTCTCATATAAATTTGACTTTTAATAGGTTCTGAGAATCGATGTTTCATTATTTTTTGCCGCAGTGGAGTTTATCCCTGTTGATGGGTCATTACAAATCATCGCTCTCTGAGAGGTCCCCTTTCTCTGTCTCATTTCCTGATCTTTCAGCAGGATATCTTTGTTCTTGAAAGTGAGAGAGAAAAATTAAATGGGTCTTGGAAATTAACAACCAGGACCAACCAGACCAAAGGAAGAGGTGCTCTGATTCTCTCAAGGAGCCCATTCAGGCTGAATCCATATTGCTCGAGAGGAATATATGGAGAGCTTTATGCGGGGCATCATACTGGTATCTTCAGTACCTATCTGTCACTCACTGAGCCCTCAGTGAGCGCCCACCACATACCAGGCACCAACCAAGCAGTTTACATGTGACCTCACTTCATCATCACAGCAATGCTAAGAGGTACAGACTACAATCAGCCTCATTTTCCAGAAGAGGACACTAAGCCTCAGACAAGTTAAGGACCTTGCCCAGGTCATGGGGCTACTATGCTGCATAGACCTGCCTGGAAACCTGTATACCCTCAACCCTAACAGGCTACCATGCATACCTGGTGTGTACGTCCAGTTCTGGGCCACTGGGTCCCGGAAGGAGGCTGCCTACAAGTCAGAGGGGTCCCAGGGCATCCTCTATCCTAAGCCCCAAATGTCACCATAGAATAATGATAGTGGCTAAGTTTCCTCTGGACTCTGACCTCAGACAACAATCCCTTCTCTTTTCCTTGGGACTGAGATTGCTCTGTAGGACTGTCTGTGTACAGCCAGGCAAAACAGTACACCCCAAGAACAAAGAGACATGACTCAGACACTCAGTGATGTCTTTTTAGGCCAAAGTGCCTCTCCCCACACAGTCCTCTGTTTTTACAACAGCAGGGTTTGAGCATGAAGGAACCATCAGAAGGAGAGCTCCAAACCAACTCCAATTCTCCTAGATCTTTACATTCCAAGAAGAAATCCAGGAGTGATACACCTGCAGGTAGCCCATCACCCATGTCACCGAAACCCCCAGCACATCTCTGTTGGTGCTATTGGTGCAACCAGGATCCAGGGTATAGTGTATTGGGCTTGTCCCTCGTGACCTCACTTACACTTTTCTTCATGGGCCAGAATGTAAAGCAAAAGACAGCATAGAAGTTGAAATGGCCACAGGCTGGGAACCCAAGAGGAGCAGGTTTGAACCCTGCCTGTGAGACCTTGGGCATACCATCTCTCCTACTCACCTCACTTTTCTCCTCTGCACAATAGAATTAATTATAGCTCCTGTCACCTCAGAAGGGAGGACCTAGTGTGTGGAGGTCACTTATTTATCCCAGTGCCCAGAACACAGTGAGACCTCACCTCACCTAGTGCCAGCTGCTATGGTCATTTTCTTTACAACGCTGGCTGCAAATAAAGAGTTCTGCGTAGCTATAGGCAAAGTGGGAGGGTAGATGCACAAAGCCTTGGGGTGGTGCATGAACTTCCATATTTACAATTCAACAGTAGACTGTGTAAGGGCTATGGGGCAGACTTGGGCCCAAATCCTGACCGCATCCCTTTGGATCCTGGACAAGTTATTTAAACCTCTCTGAGCCTCATGAAGATCGGGATCTCGAGTGAGAGAAAGGTACTCAAATAATCACACACATAAATGTACAAACAGAAACTGAGATTTGTACTACCGTAAAGAAAAGTAGCATGATTCTGAGAGGACAATATAAGAAGCAAGCTGTGATGAAATGCAGGGGAGAGGGGCAGCAGTGAGGGACAAAACTTCCCTGAGGAAGCAAAGATGAGTAGGAGTCTATGAGGTAGTGGCATGGGCAAAGGCCCTGTGGTAGAAAAGAAGACGGTATGGTTACAGCAGCCAAGGTATCTATAGCAGAGAGAGGGAGGCAGCAGGCAGACCCTGCTGACTTTAGGAATAAAGGTCTTGGAGGGCAGAGATTTCTATCTGCTCTGCTCCCTTGATTTATCCCAAATGCTTAGAACAATGCCAGTCACATAGTTGGTACTCAAAAAATATTTACTAAACTTACACCATGTTAGCTCATACAATTTATTATTAGCAAGTCAGTCACTTAGGGGTGGATGCACCTTGCATTGAGCCCTGGCCCTCGCAGGTCATAGCAGAAGGAGTGTCTAGGACTCTAGATTTTCTTTTTTTAATTTTTTTAATGTTTTATTTATTTTTGAGAGACAGCGTGAGCAGGGGAGGGTCAGAGAGAGAGGAAGACACAGAATCCGAAGACAGGCCCCAGGCTCTGAGCTAGCTGTCAGCGAAGAGCCCGACAAGGGGCTCGAACCCAGAAACCGTGATCATGACCTGAGCCGAAGTCGGACGCTTAACCGACTGAGCCACCCAGCATCCCCAGGACTCTAGATTTTCAACAGTCATGAAAGGCTGCTACCTTCAGCCACCTACATGGTACATTTCCACATGATCTCTACCCCAGCCTCCTGCCTAAGTCAGAGACACACAAAAAACATACATGTACCATGGCAGAGCTTGGTAAGTGAGAATTTCTTTATGTGATAATTTTCAGAGAAATTCTATGCTTAACAGCCCACACAGGAGTTATGTTTCCCAGCTGTTCATTATATTTCAATGAACAGCACAATTTGTGGTAAAATGTCTCAAACATAACTCATTCTGGTTCTTGGCCTCTGGAATGTACAGGGCACTTTTCTTCTGTCTTTGACCCAGTTAGGAGAGTAGGGCTCTGGAATGGCTTAGAGAAGACTTTGAGACCCTAAACAGGGATCCACGAAAGATAGAAAAATAATGTTTCTAATTTGATCATCCCTCAGAGTTGAAGAAATGTAGCCTTCCTTCACAGAATCTCAGGAAAATAGGCTGTTACCCTCCACCTCAAACACTCTTAACTTAGGAACCTGCTGTCAAGAGCACACCTAGCCTATTGTTCAGGAACTGACCTCCAGCACACATTCACTTCCTCTGGACGCCATGTCGCCCCACATGACGTCACCACCAGCCTCAACTCATTGGATGGAGGGCCAAGACCAGACTCAGAGGGTTCACTGGCTGATTGGCCACCAATCCCACTCACTCTACACAGAATGAGCAGGAAGGGTGGTGTGCACATGAACTGAAAAGTCATGCAGCAAAGGGTGTAACAGGTACTTTGGCCATGCACCCTCATTCCGTGGAGACACAGAAGGGACTGAGCAGTGAGCAAGCCAGACGGCCACCTGCACAAAGAAAAAGCAGAGGGTAACACCAATGTACGTGAGCAGCTCATCAAAGACCACACAAGCCAGGGAGAAAAGGGGACAGAGAGGTAAGTAACAGGCCTAAGGTCACACAACTTTTAAGTGGCCAAGCCAGCATTTGAACCCAAGCCTAACTCTAAGCTCTAAGTTCTTTCAATTGCACACACTGCTCTTAGAAGAAAGGTGGCCTGATTAAACTTCTTGGGGGGGGGGGTCGTTCAGAGAAAGAGGAGGGATTGTCAGGATGAAAAGAGATGTTCCTGAAAGCAGAGACCAGTCAAGAGGCTCCTGCTGCATCATCTGTGGTTAATGTTTGTTCTGTTTAGGGTTTCGCCTTTATTGAGTGCTTTTAAGTGCCTGGAAATTCGCCAAAGCTTCACTCATACTAGTTATCCTATTAACCCTCCACAAGAGGTCTATCCAGGAGTTATTATTAATCCAGGTTACAGATGGTCAAACTACTTCCTAGTGGAGCCAGACTGTGAAGGTGTGGGTGTCACCACAGACCCCATGGCTGTCTGATGAATGCCTTCTTTGCCATGCCAAGTCCGGCAGTGAGCCGGAAAGGTATCTTGGCCAAGGAGATGGAGAGAAGAGACCCAAAGGACATTTATGAACTGCCAGCTTGCCCAGAGGACCATTTGGGGAGACAACCAGCATCACCCAATAGACTAAAGAGGTGAAACCTTCCACAATTCTTAAAGAAGGTCGAGGACAAAAAAAGGGAAATAAGGTTTCTAGTGAGCACTTCTGAGCTGAAGCATTTCCTGTATTTTTTCTTACCACCTTCCATCCTCCCATCCATATCCCTTTTCGGATTTTCTGAGTGATTCAAGGCCACTGCACCCTCTCTGATGTTTTGCCAACAGAAACCAGCAACCAGATCGTTGTCCCTTTAGCCGACAAATGTCTCCACTCAATTGTCAGTTACTCAACCTCTATTGTCCCCTTGATGCAATTCATCAGTTCGAATTGTTGCTTCCATGGCAAAATCTGTCTTTCTTCATTCCCCATGAATGTCTTATAAGGGCATGGTACAATCCTGTTGTCTCCAAGTGGGTCTTGCCCAGAGTAAGAATTCACTTTCAAAATCCTTTAGATCCATCAGCAAAAATCAATGTGATTGTTAAAGGGTCTTTTACTTGTTAGGGCAATAAGGATTCTTCAAGCTAAATGTTCTTTTTACTCCTCACATTCCCACTCAAAGCATACCTGTTTTTTTCTTTAAAAAAAAAGAAAAGGGAAAAACTGACCTAGAGGATAGAGATTTTATTTTGCAGATGACATAACTTCCCTTGTTTAAAAACAATTTAGCATCTACTACTGGTCAGACTGTTCCTCATTAAATAGTTGAGAGAATTTTAATGGAAATGGTCCAAATTAGCAGAGTGAAATGGACAAACACAGGTCACCGTGTAAATGTGAATACTGAATAACACGATACAGAGTTAGGCAGCCCCACCAGGGTGACGAAGATGAGCCTGAAGAAATTGAAGGGTGGTGCGGTGCGGAACATGGAGACTACTTCTCCACCTCTGACTATCTCCATGTCAGGAAATCCAGAATTCAAGGACATGGAGCTGCGCTGCTATGGTAAGGATTCAAGATAATGGAATTAACTTCTTATTCTGAACTCTTCCACTGAACCAACGAACACTGATTGCCTATCAAGTATTAGGCATGATGATGGTCCTAGGGTCAGCCCTAAGTAAGAGACAGGATTCTCACCCTCAGGAGCTTACAGTCAGTGGAGATGCAGGCAGCAAAAGGAAGGCATGGGATACAATGAGCATGTGTAACATGGGTTCATGGAACCAGGGGAGGAGAAGCCAGAGGGATGGGGCCCTTCCTTACATCAAATAGTACATCCTGTTGGTTCTCACACCTAAATATCTCTCAAATGAGTCCCCTTCATGACACCTCCTCTGCTGTCAATCTACTCTGAACCACCACGTCATTGTAACTTGAACTGTTTTAACAGCTTCCTAAAGACCTCCCTATAATCTATCCTGGTTCCCTCCCACACCCTGCCCCACCTGCCACGCAACCCAACGTGGCTTCCAGAGTAACTCAGAGTGGTCTATGAAGTGATCTGATCATGCACTCCCCTGATAAAGCCCACCAGAAGAAAAAGAGGAAGAGGAGGGTGGAGGAGGAGGAGGAAGGTGGAAGAGGAGGAGGAGGGTGGAGGAGGGTGGAGGAGAGTGGAGGAGGAGGAGGGTGGAAGAGGAGGGCGGAGGAGGGTGTTGCTTTCTCGAGAGCTAGTCCCTTTTATTGCTATGACCTTCCTAGCCTGTGATCTTAGGCAAGTGTCATCAACTACTTTTCCTCAGCTACAAAGGAGGGCTAATCATAGCACAGTTTGAACTAAACCAAAGTGCCAACATTCAGCTCTTTTTGACCTACAACAATGGCAATTCCATATGGCTGAGCCTAATGCCTCCATCATGGGGCAGTTGTGAGAGGAGAGGAGGTTAGCACAGCACCTGGCACACAGGAAAGCTCTATGAACAGTGGGGTCTTGTCATTTCCGGATTCCTCCCGCTCCTTAGTCCTTCTTGCTTTGCAAAAACTCCCTCTGGCCATTTTGTGCAGTCAGGCTTCTAGCTCCATGGGCATTTGGCCATGAAACCCTGAAACATCTGGGTTCGGGGGTGGGAGCCAGGTACCCTCCTTCTCCCCCCGTTACAGCCCATCAGTGGAGCGATCTTTATTTCTGGCCAGTTCTGCAGAGCTGATGTCTGCCTAGCACAGAGGAAAATTGTTTCTGCCACATCTTCCAATAAGAATGATTTTCTTCATGCTCCGTTTGTCTACAACTGTCTTTCCGATCATTCTCGCTGTTAGCACATGGTCTACACACTTGAAATTCAGCCAGAGGAACTGGGTGAAATTTATGATCCGCTGACTACTGAAGCTCTGAGCTATCAGATTTGAATATAAATGTTGGAATGAGGTCATCAGGATCAACAGGTAGAAAGATAGCCAATTTGCAGATTTGTCATGCCAGAAATCCATACTTTAATCTGCTACCAATTAAAAACATTGATCAGACAACCGATGTTAATTAATAGAACACAGAAATTTTTCCAGCCTTTTATTTTGAGATTATAATTTTTGATGGAGTTTCAAATGCTTCAATGTTACTATTAACGTCAGCACTTTGCCAATAATGCTTTACTCAAACAGAACAATTCATTAGTGCTAAAACCGATTTACTGGAATGGGCTGAAAATCACCTCGGTTTTCTCTATTAATGTATTACAAGAGGAAATATTTCATGAGTCGCTGGTTGACATGCTTGACACTTCCTCTCAGACTGCTTAGCTCATTCAAGGTGGAAAATCTCCATTCAGTAAATGAGATGCCAGGGACAAAGAAAAAAAAAAGTCTCTTAAAAATGGTTTACTGCCCTTCAACATAGAGACCAGCCCCATCTGTATTTTCTAATGAAATTATTTCTTACAAGATAATCCTCAAGATAAATAAAATCATCAAAGCAAAATGCTTAAGACGGTGCCTGACCGTGAGTTAGCATGAAGTGAATGTTAGCCATTAGTTGGGGGAGTCATGAAGACTAGAGCAGGTAGGATCACAGACTGCAGGGCACATGAAGCACCCTCTCCCCTGTTCCTATCTTACTTGGGAAGACCTGATGCTTAGAACAGAGCTAATTAAGAGTTAGTTGGGTTTGTTCCCCAAGTCTAAAATGGACATTATTATTTTAGTTTCCTAAGGCTGTCCTAACAAGTTATCACAGACTCGGCGGCTTACAAGAACAGAAATTTACTTTTGAACAATTGTGGAAGCCAGAGGTTCAAAATCAAGGCCTGCAGGGTCTAGGGGAGAAAACTCCCTGTCTTTTCTAGCTCTGGTAGCTTGTGGCTACATCACTCCAATCTCTGTGTCATCTCCTCTTCTTATAAGGACACAGGTCACTGGTCTTAGGGCCCACCCTAAATCTACAAAGATTTCATCTCAAAATCCTTAACTAACTTTATCTGCAGAGACCCTATATCCAAAGAAGGTCATGTTCCAGGGTTCCAGATAGCCAAGGATCGGGGTTAGAGGAGGCACTATTCAACCCTCTACAGGGGTTAATGATAGTAGTACCTGCTGTTTAAGACCATTGGTTATAGGGATTAAATGAGAAAATTGCACATAAGGTGCTGGGCCAGGAGCTGGCACATAGTAGGGCTTGGTAAAAGGAGCTAGAAATAGATGCAAGTACTCTAATTTCTACTTCCCCAAACCATTTGGTTTTAAAGAGTGTCACCTTCTCCTGGAAGCACAACTGTCCTTCCTTCCCCTGGTTACCTGGTTTTTCTCTTTCCACTGCCAAGCCCAGTTTGGGTCTTTATCACATCAATACTTTGCTGACTCATCTCATAGGAACATCATGCAATTCTCCCGAGAGCCACCAGAGGGGGCTTTCCTACATGCAGATAAGATCCCACACTCACAAAGCTTCCCTGGGGAGCATCCATTCCTTTTTGGCTTCCCAGAGCTCTCTTGGCCTCAAGGTCTTGCCTTGCCTCCAGCTCTGCCTCCAATCATGCTGAATGGCTTGCAATTCCTTTACTATGTAGTGTCCCTTTGCAATGTTATCCTGGCTAGAGAAGACAATCTTTCACACTCTCCTTCTGAATGCGAGCCCACTAAGTCATGCTCTACTTTCAAGTAAGGCATTGACTCCTCCAGGAAGCCTTCCTGATTTGAGCCTCCAGGTCCCAGTTAAGTGCTTTGTTGTGTATTGCCTCACTACCTCTACCAAAGCCCTTTTCTTTCTCCCTTTCTCCCCTGCCCACCCTCCCACTTAATTTCATGTCTATCTCCTTGGCTATAGGGAGAATTTCTTAAGGTCAAGGATGGAATCTTCCTCACCAGTGTACCCCCAACACCAAACCTAGAGCCAGGCCCATTATAGAAAATCCAACAAAGTAATCAATGAATGAGTCCTCAGAGCTCTACTTACAAAAGTCTGATAAATAGATGGAAATAATGCTTGAGACCAACTAAGTGATTTTCATGTGGCTCTGGCCATAGCCAGAATAGTCCAAACAGCATTGCTCTAGGCCAGAATGATGGCCCAAGTCAAGGCACTATGATACCAGAGTACGATCAGACCTTAATTTTCAGGTTCAGTTTGTTCTCCAGAATCTACATGCATACATACGGAGCAAAGCTTACTTCTTAGGAGAAGTATGACAAAGGCAGGAAAATGTAGTTCCAACCAGCTGTGTAACTTTTGAATAATCATTTAACCTCTTTGGACCTCAACAGCCTCAACTATTAAACAGTGGGTTAGTCTAGAAGGCAGATTCAGAAGGATCTCATGCTGTTTCTTTGAAATTTAAATGCCTGCCCTTGAATTCGTCCCCGCCCCCCATAACCACCCAACTAAATTCTATAAAATATATTCGGCTTCCTTGAAAGGAGACCCATTTGTCATGTGATTCCTGGCCAGGTAGAGCGCAGCCTCCAGCCATTCCTGCTGCTAAATCATAATCTCCAGAATTTCACAGGAATAAAATATTGACTGTTTACCCAGAGCCATGGAGAGTTCCAATCTGGCCTCAGCCAAAAAGCTCCTAAAAAAATTGAACATTGTTCATTCTCCAAACTCTCTTTCAAGTAAGAAAAACCCAAGAGACCCTAGTTCTTTTACACTGAGGCTAATATAACTCAAATTTTTTTCAACTAAAAAAGATAGTCTTTATCTCTGTAGCTTTATCTCTGTTCTCCAGTATTACAGTGTTGGCCAAGAATTCTTTCTAAAGCACTGGCCTAGGTTTAGAGGCAGGTATCCTCTAAGAAACTCAGACGGGAGATGATGGGAAGGGCATTTTGTGGCTGAAACAATCAAGACCCAAGACCCCAGAATTACGAGTGCTGTGGGAGACCCAAATAGACAGCAGTGTGAATAGTTACTGCATTTCCATAGTGCAGCATAGTCTTCAAGTGGTCTTATTATACATTATTCCACTGATATAGTCAAACTTATATCTAACATGACATTCATTCTCGGAGGATAAATCATTCTGAGTTTTTTATCATCTCCCCATATTATTCAACTGATTTAAATACTATCAAATGGTGGTAATGGCCAAACTAATATCTTTAGCTCTGGCATTTATCCTGAGCTGCATAATACTATTTCCAGCTGCCAGCTCAACACCACCACTTGAATACTTACTCAGATCAGACAAAGCTCAACCCAACTCCAATTTTCCATCTCAACCCCTTTCCATCCCATCAAATGGTACCAGTATCCACCCAGTCACTCGAGCAAAAACCTCAGAAACCTCCTTTTCTGTTTTCTCATTCGTCATGTCCCATCCATCAGCAAGTCTCACAGGTTGGGTTCTACCTCCAGGATACATACCCTGGTCTGTCCATTCTCTCCATCCACCCAAATCCAACCACAATCATCTCCCAGCAGAACTGCCACAGGAGGCTCCTAATTGAATAGTTCCCCCTTAGCTTCCCCATCTTCCATTCTCTACATGAGCACCACAGCAATTTGTGGTAAAACTATCAACCATACCATGTCACTTCCTTGCTTAAAAGTGATTGTGCATTCCATGTAAAATCAAGTCCAAATTCTTCACTATGGCTTCCATAGGTCCCTCACTGCCTTTGCAAGATCATCTCAGCTCATTTTCCTCCTGATACATGGACCTGGCTGCATTGGCCAGGCCCTAGCCTCCCAGCTCTTTGCAGGGCTAGCCCCTTCCCAACCTGCAAGTGAACTCAATGTTGCTACCTCAAAGAGCCTCGCCGATCACCAATTCAAAGCAGGATTACTATGGTTTTCCACAACTCCCTACCATAACATTCTGTTTCCTTCACAATATTTAGTATAACTGCAAGTTAACATATTCATTCATTGATTACTTCCTTATCATCTTCCCATCCAGACTCCTATAAGAGTACTAGCTCCAAAAATAAGAGAGGCCTTGCCTCTCATTATTCTGAGCATATCCCACTGGCCCAATCGGGGTGGGAGGGACCCCCGTACTCTATAGTACAAATTGAGCAAACACATGACAGCCAGCACTAGGCAGGCAAAACCGGCAGCAGTTATTAGCCACATGTACTCAGAGCTCCAGGGAGGAGGACACCGCTTGCCACACAGGGCCATGCAGGGTTGTAGTCAGGAGCAGAGTGAGCCAGCAGGGGCTGGGCTGCATTCTTTATGGTAAGAGTGGGTGTGGGGTGCCCTCTGGTTACCGCAGGAGGAGGTGACTGGTTTGTTTGAATAATTTCTCAGTTTGACAGGGAACTGAAGAGTGTTCAGTTGAGGACTGGGTGGAATGTGGCTGGTCGGGCAACTAGCTGGATGGGGACCCTTTCTTACTGGGTAGGGAGACATCTGATGAAAGCAGGAATGATTCATGGGCAAGGCTTTGGGGGCCTGTGAGACTCAAAGATGTCAAGGCAGCACTGGAAATTATAAGCTTCATGATATACTTGTCCTCTGGCCTATGTCCAGTGCCTGGAATGTAACAGGTCCTCGATGAATACTTGACAATTTCCCTCTTTCCCACCATTGGCCTGACCATTTAGACACCTCCACAACTCAGAAAGTAAGACAGGTGAGTGGATGGGTAGTGCATGTGACTCCAATTCCTCAATGTTGTTTCTCCTGCCTCAACACCTAACCAGCTCTGTTTCTTTAGGACTCCCTGTGGGTTGGGAGTTTAATATTCACTAAGAAAAACATCAAGGCAATGTTTTAAACTACAAATGTACAAATGTTAAGAAGAATGAGTCTTCTGTCCAAGTACCTGTTTAGCTTTGTCATTTATTTTTCATCTGAACGGTTTTACTCAAAGGTGTCCTTATGCCTTTACAACATAGTCAGACCCTTTCTCTCCAATGCACCCATTTGCACAACAAGGAACAGCATACTTGCAAATCTAATGTTCAACAGCCAGTGAACAATGATATGTTTTAATTAGAGCTTCTAATGTATATTTCAATGATTCTTCTAATATTTATTTTTAATATGAAAGAAGGGCCTACTCATTAATGATGTGAAAAATACAGAGCATAAGGAAGAACAGAATAGTGTTCATAGCCCCATTATACATCCCCTTCTGATATTTTTTCTTAGGCACAATTATTTTGAATATAGCTAGATTTATAGTATATACCTATAATATTGTGTCTTATTTCTAGTCAATACCATAGTACCACTCTTTCGGTGTTACAGCATACTCTTTGAAAACAATTTTTAATGACTACATAAGATCACAACAGTTGAATATTGTGTGCAAGATTTTAATAGCACTGAGCACATTTTTATTCTTAAAACTTTTATGATACTTAGGATGATTTTTTTAAATGTTTATGTATCTTAAGAGAGAAAGCACACAAGCAGGGAGGGGCAGAGAGAGAGAGAATCCCAAGCAGGCGCCACACTGTCAGCACAGAGGCCAATGAGGGACTTGAACTCATGAACTAGGAGATCATGACCTGAGTTGAAATCAAGAGTCAGATGTTTAACTGAGCCATGCAGGTGTCCCACGTAAGAAAATCATCCGATGAGAAATTTTCACAATCTCTGGACTAACATTAAAGATATCATTAAGATTTTCTGACCTATATTATCAAGTTGTTTCCCAAAGAGATGTTGCAAATTACCTTTAAAAAAAACTGGTTTGCTTTTAAGCAGAGTGACATCAACATTGGCATTATCGATCCTGTTACTTATTTCCTGACATAATTCAAGAGAGTCTTTGAGCACCTTACCTTTCATTTCTTTCCTGTGATGTTCCCTCCACTGAATTGCCATGTATCACCCCAGAACTCTAAGCCAATGCATTTTCCTGCTCTAATTTATAAAAGTTCACAATCCGGTCATGTGACACAGCCAGTATTTGAGTCTACAACTCTGGATATCAGGATTAACCAATCAGAATGCCCTTGCCTTGTAGCCTCTAGACGGGTCACAGTGACTAACCGCTCTTCCTGCCAGCAGTGGAGGCAGGTCCGTATCAAGGGCAGGAAACTCAACGTGGAAGAAAAGACTCTTGAGATTGACTTGCCCTGGGATGAAATTAAAAATTCAGTTCAAAGAGTTTAAGTGATCCGCAAGAATATTTTCTTCTGGTATTTCAAATATAGCCCTGTCTTGGATGCAAAAAAGATGAGTTCTGAGGATTCCTTTATCTCTTCAAAAGAAGCACTTCTTAATAATGTGGCCTAAAAGCAAAAAGCTTAGAGAAGCCCAGGCATTGTATGAATGTAAATCACTCAGCTATGCACAGAGATAGATTTCTGGCCCTGAGTCTTCTGTGGCCCCTGAGCCAACAAAACCAGTGCCTATGCCTTGAAACCAAGGACAACAAATAACCAAATGGCTTATCTGCCCTTGGCATTCATGAAAAAAGCAGCATGGGCCTAAGTCACAAGCGACACTGATGCTCCCAGGTGGGAAGTGGAGGCCTGAGCTGCCTCTCCCGAGGTCCGGGAGGGAGTGAATTCACAGTCCCTGCATGCAGCACTCCATCTGGCAGTGCCCCCTCCCCTCCATGACTGCTTCCACTGGGGCCACTGTACCTGAAAATAAGCTTTTTAGTCTGTTCCCCACTTTAACTTGAACCCTTAAGTTCTAGTTAAGGGGGCAGTCTAGAGCTTTGTGCCAGAAGTCTTGGAAGAGCTCCAACTTCTGAGGGAATCATCCAAGGTAGGTACCCATATTGAAGCACGAGGACTGTTTACTGGAACTCCACTCTTAGTTGAAAATCAGAGAATCAAATATGGAGATCTGACTAAATAAATCATATATAACCATCCATACAGTGGAATGTTAACATGATCTCTAATAATTAGGTGACAATATTTAGTGATATGGAAAAAGCAGTTAACAAAGCAATTTGGCCATAGAAAAACAGTGGATACCTCAATATGGCAGCTTGAGGACACATCCCATTGAAACAAAAAACAGGAAGACTATGATGATGCTAAGAACTGAGAAGAATGGGATGGCCTTCCTGGATCCTACCTGTGTCTCAAGTGGTAGTGATGAAGTTCACTTGAATACTGAAACTAGAAAGGTGTTCGCTTAAGAAAATGACCCATCCTGGGGTGCCTGGGTGGCTCAGTCAGTTGAGCGTCCAACTTCGGCTCAGGTCATGATCTCACAGTCCGTGGGTTCGAGCTCCGCGTCAGGCTCTGTGCTGACAGCTCAGAGCCTGGAGCCTGCTTCAGATTGTCTCCCCTGATCACCCTCTGTCTCTCTCTCCCTCTCTCTCAAAATAAAATAAAGACATTAAACAATTTTTTTAAAAAAGAAAGAAAGAAATTGACCCATCTTGGGGCCCCTCAATCAGTCATCCAACTTTGGCTCAGGTCATGATCTCACAGTTGGTGAGTTGGAACTCCATGTTGGGCTCTGTGCTGACACATCAGAGCCTGGAGCCTGCTTTGGATTCTGTGTGTGTGTGTGTGTGTGTGTGTGTGTCTGCCCCTCCTCACTTGCACTCACGTGCTCTCTCAAATATAAATTAAAAAAGAAAAAGAAAGAAAGACAGACAGCAATTGGCCCATCTTCCTAAGGGAGATCAGCACTTCTAGGGTGGTGTTCCCTTCCCTTACAATAGCCCTACTCATATTGGCATTGGGGAAAGGGTTAACCAGCTTGCCTGCCAGCTCCAATCCCACATATCCTAAAGCAAAACCCACGAGATGACACCCAACAACCCTACTCCACAATAAGGCCTCCAATTAAGAGGTGTAAGGTCTAATGGGGAAACAGAGACACACTCAGCAAAGGAAACCCACACCTGTTATCTGTGTTTATCAATTTAGTCTTTCCTTCATAACTATGTAGGGAGGACCAACGTCCACCAGGCATCTAAAGAACACCAAGAGCACAACGGGGGCTGAACCACATGGGAGAATTGAACAAGTGGCCACAAAGGAAACAATCAGAGACCATTTCCTTCTCTTGAGACCAGCTACATTACTTGTTCTACAATAAATATCATTAACTGTTTTTTCATTTAAAACAAAAATCCACCTACAAAACTTAGATGACAAGGACAGTTACAGGAGAAAATGGAAAGGTTATAAACCCTGAGAATGTAACGTTAATAGCAGAAGGAGAGATTTTTCATCTTATTTAGTGAACCGGGAGATACTCTGTAAAGGAAATGAAAAATACAGGTTTAAGATTAAAGGTATAAAGGTAATCAAGAGAATTAACTAGTATTATGGATAATACTACCAAATAGCTTGATAAGGGGAAAGTTTAAGTTACTGCAAATGAACTAAATTCTTTATTTGCCAATAGATATCTATTAGAGTCAGTATTATAGAGTTAACAGATACAGCATTTGAAAATGATTACAAAAAATAAGGATATTAGTACATGATTTAGAGGTAAGAGGGTAGTCTTCAGAAGAACCTGACACAAAAATTGCCTCAACTAGATACCTCTGGTATGTGGGTTTGAGGCTCGGAGTGCTTAGGAAGTTGTGCTTCTACAGCAATACACTCCACACCCCTTGATTTGCATAGCATGAACATGTTTCACATTTACAACAATTTTCTTTTTAAAACCGGGGCTTTGACTGTCAGGACATACATCAAAGGCTCTCAAGCTGTCTGCAGATTGGAGTCAGCTGGGAGTTGTGCAGAGCTCAAATGCCTGAGCCCCCCTCCCCACCTCCCAGCTGAGATTTCAGATCGGATTGGTCTGGGTGGACCCAGAATGTGTAAATAAAATGCTCCCGCAGGTGACTCCAATGTACTGACAGGGTTGGAACCACCAGCCAGCTCTGCATGGTGGAAAGGCAGTGTTATCTTCTTTCCAATGTCTTCTGTCTCCTGAATTTTCCATCCATCCACGCAACTGCTATTTATTGGGACTAGATTCTAGGGACCAAGTGGTGAACAAGAGGGCCTAATACACTAGGAAACTTACTATGAAGTGGGGAGAAGGGAAAAGCAGCTATTCCAATGACTCATTCATTAATTCATAATCACTGCAGTAACTGCCACACAAAAAAAGAAAGGAGGAACTAAGACCGTGTGTTATTTTTGTAATGGGGAGGAAATATATAGATGATTTTTTAATCCACCATTGTTGTTTTTATTCCTCAATTACTCTGCCCTTCCATTTTCCCAGAGGCTGGAGGTCAACGACTCTGTCCTTCCTGAAGCAGCCATTGGGAGCTGTAATTCCAGCTCCAAGCAAGAGCTGGAATCCTGCCCCTCAAGCCATCATGAGCTACAACCATAAAATCCGTGTCCTGAGACCCTGGCAACGAGCCAGAGTGATTGCAGGCAGCATGCATGTGGCTTAAATTCTCACACACACCCCACCAAGAAGTGGAAAGGGGGTGGGCAGAGAACATGAATGAGGAACCGCCCCCACAAAACATCCTGCCTCGGGGTCCTAATATGACACAGGCCTGCAGTCAGGATTTCTTTTTGAGATTTCAAACTATTTCCCCACAAGAACAACAATGACCCAAGAAAACCAAGGAGGCAATGAAAACTATGGATTTCATTAATGTGGGGAGGGCAGGGGGAATTAACTGATAGCTGAGAGGGTCAACCATACACCTGAGGCTCTGGGCATTCCCAGGTAACCCCCTTTGACCTGTCGCATCCCCTGTGATAACAGAAAAAAAAAAACTGAAGTGGTTTTGACTTTTTTTTTGTCAGTTCATGTTTTCTAGACAGAAAATAAGAATGAAAACTAAAAAACCTGCCCAGTTGTAAGCTAAGACTATAAATTGGGAAATTACAGAAAATCAGAGCCCTTAAGTTAATCCAACACCAATAAAGACCAATAGACGAGGACTAATCACACACAGTAAACACAGGTACGTCCTCTAGTTAAATTACAGGGGCCAGACAGACACCTGATGAGGCCGTGAGCTTCACGCCGGGGCTATTACGGGGACTGATTTGGTTAGTGGCAACGACAGGCTCCTTGTAGCGAGCGCCTGCCTTTTCCCATTTCATCTCATTTTTACTGTAACCATGTTTTTATTTTTATAGGCCAATTTTATTCCGTCCCACGCTTTCAGAATTGAGTTTTTCAGATTTATGACACAAAAGCTTTCAAACGGCAGTGACGTCCGGGCCTCCCATGCAGATCCCCACTGCCCTTCTTCTATACCTGAGACCCCGCTGTCCAGCAAGGAGCTCTGCTGGTCTGGACCCCAGAGTCTCAGGGCCACACAGTCTCACCAAGAGACATCTTGACTACCTCCAAGAGAGCACCAACTATGGCCACAACTTACCTCCTTCTCTCCCCACTAGGCCAACCAACTGTATCTGTGGACACTCCCCCCGGCGTCCCTTCATTAACCCATCCAGGGCTTCAGTCCTAGCGGAACTGGGATCCTTAATGGAGGAGGTGCTTCCCCCTAGAGGTAGATCTGGGAATTTACGGGGAGGATTTTGGTTGTCCCAATGATTCCGGAGCCATGGAGTATTTAGTAAGCAGAGAGGGGCTGCGTCCTGCAGTGTGAGGGGCAGACCCACACCCTTTCCTGAAGGGTCTGAAACAGCCCACCAGACATTCTCTGTGGCAAGAATAAATATATCCGTTTAGAATGATCTTAAGCTAGAACCTAAGTCCACTCCAAACGTAGATACAAAAGATGTCTGCATGGTTGAAATAAACACTGAATTGTTCTGACACGTAAATGGAAGAAGTATTTTACTTTGTGCCATTCAAAACTGACCAAGGGATGTTGAGCATCTTGAAAAAATCAAGTCACCGACCACAATACACCCCATGGTATCCAAGTCACAAGGACAACACTGAGTAGTCTCCACACTTAGTACCTCTACGTACCTACCCATTCTACGTACTCCTGGCCTTCTCTTGTGGCTCCTTATCTCCAAATGTCACTACAGGAAAAAAAAAAACAGCGCCACAAATACTCACTTGGATATTGTCATCCTGCTCTTAAATCCCCATATTCATTAGACGTAGATTTGAGAGCTGTTACTTCATCATGTACTTCAGCGCAATTGAGCATTTACATACTGAAGTATCTATTATTATAAATTGCCTTTTATTTCTCCTTAATATTAGAGCAAGATACTGATTTCTTATGATGCTATATGTAAGGGTGGGTTGTATTATCTGTACATTTGTCAAGGTAGTAAATGGACTGTGGTGGCAAAGTATTCTAAAATAAAGGCATTCAGTCTGATCATGGGTGCCTCGCAAATAGCCTGTATGGTATTGCTTTTATGTAAAAACCTTGGCCAGGCAGGACCAGCCCTAAGCTCTGATTGCTGGATGCCTGAAATCACCCTACCTACAAGTCCAGATTTTACCCCCTCAGCCACTAGAATTGCCTTCTGAGCCTGGGACAAGATCTTAAAATTCCTTCCCACTCCTGGATGCTCTGCCTCTTCCACCTGCCCAGCCCAGCCCTCCAACTTCACAGTGCACCCTTGGCTCACCACACTCCAACCACCACTCCTTCTCAGCATTTCTCATTTATCCTTTCAGTATCAATTTCTTTAAGAGGCTTCCCCTAACTCCCAAGCTGAGATCAGGCTCTGACACCTGTTCCCATGTCTTGCACAACTGCCATTAACTATGTGATAATCTGCTAGACATCCATCGTCTTCACTCACTCAGTGCTCCATACAGAAAGGGACTTACTCCTATTCCTTCCTCACTACTTCCCCCCAAACCAGATGGTGATGAACCTAGAGTTGTTGCTCAATAAATACTCATGGATGAGTGAGTGAATGTGTAACCTCCAAATATAAACTCCAAACTTATTATGCAAAGTCCTTGAGATAATAATAGCCTTCTGTCTCCCTGTACGATTAGCACAAGAGGAAGATGCAACAGAAGACCTCAGAATGGAGAAATCCTAGGAAAATCTTCCGAGGAAGGTCAGGTTCCTGGGGCAGGGATTTGGGTCTGTTTCATTCACTGATGTAGCCCCAGCACCTGGCACAGGCCCACAGAACGGGCCTGACAGGCGCTCATTGAACCAATCAAGCCAGACACTGACAGTGGTTTCTTATTGATAATACCACAATCATGGCTCAATGGTGCATTTAGGATGGTTTTGAAGGAGGGATACCAGCCAATCCAAGGCAGGGTTGAGATTTACAGGACTCTTTTTGCTGTCCACACCTCATTCCGGTGGGCTCAGAGCAAAACCACGTAATCCTGCCAACATGACTACCCACCCTCACCAGGAGTGGTACTCAGCTGTGCTTCCAGTCACTCTTTCAGGACCCCATAGGCCCTCCAAAATCCTCCTGGAAACCCTCGGGTGATTGAGACCAAGGAATCTTACCACCTCAGAGCTATCCCTTCAATAAACATTAAATTGATCAGAAACTCTCCTCTAGGTGCTGACCAGGGCCTGACCACCTGAGCAGCACAGGGATTCATGGGCAAACAAATCCCGACAAAGCACAAAGGCCTGGACTGCCTGGGACCAAGAGCTGCAGAGAATCCGATACCAACCCACCTGCTCGCCAAAGTCATTGCCTTAAGCAGAGATCACTGCTAGTAAATCATTATGAGAGGCTCCTGCTGCAGTGGATCAAGGGGGATGAAAAGAAACACTATGGTGGAGAGTCAGACAGGGCAGGAGGGCCCATGCAGGTGCATTGCCCTTGTTCCCGTCTCCATCTGGAGAGCCAGGAGGGGCTAATGCCTTCATGGCTGAGCAGACCCTCCACCTCAGACCGCAAAGCTGTCCTGGAACAAAGGAGATCTCCTGCACCACTCACCAAGATCGGCCCCAACCATGACCTTGTCGAAGGACCATATCAACAAAACAGTGACCGTCCAGGGAAAGAGGATTCCGTGCGACTGTTTTAGCTACGTTCCCCCCCAAATCTTTTTACTACGAATTGTTATATATTGAATTATACTCAATTTCTTAAGTTCTTGAAGTTCTTGGGTTCCTCTCCGCATGATGCCCCATTTTCCTCCAACACTCTTCCCCAGATATACACAGCCTGGCTCCACCTCATCCTTCGTGTTTCTGCTTAAATGCCACCTCCTCCAAGAAGCCTTCTCACAACTTCCTGAAGGCAAATCTCTCCTGGCCCCTCTGTCTCCGCAGCCTGTTTCCTTTATGTTGCTCATGATAACATATGTTATTTGCCTCATGTCCTGTTTTGCTGTACTTTCCCAACTACAATGCAGCTAACATAAGGGTAGGAACCATGTTTCTCAGTCACTCGGGTCCCTCTGCTTAGCTCAGCTCAGCACCCAGCACTTATGAGGTGCATGCTCAATCACGGTTGAATAAAGGACTGAAATTCTGTTGGGGACATTTGCTACTTAAACAGACCATCCATGTATTCAGCCATGTATGGGTCACTACTTCATGTCAGGGCCGGTGCTAGATGCTTGAGCTACATCATGAACCACTTCTCAAAGCAACAAGGGCAGGTTCACATCTCTAGCTTTGCAAGGTGTACCCAGGGTGTATTTCTGAAATGCAGAAGGTTCGGGTAAAGTCTCCCACTGCTTGGATTATGTACCCCTTTCCCTCCCACGCACACAGTCTGTTGCAACAGTCAGGGCTCCCCTGCTCTCTACTCCCCAAGAGATAGGGTCCACACAGATAAGAGATAAGGCAAAGCCGCCCACACAGCATAACACCACCATAGCCTCCAAACCCCACAGGGTCTGCGTGGGTAACAGCAACTTCCGGGTCAAGGATTTCCAACTTGAGCTAATTCTACTCATAAGAGTTAATTTCATGTGTCAACATGGCTAGGCCACAATGTGCAGATATGTGGACCCATGTAATTCTGAACACTTGTGTAAAGAGGTTTTTGGATAAAATCAACATTTACATCAGTGGACTTGGAGTAAAGCAGATTGCTCTCCCTCATGTGGGTGGGCCTCAGGCAAAGGCCTAAACCAAACAAAAAAACTGACCTCCCCAGACCAAGAGGGAATTCTGCTGCAGGTGACCTTTGAACTGCAGCACCAGCCCTTCTAGCCCTTCACCTTCTAGCCCTTGTAGCCCTTCACCACCCTACAGATTTGGGACTTTCCAGCCTCCATAATCAAGTTAGTCAATACCTGAAAATAAATCTCTTCCTATAGAGAGAGAGACAGGCAGAGACAGGTATCCCACTGATTGTTTCCCTGGAGATCCCTGGCACCCCCCTCAAGGGCCCTGAGCACATCAGGAAGACAGGGAGGGGAGAAAGGATGGCTGGGCTCCAGGCCTACTGTAGGAGACCCTCTGCAGGGAGAGCAAGAATGCACAGGAGGCCCCCATGAACAGAGTCAGGACAGACGGGCCCTGGGACTGGACCCCGCCAGATGCCAACATGGGTTAGAATGCAGGCTTTACCACTCACCCAGGCATTATCTTCGGCAAGTTGCCACCCTGCTGTGAACACCAGCTCCCTCACCTGTAAAACTGGGATGGTCGCAGCTCCTGGGTCACTGACTCATTTATTAACCACCTGGCTCGGTCCACACCCCACACCCCCTAGACCACTTAATGGTAATCAACCAGAGTGGGCAGCAACTTGCAAGGAGGAACACTTGACCGGTGAGTAGCCACTGCCTCAGGTCAATCAGGAAAGGTCTCTCTGCCCTCCTCCCTGGAGCGAGAACAGAAAAAGCCTCCAGATGGACTCTCTGGAGAGCAAAGAGCTACATCTTGGGAGCAAACAGGTTGGTGAAAAATCAGCACAGAAGTCAGTGCTAAGAAGGTAACAGCCACTCCCTGCAGCAAAGAATTCAATCGAAGAAGGAGGAAAAAGTGTTTTTGCCTCATCTGTAGCATCCCTGGAAACAAGCCAGCTGAGAGCCCTGTGCTGACTGGAAGGGTCCCTAACAGTGACCTGTTATTGACAGCGATCCTGCCAGTGGACGCAAGCACTGGGTACAATTTGGATCGTTTAGGTTCAACGGAATTGATAATTTTATCTGATGGCTTTAAATTATTTATTCCTTTCCAAGAAATAAAATAATAATGAGCAATCCTCCTGCTTACAGTCATCCTAACTCAGATCAGGAATTTAGGGATGCCAGATGGCCAAAAGACATATGAAATGATGCTCAGCGTCACTTATCATCGGGGAAATACAAATCAAAACCTCATGCCAGTCAGAGTGGCTAAAATGGACAAATCAAGAGGCTATAGATGCTGGCGAGGATGTGGAGAAATGGGCACCCTTCTACACTGTTGGTGGGAATGTAAACTGGTACAGCCGCTCTGGAAAACAGTGTGGAGGTTCCTGAAAAAATTATCAATAGAACTCCCCTAT
>CM053564.1:3907599-4166571 GCA_028646485.1 Cryptoprocta ferox | reverse complement strand
CCAAATCATGGAAAGAGCCTAAATGTCCATCAACTGATGAATGGATCAAGAAGATGTGGTTTATCTATACAATGGAATACTACATGGCAATGAGAAAGAATGAAATCTGGCCATTCGTAGCAAAGTGGATGGACCTCGAGGGTGTCATGCTAAGCGAAATAAGTCAGGCGGAGAAGGACAGATACCATATGTTTTCACTCATAGGTCTAACGGGAGAAACCTAACAGAGGACCATGGGGAGGGGAAGAAGGAAAAAAGAGTTAGGGAGAGGGAGGGAGGCAAATCATGAGAGACTCTTGAATACTGAAAACAGACTGAGGGCTGAGGGGGAAGGGGAAGGGGGGGGTGATGGGGATAGAGGAGGGCACTTGTGGGGAAGAGCACTGGGTGTTATATGGAAATCAACCTGACAATAAACTGTAAATTTAAAAAAAAAAAGGAATTTAGGGGATGCTTCACGCATCCCATGAAGGTGTGGTTCTCTCTGCAAGCTCCCTCAGACACACAGCAGCCTAATTTGGGTGGGACCACCAGGTCCAAATGTGCCCTGCAACTGAGCTGGGGTGGGGTAGTTGCAGTCATTATTTCTTCATCGTTAGGAGTAGACTTGCTTTCGGGAAAACCACATCTTTGAATTTCTCTTGAATGTTAAATCATTTTTTTAAACAAGCAAAGAGACAAAGGAGGCTCCTTCTCTTTGACGGTTTAAGTTTCACCACTTTCCACCTCACCACTTCTGCTCGAGACCTCATGTCCTCACTTGCTCTCTTCTTCCACTGGTGACATGAAGCCCAGGCAACTGTTGTATTAAGACCCATGAAGGCATCCACAGCTATACAAGGGAGGTTGTAGACTTAAGATTTGGGGTTTGGCATCCTACTGGCTGCAGAAAGCTATCTCTAAGAGCTGGAGCGAGCTTACCTGACTCTGGCCAAGACCCACTTTTGGGGATCCAAGAGGTTCCCAGATCAGATGGGACAGGTGGAAACCTGCCCTCGGTAGAAGAGCCTACGCGTTCACACTCCGTGTAGGTACACATGTTCCATAAAAGCCCTTCCTGGCACTCTCTCCTAGGCCTGCAGAGCCCCTGCTCTCCGTGCTTCGCCAGACCCACTTCCCATATTCAAAGACCAAGTGATCTCTCTTTCTTAGATGTGGGGACCACAATGAAGGAGGGCGGTCCTACAGCTGACTTTGCACTGTGGCTCACTTTGATAAGCAACATCACTGCATCCTCTTTTCCTGGGAGGTCATCAATGCAACAAGAGATTTGAGGGGCTATCGTGGGAAAGGGGCCCCCTCATACAGTAGGTTTGGGGACCCGGTGTAGAGAACATGGAGATTGTGGAGCCTGGATCCCCCTTCCTCTCCAAACCCAGCTGCAGATTCTGACATGGGATGTGTTGCCCAGTTGGGACAATGAGATAAGGCAATGGTGGTCTTTAAGAGCATGAACTCTGCCCCAGGAAAGCTTTTAACTACAAATGCTTCATATTACAAACAAATAAAGAGAATATTTGACTCAGAGGTCCTAGAAGGAAATGTGAAATCCAACCACAGCATCTTCTCGAAGACAGTCAACCCTGTACCCATCAACAAAATTTCATCACACACAAAAATCTAGTGGCCTAAGAGAAAGCATTCAAAATGGAAAACTAAGTTCATTAAGAGATGTTTGATTTCTTTACCCAGGAGATCAAGATTTGCAGGGTGTCCACTATGGGCAAGACAATGTGTGAGAAATGAGGATGGATCAGATCCTGACCCTCATGGAAATGATGTTCCATCAGCAGAAAGGAAACATGAACAGATAATTTCAAAACGTCATTTAGTAGGAGGTGAAGTCACCACAATGGAGAGGAAGAGGTTTCATGCCATCATCTCATGAGAGAAAAGGACAAGACCAGACCTGAGGAAAGTCTGTCAGAATCCCCACCTGCTTGATACACAGCAAACCCAAAGACATCCTGAACCTCCATGAAATGGGATTCTGCACAGTCTGTATTTTTAGAAATTTCTCATTCCTCTCTGCAGTGCTGATTTGGCACACAGAGATGTATACCTCATACTCTCCAGATTAAAGAAACACAATCTGAACTTCAAATATAGGATGGAAACCCTGGATGGCAGTCAGGGACCACAGTGCTTTCATGTGACCCTGCACCTTAAGTGGAGACTGGACACACCAGGTAGAGAAGGGCAACCCAGGGCATGGTCATTCCCTTCACTCACAGCAGAGCCAGACAGGTGGTCCTCGGTGTAGACCCAGGGATGTCGCTGGTCCAGGCTGCCATTGGACACAGGCACATTTTCACTGCAGGTCACTTTCTGAGGGCTTTCTCCAAGATTTTTCAGCTGTGTTCCATGGGAGTCGGTGTTATTTATCAACCTCACTCTCTATCCTCATTTCCTACATGGTAGGGAGTATGGCACATTGGTTGGCGGAATGGACTTTAGTGAACGACAGCCTGGGTTCAACTCCCAGCTCCACCACTGACTAGCTGTGGGGTCTCGGACAATTGCTACGTCTAAGCAGTGCCTCTGTCTCCCCATCCTGACCCCCCCCCAAAAGCACTGAAATTAGCATTTAGTAATGGTAAAAGCTCTCCATAAATGTTCACTTTTATTAGCTATCAGGTATGTGGTTTTGGAAAGCAGCTTAACCTAACAAATCAGTGCCAGGCTTAGAAAACAATCTGAGGTGTTTTTTGTTTATTTGTTTTTGTTTTTTTGTTTTTTTTTTTTAATCAGCCAGTACAGTGGACTTTTGACCGGGTTGTGCAGCTTCCTTTCCATCCTCTTTTAAAGGAACATGGAGAACTCCCACTGCCGAGCACAGGATCAGCCACACTTGTACAGCATAAAGCCACTTTCCTGTCCAGAGTTGTCTGGTCACCTGACCCAAGCTGAGCCAATCAGTTTCCTTCTATAAGAGTTTGGAGGTGAAAGGAGAGCCAGTTTTTCTGACTGCTGTCATGAACAGAGGCCGTGTGAACTCAAGGGCTATAGGTGGCAGCCACTTCCTAGCACTACAACAGGGAAGTAAAGCAAGCCAGGCTTCTCTGTGAGAGGAAGGTGTGCTTTGTGTGCACAGAGGGGCAGAGATGGGAGAGGGGAAAGAGGGAGAGAAGATCTCCCGAGGTCCCAGGAGCCCTAGGCCTGGCTCCTAAGGCCCCCCTGACCTCAGAGTTCCTGAGATGCCCCCTGTAACCAACCAACTCCTGCTCTTTCTTTAGGCCACCACATTCCAGTTTTTATACCACCAACCACAAGGTCCTAAGGCATACAAGGAGATGCCTAATTACCTAGTCTATCTGCACAGCTCAGGAGTCACAAGGATCAGGAAATCAGAGTTTGGGCACCTAACAGAAGCAGATGCCTGGGAACTTCTCTGGACATCAGCCTCCTGGTCCCCTTCCCTTGGGGTGCCATTAGAAACACCCTAAGTACCTGGAAGGAATATTAGTGTGACAAAAATTAAAGTCTAGGAGGCTCTGAGGAGGCAATGTGATTCAGTGGAAAGGGCATGAGCATTGGAGTAAAAAATATCTTCTACGGCACCCCCAGAAAGTTATTTAACCTCTCTGGGCTTCAATCTCTCATTGGTGAATGAGAATAAGGTGTTTATGGAGTTGAAGGAGTTAAGGAATATAAATTGCATATACTAGGCATGCATCAAATCATAACTATTATTATAGCCTTTAACTATTATCTTATTACAAATAAAATTAACATCCCCAAGTGCTATTGTATTACATACAAACGTGCCGATACATAATAAATCATTGTTCTTAATGTGGCATGAACACCCAACTAACATTTAGGAAAAGCAAAAAGCACTGCTCAGGGAATATTGTAACCAATGAGAGGACGGAAGGGAGGACAGAAGGGAGGATGGAAGGGAGGACGCAACAAGCAGCAGGACATGAACAGCCTCAGTAGAGTCTCCTTGCTAAGTAAGTCTCCTGCTAAGTCTCCTTGAATAACATTCAAAGATCCTCAGATTCTTGAACAGACAGCAGGGAAGAGAAGCATAGATTGGGAAGCATATAATGCCGTCCACGAGCAGTTTGAGCTGCTGCTGGTCTGGGGTTCCTAAAACTGATGGCTGAAGCAGCAGTGCCCATACTTGGCAGACACTGCTACTCAATCATGGGGTTTTCCCTGCTAAACCCAAAGCACCCATTTCTGTCACAGAATTCCGCATGCAATGATACAGGCAACCGTGAGCAATTAGTCTCAGTTGGCCTGCTCTATTAAACTGATGAGCTATCTGTTTCGGAGAGTAAAGAGCCATCCGGAAGCCAACTGACTTCAGGTGCCAGGAAATCAAGGCAGAGGTCAAGAAGGCTACTTTTCTGCAGCCCCCAACAGTAGTTGACCGTTGAACAACACATGGGGCACCAACCCCCCAGATAATCAAATATCCACCTGTAAATTTAACTTAACTAGTAAGAGCCTACTGTTGACCAGAGGCCTTACCAACAACAATTAACATATTTTTATGTTCTAGGTATTAAATACTGTATTTTTATAACATGGCAAGTTAGAGGAAATACAATGTTATTAAGAAAACCATAAGAGAGGTGCCTGGCTGGCTTAGTTGGTAGAGCAAGCAACTCCTGATCTCAGAGTTGGGAGTTTGAGCCCCACATTGGGTGTAGAGATCACTTAAAAATAAAATATTTAGGGGTGCCTCGGTGGCTCAAGTCTGTTGAGCATCTGACTCTCGATTTTGAGTCTGGTTGTGATCCAGGGGTCATGGGATTGAGCCCTGCATTGGGCCCTGGGCGGAGCAGCCTGCTTGAGATAGTCTCTTTTTTTCTTTCTCTCTCTCTCTCTCTCTCCCCCCCTCCCTCCCCCTCCCCCACTTGCACACATATGCTCTCTAAAAATCTTTAAGAAAAAAAAAGGGAAAAAATCTTGAGAAAGCACACAGTACTGTATTTATCTTTAAAAAAAATCCACAAATAAGTGAACACAGTTCAAATCCATGTTGTTTAAGGGTCAATTAGATTTCCTGCATATGACTCTAACTTGAATTGGCCCAAGTTAGATAAAAGAGTATGAACTCTTAGTTCTGCGAATAATTCTAACAGACAGTAGAATCCTGTTTTCAAAGTCTCTTGAAGGTTGTTCTGGAAACAGATGCAATGTTAGTTCTATCTAAAGACAAGGGAAACCTATGGAAGAGTCTCCCAGAGACCCTTGCCAGGCTGAAATAAATGGGCTCCAATTGTCTTCTAACGCGGTCCACTATGATCCCATGATCAGATGGAATACTCCATAATCAAAATCTAGATAAATTCATGCTTAAGCACCCATTTATGTCAACAGTTTTTATCGTCACCAAAAAAGTTTAAGAAGCACCTTACAAACTGCCTCTTCATCAGTCCGTTAAGTGTCCCGACTTCGGCTCCGGTCATGATCTCACGGTTTGTGAATTCGAGCCCCACATAGGGGCTCCTATGTCCCCTCTCTCTATGCCCCTCCCGCATTCGTGTACCCGTGTGCGCACGTTCTCTCTCTCTCTCTCTCTCTCTCTCTCTCTCTCGCTGTCAAAAATTAATGAACTTCAGAACAAGTGCCTCCTGAAAGCTACAGTCCACACCTCTCCCGCGGTCCCACGGCGCAAACTCGGAGACCGCGTGACGCAGGACGCTGTGGTCGTGAGCGTCTTACTTCCCACACCGCCAGCACCGCTGCGGGCAGGGAGCCCCAGGCCACGAGCCCGGTCAGGGTTTGGCTCAGGGGAGGAGCCCCGACTGGCCACAGTTTGAGCGGCCTCCGTCCACTCGGGGGTTTGGGAGTCATTGGCGCCAGGCTCCGCACCTCGCCAGCTCCAACCCGCTTCCCAGCCCCCCGCGGCAGCCCCTGGACCTCTCTGCCCACATCCGCTTCCGGCTCCTCCGCTCCACGGGTGTCGATCCTAAAGGACGCTAATCTCCATCCTGTTGGCCCCCAGGCAACCCCACCTGTGACAGGAGGCGTGGCGGGAAGGAGAAGCGACAGGCCGACACATTATCAAAATCCCACTCGGGGGCTTTCCTTCTCTCAGCACCATCAGCCCCGTTTGTAAACCGGGCCTGAGAAGGATTAAGGAAACACCCCGAGATTATCCCGCCAGACCAATCTCATCCCAACACGCCACGCTGATAAAGGACACTGCCCTTCATCAGACTCCGGATAACTGGTACTTGCGGAGACAGGTGACAGTAAATATAATTTGGCCAAAATTAGGTCTTTCAGTGCAAATCAGCAGATATGCACTGAACCCTTACCAGTGTGCAAAGAAATGCAACAAATTAGAGAGAGAGAGAGAGAGGAACACTCCACAGGACTTTAGTTTCCCAGCAGTTACTGAATATTTATTAAATACCTACTAAGTGAGAGGCACACCAGGGGGAAGTAAAACTAGATGCGAAGCAAACATATAACGCTGAAGGTGGCCAGTGGGCCGGTGCCAGACGAGGACAGAGAGGCACAGGCGTCCTCGGGACACTGAGAATTGGTTGATTTCTCCTTTTTCTTTGAATTGCCTGAGAAATGGGAATTGTAAAGCCCTGAGTCTTGAGTAATAACACCCAGGAAACTTCTCAGGGTTGTCAGGGGAATGCATTTTATTTTCTAAATGATGCTTGCACAAAAGGTGATGCCCAGCCTGAGTGAGCCAGGCCACTGTAGTTCCAGAAGATAACAAGAGCCCTTCCTGCCGAAATCAGGCTGCATGCAACTGGAAACAGGGTGAGAAGAGTTGATGAAAAGAGCCAATCTCACAAGATGAGTCTCTGAGCTACTCAAAGCCACAATCTTCAAGGGAAGGAGAACAGAGCAAACAGCAGGAGAGATTTGTGAAGAAGGGCATTATGTCAGTAAGGCAGCGGCACAGCGCATAAAAAGCCACCCCTGGACACAAAGAGGCAGTAAAAAACCACAGGGACAAAGGCAGGAGGGACCTGGAGGAAGAGTCCACAGTGCACCAGCTTAGGTTTCTGCTCCTGTTGTTCCCTCTCTCTCTCTCTCTCTCCTTCTCTCACTCTCACTATTGAGGACAGTTTGACTATGTTGCCTGGATAAAATGGGCAACAATGGGTTAGAACAATTACCCTGTCCAGCACTTGGCTGTTGCCACCTACCTCATGTAACAGGGATGAATGGCTATTAAACTGGGTTGCATCTTATAAGAATTTAATATATATTCCTTATACTTTGATTTCCCCCAAACTATTTGCAGACCTTGTCAGAACCTTATTCCATTTGGCAAATGAATCTCCCCTTTTATTTAATTTTTTCAAGTTTATTGATTTGAGAGAGAGAGTGCATTTACAGGGGAGGGGCAGAGAGACAATTATAGAATCCCAAGCAGGCTCTGCACTGTTAGCGCAGGGCCCGACTCAGGGCTCAATCTCACGACTCTAAGATCGTGGCCTGAGCTGAATCAACAGCTGGAGGCTTAACCAACTGAGCCAGCTAGGCGCCCCAGATTTCCCCCTTTTAAATATAAGATTTTACGTATCTTTACACAAACATCTCGAAATATACCTAAATGGTTCCACATCACACATATTGAGTTTATTTTTCTTTATGTGGTATTTTCTTCTTCCTTTTCATGCATGAATTCCCCTCTCCAATTCCCCTACCACTCCCCAGTAGTTCACATTACAACCTGGACTGCACTGTTGCATAGCTTTCTCTATTCTTAAATAACTATATATCGGGGCACCTGTGGGTCAGTCAGTTAAGTGCTCAACTCTTGATTTTGCCTCAGGTCACGATCTCATGGTTTGTGAGTCCGAGCCCTGCATTGGGCTCTGCACTAACAGTGCAGAGCCTGCTTGGGATTCTCTCTCTCCCTCTCTCTCTCTGCCCCTCCTGGGCTCATACTCTCACCCTCTCTCTCAAAATAATTAAATGACTATCATTAGTACATATATGTTGCATACACATATGTACATGGTTGCTTTTATCTTTAGTAAAATGGGATCATATATATACATTTCAGCACTTACTCAATAATTCATGCATATACCTTTAACACAGCTGGCATTCTTCTGACTCATTCATTTCAATGGCACAAAATCTTCCTTAATTCATTAATTCAACCATTCCTCTATAGATAATCTTTACCTTGTTTCTTCCTCCCTCTACAAACAAAGCCATGTTAAATATCCTTGAACATCTCTTCTTGCTTACTTATGTTTCCAGTTCCATGGGCTAGATTTCCAGGAGTAAGACAGTCAAGAGGCTCCTTTAATTTTAATTAATAGCTGCTTCCGGATTGCTTTTCGGGAAGACTTTCTACCAGCAGTGTATGGGCATCCTGTCCTTCATATCCCCACCAGAGCAGGCATTATGGCTTTTTTTATAGTCTAGACATTTAGAAAGATATAAACAGACATGGGTTTTGATTTTACATCACTAACTGCAAGCACGCTTTCATGTGATTTTTGACCATTTGAGTTTTTTCATCTGTCAAGTGCCCATTTTTTAATTTGGTTTATTAAGCTCATCTAGATGACTTGTAAGGTTTCTTTGCATATTTTTTGCATAACATTTTCCAAGTCTATTATTCATCTATTGACTTTATTTATATGTTTTGCCATTCAAATGTCTTTTTTTTTAATAATTAAAGAATCAAATCTGCCAGATTCTTCTTTTATGCATTCTGTGCTCCTAGGCCCTCTTAGATGGGTGGTTATTTTTCTTCCCAGGCTCACTGACAGGGACAAGGAACCTCACTCAACTCTCCCTCTAGGGCTTCACTTGTTTCTTCAGGACCAAGTTCTTCCCAGTACCCACTACATTCTGAGCTCACCCCAGTTCTCTCTGCTGGGACTCACAAAGCCCCAGGCCACAATGCATCTGGCCACTTCCAGGGCCCAGCAACCAGACGATTAAAACTGATGGGAGGAAGGAGCCGAATTCAGCCTGCCATCTTTGCAGAATACCTTTTTTTTTTAATTTAAGAAAAAGGTAGACACAAAGTCTGTATGAGGTATGTGTATAATGATTAGACGATCATTAAAAAATCTTGTCATTTTTAAATCTTCCAACAGAATGGGAATTTGCATATGGAATGGTTTCTATTTTTCTTACTTATTCTGTTGTTACCTAAGGCCATCAAGCCACATTGAGCAGAGGCAGAATGTAACCCCACCAGGTTTGTTTAAATCTACTTCACTGACCCCAACCCAGGTTTGCATTACGCAGTTTAGGGCACAACTCTGGCCAAGGGAGGTCCCGTGTGTTAGTTTGCTAGTCCAGCCTAACAAATTACCACAGCCTACACACACATGTATCATCTCGTGGGCTGCAAGTCCAGGGACTCCGCTGGGCTCTCTGCTCGGGCCTAACAAGGTAAAGTCACAACATTGGACAACACTGGCTGACCTGGGCTCACTCACATCTGCAGGGACTGGAGAAGATTCTGCCACCTTGCTCAAGCAGGTATTGTTCCTTGTGGCTTAAGACTAGGTCCCTGTTTGCTCCGTGGCTATTGGCCAGAGGTCCCTCTCAGCCCCTAGAGGCCTCTCACATTCACTCACCCACAAACCAGCAGCAGCACTTTGAGGCCTTCTCACACCTCAGGTCTCTCTCACTTCCCTTCTGCCACCAGCCAGAGAAAGTTTTCTGCTCTTAATGGCTCATGGGATTAGAGTAAGGCACAGGGAACTGTGCCATATAATAGAACACAGCCATAGGAGTGATAAGTCCTCACATTCACAAGCTCGGGGGATCAGGAGTGTGGACTTTTGGGGCCATTCCTGGAAATTCTGCCTACCAACCCAGGACCCATGACACAGCCTGAGAAACCAGCCAGGCTCTGGCAGGCTGGCCCTTCATTGCCCCAGGCCAGTCTCTCTTTGAAGGGTCTCCAGAAGTTTGCTCTCTCTGCTCCAGGCCGGCCCTGCAGTGCCCCCAACCTGACTCAGACCTCAACAAGAGGCTTTCCTGCTTGCTTGCCGGTGTCCCCAGGTCTGGATACTAATCCTCCCCGTTATGTTTGCTTGTGAGACTATAGGATCGACAGTTTGTATGTGTCTGCCATAGACAGGGCTCTTTCCTCTGCTAATAAAGAAGTAGCACTACTATAAATTCTATAAATTCTCCATCGGTAATGTGGGAGGAAGGAAGGAGAGAGGAGGCAGGTAAAGGAAGAAAGAATTTGGGAGAAAGGGTAGAAGGAAAAGCAGAGAAAGGGCAGTATGGGGGTTCGGTAGGAACTCATCCTTATCCCATAAAATTTGTAACTAACTGGCTCAGCTTTCCACTCACAGGCAAGGCCCAAGCACCCTCTGACAGCCTCTCTCTCTCTCTCTCTCTCTCTCTCTCTCTCTCCTGAAGAGACAGGACTCTGTTCTGTCCCCAGGAATTTGTTCTTTCCTGGCCTCACTTAGGCATTATCTTTGGGCTTGATCATGTCAGAACTGATGCCTCACTCCTTGTGCCTGGTCTCCCAGCTGCCCGTGGGTCGCTGCTTCTGTTCCCCCTTCTCACCACACTGGTACCATGAAGCCACCCTGTCTCATTCCTAGATATCACCTAGGGCCAGGGCCCTGCCCACCCACCCACCCCCACCTGCCTTACCATAATCCCCCAACATAAGCATCATAAACAGATTACATCTACTATGTTTTCCAATAAACTACTGATCATTTATTATTCCTGCATTTGTAAATGGGACTAAGAAATGATTTCAATGCAGTAAGATCATGTGGCACATTCAAGGACATTTGTGCATATGTTACTGCTCTTAGAGGGGGGAGGCATCTGATATTCTCTAAAGACACATTTACCTCCATGGACATATCCATTCAACATATATGTATTAAGTGCCTGCTACATTCCTACCCAGGCAGACCTCCTGTAAATAGCAGTCGTCACCAGATCCAATACGAAAACACCTTGCAGATAAGCATCCTACCCACTGTATTAGCCCATCTTGCCTACCTCCACTCTGTTGAGGCTGTTTTCCTCATCTCAAGCCAGGAATGCAAATTCCATGACTGACAAACCTTCCCCAGAAGCCATACACAAGGTGGTGAGTAAGCACTACATCAGCCTTGTTCTTAATTCTCACTGTGTTCTTTCACTACCAAAAATCTTAATTCATTCTCAGAAATGTGCTTTCCAACCCTTGGTGGAAGAAATAATGACTTTGTCAATCACTTCTCTTTTGCCAGACTTACTGAATTACCTAAAATGTCAAGATAATGTCTCTCCAGCCTGTTTTCACTATGGTACCAGCTTCTTCTCATTAAATTATGTTCAGATACATTGATTTCCTTCAACAGGGAGTAATGGAACCCTGCCAGAAATTAACACTAATCTTCTAATTCAGTAAGAATAAAATATGTGACTGATTAAATCTTAATTAACAGTTCACAAAAGGCTGCTTAATGTCAGGTGGCATATGCATCTTAATTATCCAACAGTGCTGTTGCTGTTTGCAGGATGAGGTAGGGGTCTATGAGAATTCTGTCCTGTTGGTTCTGTGTGTTTTTTTGTTTTGTTCTACAGTATCTTCCTCCTTGTTACCCCTCCATCTTTGTGGTTGTCAGTAGGTTAGGTTTATAAATAAGAAGTTTTGATTACTGGGCTCTCTCCCACAAACCATCCCCTTGATTCCATCTGGAGGACAATGATACACTCTATCAGTCAGGGTAGGCTGGATATGCTGCATTAACAAACATCCCTCAAATCTTAATGGCCATAAAAATGTATCTCCTGCACACTACATGTTCATGATGGGTCAGCTGGAGCCATTGGTCCAGTCTATCCTCTCAGCAGAACTTGGATCTACAGAGAATTATACCACTTGCCGGGGCAATGGAAATAGAATATAGCAAATCATGAAATGTCTCTTATGTGTCTCCCTTCTGCTCATATTCCACTGGCCAAAAAAAGTTTCTTGGTCCTATTTACATTCAATAGGGAGGACAAAAGTTCAATCCAACCATAGTCTTAAAAAAGGGGGAGATAAAGAGAAAATCTTAAAGACAGCCAGAGAAAAAGGACACATTCCACACAAAGGAACAATGATAAGCATTATAAGAGACTTCTCATTAGAAGTCACACAATCCAGAGGAAAATGGAGTGACATTTTTAAAATGCTAAGGGAGAAAAGAACTGTCAACTTAGAATTCTATATCCCATGAAAATATATTTCAAAAATGAAGGTTTTGAGACACCTGGGTGGCTCAGTCAGTTAAGCATCTGATTTGGCTCAGGTCATAACTCGTGGTTTGTGGGTTTGAGCCCTGCGTTGGGCTCTGTGCTGACAGCTCAGAGCCTGCAGCCTGCTTTAGATTCTGTGTCACCCTCTCTCTCTCTCTTCTCCTCCCCAGCTCATGCTCTGTCTCTCAAAAATAAATAAATAATTTTAAAAAATGAAGGTTTCCAGTCCAGCATGGAATAAGTTTGGAAGTTATCACTCCTGTCCAGACAACAAGGTTAAAAAATGACCTGAAAATGAACAACTCTTCTCATATCCATCAAAGAAAGAACTAAAGTCAAAAGAAGAGAGAACAAGTATGAATAAGCATCTGTAATGATTGACTATAGGACAGAGGGTAAGAGCAGGGCCTCTGGAGTCAGGATCCCTGTGTAAGTGTGTGATTACAAATGACATCTTTGGGGCACCAGGGGGGCTCAGTCTGTTAAGCAACTGACTTCAGTTCAGGTCATGATCTCACAGTTTGTGAGTTTGAGCCCCATGTTGGGCTCTGTGCTGACAGCTCAGAAACTGGAGACTGTTTCAGATTCTGTGTCTCCCTCCCTGTCTCTCTCTCTCTCTCTTTCTCTCTCTCTCTCTCTCTCTCTGCCCCTCCCACACTTGCACTCTGTCTCTCTCTTTCTTAAAAATAAACATTTAAAAAATGACATCCTTCAGCATTTTGGTGTCCCCAACTGTAAAATGGGAACAAGTGTCCAGGGGTTCATTGTAAGGATTTAGTGAGATGATGAAAAACAGCCTCTGGCACAATGAAGGCCTCACATCAGCTCTCACTAAAGTGGATGTACAGGTGTTTCCCAGTAAGAGTTAAAATTCAGCACTGCCAGGGTGGTCTCTAACACCCCCCCAGGCCCCGCCGCTCACACACACACACACACACACACACACACACACAAAGCGCTTGGCGTTTCACTTTCTGAATGTCCAGAAGGTCCATCTATGATGTCCTTTGCCCTCATTACCAACAAATGGCTGTATTTCAGGCTTAATAGAAGATGTGGGACATTCTCATGCCACTGTCACTATTTTTGCCACATCCACACCACATTTACGATTACTTCATATTTTTATTTAAATAGAATCACTTGTTTTTTCACTTAAAATACATTTACTTTTAGAGGAAATTTTCATCACTACTGTAAATAGAAAAACCAATACCATTTCAATTAAAAATAAAAGCAATGAAAGCAGTGATATTGAACTCTGGCTCGGTGCTGCTGCCTCTGCCAAGACTCTGAGCAAAGGCCTCGTCTCTTACGTGTTTTCTGTTAAAGACATACCACCCTAATTAGGAGAGCCAGCTCTAGAGTTGGAGTCCAAGATTGGAACCTCAGCTCTGCAGCTCAGGTACTGTGTGGCTAGACATTATCTCAAACATCTGACCTTCCACTCCCTCGTTTTGTGAAATGGGCATGATGAATGGGGCCAACCTTACAGGGTTGTTATGAGGATTGAGACATACAAGCTGGCATATGGTAAACATACAACAAATAAAAATTACAAGACAGGATGAAAGTCTCCACCAAGGATAAAGAACAGGCATGAATTATTACCCTAGAGCCCATTCTCCTTGGCTGAAAAAAGTCTCAGGTCTCAGGCCATGCCAGCTCCATTATCCCATCCGGCAGAATGCCACCCAGGATTTTAACTGCAACAGGCCACTATAAGCTCTTTCTGCCATGTTCTGCTCAGCCAGGTACCAACCTTATCCTCAAGATCTAAGCAGTAACTCTCTGCTTGGACTAATGGTGAATAAGTGGCCAGGAGTCATTTCAAATTTCAGTGTCTAGAGACATAAAATCAACTCAAATGGAAATGTTGGGAGAAGACATGGGAATCCATCTGTGTCCTTCATCTAAGCTCTCTGGAAGTTAAACACCAACCAGTGAAGCAATGATGGGAGACACCATGCCTAGAGTGGCCCCAACAACTGACCAACTCAGTTGTGAGACGCTACCTATAGGCAGACAGCATTTCCATCATTCTGTTGGTTAGAGACACTAAACCTCCTCCCATCAAGGACAAGTCACTGGCATGGCCATTTGTGCTTTAGGCAAGCCTGTGGAGAGGAAAATATCAATCTACAATGTCAAATATAAAGCCACCAATTCCTTAGTCACTGAGTGGTAACTGGGAGAAAACCCTGTGCTTTGGAATAGAGACCCCTTTATGGGAACGCGATCTCTTCGCCACCCCCAGGAAAGAGACCTGACAACCTGCCCTCACCAGCCTGTGAGGCTAACAGAGGGATCACCCTAGCTTTTCTGCTGGCACCTGAAGTTCTCTCCATCTCATCAACAGGTGTTGCACATCCCCACACAGAAGAGGCCACCATGCTGGAGATGGGCCTCCCCATTGCCCTGTAATCCAAGCAGGCACAGTCCAAGCGAAGGATTCAGTGACTGGGCTGACGGCATGAACATTCTGAGACGTGGGGCAGGAAGGGGGTTGGAGGCCACCTTGTGTTTGCCTTCCCCACAACTCTCTGCCGGTGTTCCCTGCTCACCATGTCTCCTTTCCTTAGCCCTTCCTAGTCTCCTCTGGGACTCTTCGTATTCTTCAACTACTATCCCGATGATTGTCTCACCCACCATGGAGGTGACTCTCTGAGGGAGATTTGCTTTTCTTGTTGACCACTTACTTCTCAGAACCATGAACAGTGTCTGGCACATAACAGGTGCTCAGTAAATAAGAGTTGAATGAGTGAATGAACGAATTCCCTAGACCAGGACCATCCAGGAGAACTTGTTGCGGTGACGGAGGTGTTCTGTATCTATGTGGTCCAACATAGTGGCCGTTTGTCACATGGTTGGTATGGTGGTAAGTGAGCATTTGAGATGTGCTACTTCAACTGAGAAGTTTTATTTTATTTTAATTTAATTTTATTTTATTTTATTAAAATTTAAATACCCACATGGATAGAGTGGACACCAAATCGGATGCCACAGATCCAGATCAAAGCAAAGCAGATGGAGTCCCTTCAATAGTCAGGAAAGAGGAGAGAAAGAACAAAGCCCTTTCTGGGAAAGGGAAGAACGAATAAGAAGCATGGTGCTCTCTGGGGAATGCTGTGGATTCCTTGCTAATATTGTAAGAACCTCTGAGAGTTGGGGCTGTTGGTAGAAAATGCCAGCTTTTTTTCTTAGTTAAGAGGCACCCCACTTTCTGGAGCATGAAGCAATTTGGCAGCTGCACTGAGGACTCCTGAGGCTCAGGGACCAGAAATGAAGAAACTGTAAGTGTCGTGATGGGAAACATCAGTAACACTGCTTTTCTTCTACACACCCCCTAGGGCAGCCTCACTTCAAAACATGCCTGAGTGGCTTTGTCCAGAGCTGTCCCCAGGAAGAGGTGCTGCCAGCCCCACTCCACTTCCCTCCATAGCAAGTGAGTGAGCTGTGTTGTTTCAACCAGCTCTTAAAGCCCTGTCCTGGGTGGGTCACACCTCCCTGAGGCACAAGAGTATTTGCCCCCGGCAGGGCTACTCAGGAGCCTGGATCTGGAATATGAAGAGTGTGACACACCAGAGGCAAAAAAGGCTGGGGGGGGGGGACACATTTAGGGGCCAGACCTGGGGGAGGCTTCGTAGCCCCCTTGGCCTTCGATCTCCCCTTTGTCACATGGAGATGTTAACTCCCACCCTGCAGAGGACTGTTAGGCATAAGGAACCAGCGAATCTATACAAAGCCCTTAGCAAAGGCAGGCACACAGTAAGAACTTGATGTTAGTTATTACATATGAGCACCTCCCTGCCCTACTCAGAACTCTTCCTGGGGCATCATCTTGCCCACCCCGCTATAATTTCCTCTGTAACGAATCCATCCACGTGTGTGCTCTGTGGAACAGCGATCCCTGAGCAATAATGTTTGAGGTTCTTAGAACTACAGCAGCCATAGTCCCTGAAAACCCAGAAATCACCCTAAAACAGGCACATGTCCACGCTCACATCAGAATAACAATAACAATTAAGGATAATAAGAATTACTACTAATATTTATTGAGTATTTACTACCATGTGCTGGTTATGTGCTGAGAGTTTTACATGCATTGTTTCATATGTTCTTTATAATATATAACTCTGAACTAGTATTACTGATTTATAGATGAGAACACTAAAGATTAGAGATACTTGGGTAATCACTCCCCTATGTTCTCACAGCAACTCAGGGGCCTGCCCAGCATTCAGCCCAGGTCTGTGTAAGTCCAGAGGCCAGGCCTTTGACCTCTGGGCTGTGTCCACCTGCCAGTCTGTGTCATCTCTACGATGCAGAGACTGCCTCAGATATAGGGAAAGAAAGAATTCCTGTGTATTACTTGGCAAACACATGCTTTGATGCTAACTAGAAATATTGAATACACAGTTAACAACCTCAGTGGAACATTTCAAGTGTAGCAAAGGAACAGCATGAATCACTGAAGATGGGTATGTATCAATTTTCCATTACTGTTGTAACAAATTATCATAAGCTTAGTGTCTTTAAACAACACAAGCTTATTATCTTACAGCACAGTGGGTCAGAAAGCTGAAATGAGTCTCACGACTAAAATCAAGGTGGAGGCAGTGCTGCCTTCTGGAGGCTCTAGTGGAGAACCTGTTCCCTCACTTTTTCCAGCTTCTCCCAGCCACCTGCATTCCTTGGTTTATGACCCTTCCACCATCTGAAGCCAGAAGTGAAATATCTTTCAAACAGTCTCTGACACTAACCCTTCTGCCTTTCTCTTATAAAGATTCTGTGACTTCGCCGGGTCCCACCCAGATAATCCAGTATAATCTCCATCTCAAGATCTTTAACTTAAATACATCTGGGGGCACCTGGGTAGCTCAGTCACTTGAGCATCCGACTTTGGCTTAGGTCACAACCTCATGGTTCGTGCATCAGAGCCCTGCGTTGGGCTCCGTACTGACAGCTCAGAGCCTAGAAACTACTTCAGAATCTATGTCTTCCTCTCTCTCTGCCCCTCCCCTGCTCGTGCTCTGTGTCTCTCTCTCAAAAATAAATAAACAATTATAGAAGCACCGTCAACAATAGCCAAAGCATGGAAAGAGCCCAAATGTCCATCGATGGATGAATGGATAAAGAAGATGTGGTATATATATATATATATATATATATATATATATATATATACAATGGAGTATTACTCAGCAATCAAAAAGAATGAAATCTTGCCATTTGCAACTACGTGGATGGAACTAGAGGGTATTATGCTAAACGAAATTAGTCAGTCAGAGAAAGATAAATATCGTATGACTTCAGTCATATGAGGATGAAATAATATAAAAACTGGGCGGGGGACAAAAACATAAGAGAGTCTTAAAATGGAGAACAAACAGAGGGTTATGGAGGGGGTGGGAGGGGAGATGGGCTAAATGGGTGAGGGGCATTAAGGAATCTACTCTTGAAATCATTGTTGCACTATATGCTAACTAACTTGGATGTAAATTTTAAAAAATTAATTAAATAAAAATTTAAAAATAAATAAATAAATAAACACTAAAAAAATACATCTGCAAATTCCCTTTTGCCATGTAAGACAGCATATTCACTTTCCAGGTATTACAATGTTGGTATCTCTGGGTGCCATTTTTCTGCCTACTACATTCATCCCACTGGCCCCAAAAGATACACATCCATCCCACATATAATATATATCCTCCAAAGTCTGCACCCATCACAGGGTGCAAAATAATGATCACTCACATTTAATGAATCCTTGCTATGTGGGAAGCACTTTACTATGTTAACCCACTTAATCTTCATACTAACCCAGTTTAGAGATGAGAAAATCAAGGCTCC
This sequence comes from Cryptoprocta ferox, assembly GCA_028646485.1. NCBI lineage: Eukaryota > Metazoa > Chordata > Mammalia > Carnivora > Eupleridae > Cryptoprocta > Cryptoprocta ferox. The sequence goes on along the minus strand of CM053564.1, from coordinate 4,148,538 downwards.
AAGATGTCAAGCACTTGATCCAAATTTATGGCAGAGTCAGGATGGGAAACCAGGTATATCTGACTCACTCTGAACTAGGTTCAGGCACTTGCAGTACTTAGAGGTGAGTTTTGAAGAGTGAAGAGAATTTAGAAAATCAGAAGGGGAGGAAAGGGCATTCGAGACGGGATGGGGGTGGGGGCGGGGAAGGCTGGAGCAAAGGCTCCGAGGTAGGAAAGCAAACTCCACGTCCAGAAGTCCACAAATAGGCTTGGTTTGACAGGAACATGGAGTTTATGAAGGGAAGGAGAGGGGATAACAATTGAATGTGCAAGTCGAGGTCATATTAAAGACCTTCAGTGACAAGCCACGGCAACTGACCTTTCTCTTGCAGGAACATGCATGAATTGAATTTCGGACTGTGCCATTCTGGTTGCTTTACAAGAAATATTTCAATAGAATGAAGCAAGATAGTATCTTGAAATAGTTGTTTCCTATACCTCTGTGTTTCACATCTCCTTGTTGAGGAGCCTGCCCCAGGTCAAGGAGACGTGCACACATTGTTCTATCTCCTCTGACTAGAACTTGAACCTCACCAGGGCCCAGATGTTTATTTTATTCCCTGCTATGTCCCCAGCACCTAGAACATGCCTGGCATATAAAAAGTGCTCAATACATATTTTTCAGATGCGTACAAAGAGAAAAACATTTGTTCTTTTATTTTAAACTTTTAAAAGAAAAGAAAAGAAAAGTAGTCTCTTGATGCTACATCACAATCATTTTTGGAAGCTGCAATTTTTGATTTGCAAGAGGGCATCTTGTTGAGACAGGAGAAGCCTCTTGAGACTTAAAAGTCCATGAAAACAAATTGGAAAGGGTCACTTAGGTTGAAAGGGGGTAGAGAAGAGGATGAGATGCCACCTAGAGGGAGGTCAGTGGGGTCTCGGAGGAGACCAGATCTGGCAGGAGGGCACATGGAGAGGAGTCTGCACGGAGAGACAGCCAAGCTCTGCCCACCAACCCCAGTGCACAGGGAGCCCAGGTCAATGCATCTTGTCCATCCACAGCCATTTAAATAGACTTGTCACACAAGACGATCACGCCAGCTGTTGCGTGTGCTATCTACCCGCTGAGGGCATTCTCCCTGCTTCCTTCTTCTTGCTGATTGCAGACTGTCCGGCAGAATTTACGTTCACCCCACGTTGACACTTCACACAACCCCATCCGAAGGTCTAACAGTGTGGGGCATTCATCAGTTTCACCTACCCACCCAAAGCCAGAAGGAGAGTCCCTGATGCCATGGGAGTGGTCCGTGAGGAAGAGAAATCCCTCAGAAACCAGACTCGGAAAGGACGGGAGCCAAACGCACTCCCATCACAGACTGCAGGCTAGAGTTTAAGGCCTATGAATAGGCCTTTTCAGTTCTCTCCACACCGCAATAGTCTCCCATTCCATCCACAGACCCCCTTGATTTTAGAACATGCATTCAAAATACCATGAGCAGTGGAAAACACACCACCTCTCTCCTCAAAGGAAAGCTGTAGCGGTGAATCAAGTTGAGAAACAGGAATCTATGCTAAATCAAAGATAATTCTAAATAAGCAACTGACTTAAACATATTAGCCCGTGGAACCCATCAGAGCCTGCACAGGGAGGCAGAAAAGGGCTCACAGCCCTGCTGTGGTATCAGTATGATCATTGTTCTCCAGAATCCTGTTACAGTTTTTCAGCCCAAATGGTGTTCTGTGCAGCAATCTTCCCGAAATGCTAATCTGACCTCATCATCCTGCTGCTTCAATGGTTCCTACAGGTCTAGAGACAAAGCCCCAAGGCTTTGATACCCAGGACTCCACGGGTGCTAGCCCACCTTCCCTCCACTGTCCCATGTCATGGTTAATTTTATGTCAACTTGACTGGACTAAGGGATGCCAGGTAGCTGGTAAAATTCTGGGGGTGTCTGTGAGAATGCTTCTGGAAGAGATCAACACTTGAATCTTTAGACTGAATAAATAAGATCACCCTTACCATAGCAGGTGAGCATAATTCAATCTGCTGAAGATCCAAGAAGACAGAGGAAGGGCAAATGTGCTCTCCTGCTTCAGCTGGCACATCCATGTCCTCCTGCCTTGGGTTCTCAGGCCTGTGGGTTTGGGCTGGAACCAGAACACCAGCTTCCAGGGACCTCTGGCTTATAGACAGCTGGTCATGGGACCTCTCAGCCTTCATCACTGTGTAAGCCAGTCCCTCACAATAAACCTCTCTCTGAATATCTATGTGTTTCCTATTGGTTCTGTTCCTCTGGAGGATGCTAAGACACCCCAGTGATCCATACTCCACCCACCAGGCCTTCTTCACCTCCCAACATCCCCAATTTCCCTCCCATCGCAGGGCCCCTGCTCTTATTTTCCCTCTCTCTAGAACACATCCCTATTGTCCCTCCCTACTAAACAAATGCTTACTCTTCTTTTAGACATCAGCTCAAATGTCACTTCCTCAGGGAAATCATGTGACCTCCTTACAAGACTAATTCCCACATCACATGCACTGACATCACCATATACTCAGCCCCCACCACACTTGTCACACTGGTGAATACCCACTGACCTGTCTACTTAATTGACACCTGCCTCTCCCACCCCTGAAGGGTCTGTTCCTGCCTTATTCATGATGGAATTCACTATGACATCCCCAGCCCCGCATAGGACACATCATGTAGTACATTTACAATAAATATTTACTGGATGAATAAGGGAAGGAAGGAAGGAATGGATTTCAAATACAAGTTGTAAGTTAGAATGCTTTTAGTTTGCAAAGAGAAGAATTCCCAAATGAAAATGGCTCAACCACAGGGGCTCCTTAACTCCTATAAGAGGTTTGCAGGGAGAGGCAAGGCCAAGCTTGCTTCAGTTTCCACATCTGTAACACTGGGGTAATAATAGTTGCTAGCATATAGGAAGCTCTACAAAGGTAGTTGCTGTGATGATAAATCTGAATGCTCCTCAGACCCGGAATGTACTTACTCTTCACCATTTTGAAGACCAAGCAGAAAAGCTTTCCTTCCCTGGTTTTTAAGGCCTTGATGGTCACTCCCTGCACTTCCCCAGCTCCTTTAGAATATATTAAGCACCAATCACAACTGTCTGGCTCCTCATCTTTCTGGATATAACCATATCTTAATCCTGGTAGGTTCCAGAGGCCTATATCATGTGGTAGCCATGCATGAGCCCCTCCACTCCCTGCTCCCAAGTACCTGGAGCAGCTCTTAAGCACTCAGTAGGGATTCAGAGATTTCAGATCAACTCAGGGCTAAAGTTACCTCTCTGGGAATCATCAGTTGAGGGAAAAGAGCTAACAGGTGGGAAACCAGCTCCACAGACAAGAATTCACCTATCCTCAACCCAAGTACACCCAAGTTCAGTTTACTTGCAGATGGCTTCCCAAGACCTAGCAAAGGGAAGTCAATGGAGGTTGCTGGGGGAGCCTCTCTATCCCTCCATAACCTTCAAGGAACTCATTTGAAGGGACTCTTTCCAACATCCTGCCAATTCAATAAAGTTCTTTACTCCCCAAGGACTCTCTCTAAGTTCAGTGGTAGATAGAGTCACTCTTGGAATAAAAGCTTTGGTGACTAAAGTAGGGACCCGGTTACTCTTTTCCATATTACTTCTCGGCACAGTACATTACATTGACTCAGTGTTCTTGAAACTGCAAGCTGAGACCCAGGAGTGAGGCATGAAATCATCTGAGTGAGCAGCAGGCAGTAGCATGGTTTTTTCCCTCTTTCCTTCTTTTTAAATAAAGTGAATTAGAATAGAACACATCAGAGCACATTTCATGCATTGCATTATAGGTAGTAAGGGATAAATGAAACTTTTATCATTGCATATGTGGGGGGTGCAGGGACTAGGACACATAACCAAATTAATTTCTTACTGTGGAATGAGTTCCACAAAAAGTTTGAGGGGCACCTGGATGGCTCAGTCGGTTAAGTGTCTGACTTTGGCTCAGATCATGATCTCACAGTTCGTGGGTTTGAGCCCCGTGTTGAGCTCTGTGCTGACAGCTCAGAGCCTGGGATCTGCTTCAAATTCTGTGTCTCCCACTCTTTCTGCCCCTCTCCCACTCGCACTCTGTCTCTCTCTCTTTTAGAAATAAATAAACTTCAAAAAAATTTTTTCAAATAGTTTGAGAAATGCTTCTCTGGTATTTTTATTGTTGATTTTGTTTGTTAGTTTGCTTACTGTCTCTCTTGTTTACCACTACATTGCTCTGTGCTTGAATGTGGTTGGCACTTAATATATGTATATTGGATGGATGGTTAGAGGGAGGGAGGGGAAGAGGAACAGAGAGAAGAGGAAATAGACCAAGCCATAGATTTCTCATGATGCTCAAAAGCTGAAATTTAGGCTCTTAAAAAGGCCTTTTTAAAACCACATATGGTTTTGTGGCAGGCTCAGCTCTTATAGTAGGAACAGGAAATAAAATGAGACACAACCATTAGAAGCAGGAAGACAAAATAATTACTAGTAGATCATGCAACTATACATTTGGAATACCCAAGGGAATCAACTAGAAAATTCTTAGAATTTGCAAAGAAAGCAAGTATTTAGAAAAATGTTTGAAGAGTAAAATGAAGATATAAGCATCAATTGTCCCTGGATATGCTGACAAATACCAGATGGTATATACAATGGGGGATGAGAATGAGGGAAGGTTCCTGGGTGAATATCTTCCATTTGCCTCTCCCCCTACCTCCCTGCTCTTCTCCATCCATCCTCAAGGGTAATCTTTGTGGACTACATCAGTGGGCCCCCTGGATCTCTAGATTCCAGTTGAGTTTACCAGCAGAGAGGGAGGAGAGTTTGGGGCATTTATTCCTCAACTTCTTTCCCTCCCATTCTCCTCTGGTAGGCTGGGTATCCCAACCAAAGGTTCCAGTTCCCTATCAAAAAGTCTCTCTCCACATAATCAATCCCTTTCAGGGTCTGGTTTTTGCTCCCTCTACTCACCTCTTCGCTCCCTCTACTCACCTCTTCAACCTAGGGGTGCTAACTGTCCCCCTGTTAAGCTCAGGAAAACTCTCCAATACGTTATGGCTTTCCTACAGTTTCCCTCTATCATACTTTGGTAATTCCAGTTATAGACTCCCTTTGAATTACCCAGTTTGAGTGTGTCTTTTGTTTCCAGCCAGAACATCAACCTATACTGGGTGTGAGGATTCTGTTCCCAATAGCAACAAAGAGTAAGAGAGAGGGGGAGAAACGGAGAGAAGCAAAGTGCTAACAAAAAAAAAAAAAAAAAAATAGATGGGACGCACACAAGCTTGGTTGGATCAGTAGACTAAATATGTAAAAATGTCCACAGTCCAATCAAAATTCCAATCATTTTTAGGAGAGGAATGACAAAATTATTTTGACATTTCCTGGATTAAAAAAAAAAAAGCCTGGAATGCTTAAGAGCCACATTGCAAATGAGGACTAATAGCAAGAAGAGATTTCTTAACATAAGGCTACAGTCATTCAAGCAGGTAAGAGGCATAAGACTTGATGGACAAAGTTACAGTGTTACGCCCATGAACCACACCAAAGCATAAAGAGAAACATTGATCATATGCTAAAGGAGTCATCATAAACCAATGGAATAAGCAAAACTATGCATAAACCCAGCTTTTAGACAATTAGTTATTTGTGGGAATATAATCAACTTAGATCCTCATAAAGACATCAAAATGAATTCTAAATGTATTTTGGATTTAAAATTTAAAAACTGACCATAAAAGCCTGAAGAAAATCTAGATTAGCTGTTAGCTGATGTTAAGATAGGGAAGCCTTTTCTAAGTACAAAATCAATGGGGAAAAAATCATCAGTCAAGGAAAAGAGTGAGGAAAATGATTTCCTAAAAATAAAAAGCATCTTTATTTCAAACCCATCATAAATAAAACAGAAAAGCAAATGACAATCCTGGAAAATATCCACAACTAGGACAGATTAAGGGTATCATCTTTAATATATAAAGAACTCTTCCAAATCAATAAGAACATAATAGAAAAATGAACTCTGGACATGAATTGAAGATTCACAGAAAAAATATATAAATAGCCAATAAACACATGAAAGTCTGTTTAATATCACATTTCCCATATCAAGATTTTTTTGAGGGGCAGAGAGAGAGAGAGAGAGAATCTTAAGCTGACTACATGCTCAGTGCAGAGCACAATGTGGGGCTTGATCTAACAACTGTGAGATCATGACCTGAGCCAAAATCAAGAGTCAGACGCTTAACTAACTGAGCCACCCAGGCATCAAATTGGTAACATTTTTAAAATGACTTACTGGGGGTAAGGGACACAGGGAGGCAGAGAATGAAACCTTTTACAAACTTTCTTAAAAGCAATTTAACAAAATACACTGAGAAGCCTTCAAAAGTTTGTAAGCATTATTTGCAAAGGAAAAAGAATCAATCACAGATGCCCAAATTAAAAGGAAAATTAAAAATAAATTATGGTCCAACCACAATAAGGAATATTATGCAAACATTACATTTTATATTTCTAGAGACTTTTTAATGAGAAAGGGATATGTTCAAGACCCAATATTTTTTAATCAGGGCAAAAAGAGCTGTGTGTATGGTATGATTTCAATTTAATTTTGAGAGAAACTTATATCAGCATAAAGAAAATTAGAAAAAATAAATATATGTGTTTTGTAGATATACATATAGATGCAAAAAAAAAAAAAAAAGAAAGAAAGAAACCAAACCAGGAAAGCAAGCAGTGGAACAGTGAACATTGGTTCCAGGTAATGGGTACTCTGGGGGTCCAGAGGACAGGATGGGGTGAGGGCTACCATACACATAGTTAGATAGAAGTTCTTGTCAAGAACATAACTTTTGTTTGGGGTGGTCAGTTCACAGGCTCTTAGTACATTATCAAAGATAAAATAAATATTAAGATAAACAATATGAAATCACTAATAATCAACTACTTTTAATTTTCTAAAATGGAGATTTTTAATAGTTCACTTTAATGACTAGACAGATGACAGACAGACAAAACTGGCCATGACTGCAACAGTGCTGAGATTATGTCATGAATAAGGACTGTGATTAATCCAGTTTTAAAAGAGAAAGATTCAGAGGCAATTTACTAAAATGTTACTGGTATTCATCTCCTGGTGGGATCATTAAGAACAATTTTTCTTTTCTCCTTTATTTTCTATGAGGAAAATGGAATATTTTGTAGACATCAAATCCTTGCCTTTCTATCCTACTCTTAAGATCTAGTCTTGGCTCAAGAAGACATAAATCGAGGCCCGAGCCCATGCCCCACCAATGGCTAAGGTCCAAATCCTGGAGTTGTATAACAACTACTAATAATAAAATAACATTGCTAATAATAGCTCATGATTACTGGACATACCACATGCCCTGTCTCCATCATCAGGTCCTCCCCACCGCCTGTGAGGGAGGGACATTTGTCCCCATTTTACAGATGAGGAAACTGGGGCTCCCACCAGTGAGAGAATCTGTCCAAGGTCACAGAGGGAGAACATGGCTTGCTGGGAGTTGAACCCCCTAGTCCAGAGACCTCTCTTCCCTGGCACACAGACCTGCTAGTCCCTGAGAATAAATAAAAGACAACAGCAGTTTATTCTTGTCAAACACCAAGGTAAGAAGAGGCTTTGAGGAAGGGGCTTTGCCCCCACCCCTCAAATAGCAGGTGTCATTGAGGACCCAGAATGTGGGCTGAGAATGAGAAAGCCCAGGAGCAGAGAGCAAGGTGCAGTGTTAAATACCAATCGTGGCAGCCTTTCTGGTTCAGAGCTGCCACTGCTGAAATGAAGCACATAATAGGGTCCCTGGACACTAGGAGTCACGCCTGAAACATTTAACTTATTTCGGACTCAAATTCAATTCCTCAGAAATGAGCCAGCATTCGCAAGATGCTGCTGCTCTCCAGAACTGCCCCCAGTGTCTTCCTTCCAATCCCTGGCATCGTCCCTCCAATCAGGAGACCCAGAGCCCTCAGCCTCCTCTCCCTGACCATCTCCCCTCACTTCCCTTCTGCTGCCCCTCCCAATTCTGAATATGTCTCCTACTTTTGCAAAGCTGTTACTCTATCTCCTTGCCTTCCCAAAACACACAGGCACATACAGGTATGCATGCACACTCACACATAGGTGCACACACTCACCTATGTACTTCTACAAATGTGAACATACACATGTCCAAGCTACCACCCTTCAAGCTTAAATGTCAGCAAAAATAGAAAACCTTCATGTTGTTCTTTGTCTGGGTCTGTGTCGAATCTCCCTGTTACAAGCTGTCTCCACACTGTGTGGTTTTCCTTTGCAGCACTGACCACAATTTCAATTAAATGCTTCCCTGGTCAACAGTCTATTTAACATCTGTCTCTCCCATCAGTCCATGAGTTTCATGGGGGAAGGGACCTTCTATCTCATTCGTCAAGCATACAGCACATGGACTTAGAGTATTTGGAAGTCACCAAATAATATTGGCAGGGAAGGAGTCGTTGCACCCATTTTAAAGATGGAGACATTGATCCCACCATAATTCAGCAGTCACCAGGATTCTGCCTTCTGATCCCTAGAAAGTGATATACATTTAATTTGTTAACACTTATTATGGACATTTTCAAATCAGCACACAAAGAGGAAACACTACCAGACCCCCATGTGGCCATCATCCAGCTTCAAATACTACCCAGAATTTTCAGTAATTCTTGTTTTATCTGCTCACGTTTTAAATTTTGGTTGGTTGGTTGAGCTTCTTAGAGTATTTCGAAGCAAATCCCAAATTTGCTATCACTTACCCATAATTACTTCAATATGTGTTCCTAACAAGTAAGAGCTTTTTAATATAGAATCATGATACTATTATCCCAACATAATTAACAAAGATTGCTTAATAAAACCAAATGCCCAGCCTATCTTCAATGAGTTCAAGTCTCAAAAATATCTTTTAGGGGCACCTGGGTGGCTCAGTCGGCTAAAGCCTACACCTTCAGCTCAGGTCATGATCTCATGGTTCGTGAGTTCCAGCCCCGCGTCAGACTCTATGCTGACAGCTCAGAGCCTGGAGCCTGCTTCAGATTCTGTGTCTCCCTCTCTCTCTGCCTCTCCCCAGCTCACACTTCTGTCTCTCTCTCTCAAAAATAAACATTAAAATTTTTTAAATAAAAAACATATATATATTTTAATAGTTGTTTTGAGTGAATCTGTATCCTAAGAAGATGCACACATTATATCTGGGTGATATGTCACTTAAGTCTCTTTTAATCCTTGTCAGTTCTCCTGCTCGTCATGCCCTTCATCTGTTGGAGAAACTGGGTCATTTGTTCTTCTGTATTTAATTTTCAGAAATGGCTTTTCTATCTTGAACTTATGTCTTTAGCAGGGGCCTGTGATGTGGGGCAGGGGGGGACTGACATGGCATTCTCCCTGACAGGACTCTTGGACACTGCCCTGCCCTCTGGACTCTGCAAATGTCACAGACCTTATATCCATGCATGGTTTTAGGTCAGCTCAATGCAAAGAACACCAGGTGGACGCCTGCTTGACCCTGTCCAAGCAAAGCGGATCCGACAGTCAGAGTGTAAGAACTGTCCAGAGCTTGGGACCTAGAGGGGCTGCAGCTCCAGAAGGAGGCAGATTGCAGTACCTGGGGTAGAGACACCATGAAATCAGAAGGGGGTAAAATGCCTCAGGAAGAAGCCCTTGGGATTCCTCCCCCTTCCTCTGTCGGGGGTTATAGAGTTTCCTCCAGGGGTGGTCATCTACATGACTACACATCTGCAGTTTGACTTGGCTCCTACTTCTGCCTTTGGATGAGCAGACTGTTCTGGGATGTCCCTGTTGATTCCCCACATGCTCTTACCTAATGCTCATTGCAGCTTTGGGAATAGACAGCCCAGAAAAGCCACACAACGTGGCTTTCAAAGACAAGAAGCTGCTACGGGCTACAGAAGAACTGGGAGGAACATGTGCAGAGGTGTTTGATAGGACTCTGGACAGGATGGCTATCCAAACAGCCTTCCAGCTGAGGATCTCTATAAATCATGGTAGAAGTTTACTTCTTTGAGACAAGCAAGTTCAAGAAATCAATCTACTCTCTCCGCTGGAGTCTCCAGACTTCAAGGAGATAATAAAATGTTCCAACTAAATAGAAATCACATTTATCTTTGTTTTTTTAGGTTAAGCCCAGACCTAGATGAGCTCCTGACTACAGGGGCAGGGATCCTGAATCTAACACTGGGTGGAGTATGTCCGCTCATTTATTCATCTCTTCAGCCCCCTACCAACCATCCTGGTTGTCTTTTACAGGTTTGGGTCTAGTGACTGTAGGAATGATGGTAATCGCAATGACACCTAACCTTCATGCACGGCTTACCATTTGGTATTATTCTAGATGCTTTATTTCATTTACCCATCACCATGAGAATTGCCCACTTGGGCTAGATACTGATATGCCCATTGTATTAGTTCTTTGTTGCTACAGAACAGATTCTCATAAACTTAACGCAACATACATTTCTTTTTCATGCGGTTTCTGTCAGAAGTCTAGGCACAGCTTAGGTGGATTCTCTACTTCTGGGTCTGACCAACCTGCATTTCAGATGTCAGTGGGACTGCGATCTCATTAGAGACTCAACTGATTAAAGACCTGCTCCCAAGTTCCTTCGGATTTTGGCAGGATATATTTCCCTTTGGCATCAGGACTGAGGGTTTCAGCTTCTTGCTGGAGGCCACCATCAGCTCCAGGAGGCTGCCTGTAGGTCCCTGCCATGTCACCTTCTCCAAGCTGGCCACTTGCTTCATAGCAGCTTGCTTCTATCAAGGTCAGCAATGGAAAAGAGCAAATCTGCTAGCAAGATGGAGTTCTATAGAATATAGTAATCACAGGAGCGGCATCCTACCATCTTTGCCATGTTCCAGTGGTTAGAATCAAGTCCTGGGTCCTGCCCACATTCAAGGGGAGGGCATCACACAAAATCATGAACATCAGGAGGCAGGGATCATAAGGACCATCCGAAAGTCTATCCACCATAAGCATTATACACGTAATAATAAAAATAAAAAACTTAAGTCACAAAGGGTACAAGAAACTTCCTTTCTGTCACCTAGCCAAATGGAGGACCTGGAATTTAAAGCCAAGTTTGAAGAACTCCAAGGCCCATGATCTCATCTGTAAGTGCATTATTCAAAGGAGCATCACTGCCCTCAAGGAGTCATGGTCTCCCTCACCTAGAATAGAGACAGCAACAAATCCTTCTGATCCAATTTGGCAAGAATCTAACAGACGAATATACAAAGAGCCTGGACTGGAAGGAAGGTTCACTCTGCCTGGCGGCCCTTTGTGCCTGGCCTTAGGATGAGCTAGCTAGATGGAGAAGGGATGTGAGAGAACGCCAGGTGGGTGTGACTACAAGTGCAAAAACGAAGTGACCGGCATGAGATGCCAGCATGCTCCAACACCGGCAGACAGTTTTGTGTGGCTAAAATGCAATGAAGGCAGCTTGACGGGACACAGGGCAGAAAGGGCAGGCTGGACACAGGCTGCTCAACACCCAGTGTGGGATTTAGGGCTCTGAGCCATGGCTGTTGGTGAAGGGGCTGGGCCACGAGGCAGTGCCATCACACTAGGAATGGCTCTGGCCAGACTCAAGATAGCCAGTTAGGATGTTACGGCATCCGACCACACGAGAGATGGAGTAGGGATGTGGTGGCGAGAAGAAAAGGCACATGTGAGATATGTTTTGGGAGGAAAGTCCCAAGGTGAGAGTTTTAATAGAAACTGAAACCCAAATCTCGTAACAGGGTCACGGGGCCGGCAGCAGGGTGCATGATTTCTGGAGTGCCAGAGAGCTAAGGAAGGGCAGAGAAGGAAGTAATATGGGCTCTCTGGAAATTGTTTAAAAGACAGTGTTAAACGCTTGTCCTAATGGAAGAAGCCAGACACAAAAAGACAAATACTGTGTGATGCTGCTGATATGAGGTCTCTAGAGTAAGTAATTCACAGAGACGGAAAGTGAGGGGTGGTTACCAAGTTCTGGGGTGAGGGAGGAAGAGCTAGTGTTAAATTGGTGTGCAGTTTCTGTTTGGTAGTTGAGAAAGTTCTGGAAATGGATGGTGGTAACAGTGCCACTTAACTGTATGCTTACAAATGGTTAAAATCCTAAGTTTTATGTTACATGTATTTTGCATCACAACTATCTTTTTAAAAAGAAAAAATGAAACTCCTTTCTTTGGGAGATGTGATAGGGAAGCCCTGGAAGCAATAGCACGGCTGAACGTAGTCCAAACACTAGTGCCTGGGTCTGCTCTACTCCAACAGAATCCACATTCACAGGATGAAACTCCCAGGTGCCAGCCTCAGAAAGAGCCATTTATCAAAAGTGACACTCTAATGGAAGTCCCTGGTCATCAGCTCCCTACCCACTCTCTTCAAACTCCATCAAAATCAGAATGGAGACACATTTGCTTAAGAGGCAGGAACAAAAGCAGAGAAAGGGACGGTCACCTCCTGGCAGGCACTTCCAAAGGGGCTGCCTGGACCCCATCAGACACATCTGGGCAGCCAGCTGTTGGCCCTGTTCTAGGAGGGAGCCAGGACCAGCCCCCAAGCATTCATCTCATTGACTGATTGACTTGTTCAGTGAATAACTATAGGGCTTCTAGGTGGGCCTGTGTCCAATGCTGGGAGCCAGTGACTCAGAACAGCCACAGCTGGGAGCTCACATGGGGAGACAGGAACAGAGCAAGAGGTCCTTTCCATTACTCTGGGAGCCACCTCCAGGGTGAGGGCCCAGATTCACGACCCCACCCTGACCATTGTCCTAGGCCCTGGGCCCACACTCCAGCTGACTTTCCACCATCTGTCCTTGCAGATGTAACTGCACTCAGGATTAGTGCCTCCCACACGGCACCTCTAGTGCCCCATGAAATCTGAGAAATGAAAGAATGAGTCAACCTGGCCTATGTGTTGCAAAATGAGTAAAGTGCAAGGGTGAAAACATTCTAGACAACTTGAGCTGTCGGGCAGAGGAGCGTGTGTGGTCCCTGAGGTGCTCCTGCAGCCCACACGGGCTCTGGGACAATTCCCCAGCAAACCCAAAAACACACAGAGACTGGGCTTTATTTGTTCCCATGTATGCATCTGTTTCTCTCCCAGAAATACAATAAATCAAAGTGTGATGGAGCTTAAAAAACATCCTGAGCCATCCTCAGTGCAGTAGACAGGCCCCCCCAAAGTGCTATTATGGGTTGAATTCTGTCCCCACAAAAGGATTACAAGTTTTATCTTCCTATACATGTGAATGTGACCTTATTTGGAAATAGGGTTTTTATGATCAAGTTAAAATGGGGCCCTAATCCGGTATGACTGTGTCCTTATAAAAACGAGAAATCTGGAGAAGGAGACAGACACATGCAGGAGAAAAACAATGTGAAGATGCAAGGAGATGACCACTGACAAGCTGAGGAACACTGGCACCACCAGAAGCCCCAGGAGAGGGGTGTGGGACAGGGTCCTCCTCACAGCCCTCAAAAGGAACCCTCATGCTGTCACCTTGACTTCTGGCCTCCAGATCTGTGAGAGAATAAGTTTCTTTGGCTTAAGCCATACAGTTGATGGTATTGTTTTGGCAGCCCTGGGACACTAATACAGATGTCCATGTCTTAACCCCAGAATCTGTGAAAATGTTAGGTTACATGGCAAAGGGGAACTTAGGTTGCAAAGGGAATTAAGGTTGCTAGTGAGCTGACACTGGGATAAGAAAGTTATCCTGGATTATCTGGGTGGGCCCAATATCACAAGGGTCCTTATATGTGGAAAAGGGAGGCAGAAGAATCAGAGAGAGATGTGGGAGAAAGACCTGACTGGCCACTGATGGCTTTGAAGATGGAGGTTGGGGTCACAAGCATAAATGCAGTGGCTCTAAAAGCTAGAAAGGATAAGGGGTGCCTAGGTGGCTCAGGCAGTTGAGCGTCTGACTTCAGGTCATGATCTCACAGTTTGTGGGTCAGGCTCTCTGCTGACAGCTGGGAGCCTGGAGCCTGCTTCAGATTCTGTGTCTCCCTCTCTCTCTGCCCCTCCCCCTACTCACACCCTGTCCCTCTCTCCCCCTCTCTCTCTCTCTCTCAAAAAAGCAAATGAACATTTAAAAAATTTTTAATGAAAAAAATAAATAAAAGCTGGATAGGATAAGAAAATGGATTCTTGCCACTATGGACTGAATGTCTGTATCCTCTCTAAATTCATATGTTGAAATCCTAATGCCCAGTGTGTTTTACTTGGAGGCAGGGTCTTTGGGAGGTGATTACATCATGAGTGTGGAGCCCTCGGGAATGGGATAAAAGAGACCCAGAGAGACCTTACTCCTTCTGCCACGTGAGGACACAGCCATCTGTAAACCAGGACATAGGCTCTCACCAGACACCAAATCTGCCAGTAACTTAGTCTTGGATTTTCCAGCCTCCAGAACTGTAAGAAATAAATTTGTTGTTTATAAGCCACCCAGTCAACGATTTTTTGTTCCAATAGCCTAAACAGACTAAGACGGAAATGGGTACTGAGAAGTGGGGGTGCTGCTGTACAAACACCTAAAAATGTAGAGGACCTTGGGAACTGAGTCGTGGGAAGAAGCAGGGAGCATTCTGAGGTACATGCCTCCATGGCAGTGAACAGACCATTAAGGGCAATTCTGGTGAAAACTCAGAAAGAAAAGGAGGGTTTTAGAGAAAGCCTCAATCTTCCTAGGGAATACCCATGTGATCTGGAACAGAATTTTGTTAGAAATATGAATGGTAAAGGCCATTCTGATAAGGGCTCAGACAGAAATGAGAAGCATGTTATTGGAAACGAGGAAAGACTATCCTTGTTAGAAAATGGCAAAGAACTCAGCTGAATTGTGTTCACGTTCTAGTATTTTGTGGATGACAGAACTTCCAAGGCAGGAAATCGGATATGTGGCTGAGGAAATCTCTAAGCAAAGTGCTGAAGGAGTGGCCTGGTCCCTCCTGACCTCTGATAGTAAAATGTGAGAAGAAAGAAATGATGTGAAGATGGAACGGTTCATCAAAAAGGAACAAGAACTTAAAGATGTGGAAAATTCTCAGCCTGTCCATATGGAAAAGAATGGGAAAGCAGGCTCAGAGACAGCACTGAGGGTCCAGCAAGTGCCCCTCTGATGAGGAGATTGGTACAGAGCAGCTGTCTCAATAGAAGACAGGAGATGTCAGTCAAGACAACGGAAGGATGACCGGAAAGGCAATTCAGAGATGATCAGAGCTGCCAGCTCTGTTACAGGCCACTAGTCTGTGGTACATGAGTCCCCCCTTAGCCACAGTTTCACTCAGATACCCATGGTCAACCATGGGCCAGAAGCAAATGAATGCCCCATGGCAAGTCTAGCTTCAGGTACAGCTTAATTAGGCGTCAAAGGTGCCACCAAGATCCAGTCTTCTCTCCATGCATCGACTCTGCTCCCCTCAGGTTGGCCCTCGCCTCCCCTTACAGTGACAAGATGGCTGCCTTAACTCCAGCATCACATGCACTCTCCTTGAAATCCCGTGAAGGCAAGAGTAAGCCTCTGTCTAGAGGAAGTCTCCGTCTAGACCCCCTGGCTTTGCTTGAGCCATGTGCCCATTCTGGTCTAGGGAATGCTGTGTGGTAACTGACTGACATGCAGGTCCTCCTTGGGGAAGCTGGAATGGGGCCCCATCCCAGACGCCTTCAAGAAAAAAATGAGGGAAAATTACATGTATCCACTATATTGTTAAATTTTAAAATAATATATAAAAGACATATTTGTATATTCATTTTCTATGAATATATGTTTTATAAATTATTATATAAATGATATCATATATATAACTCATAAAATATTTTGTTAAAAAAGTTGATGAAGGCTAATTTTTTAAAAAATCTGAGTGCTAGTTCATACCTGTGGTTAGTTTGTTAAAATTCATAACCAGTCCCCTTATTATTTGCACACTTTCATGTATGTATGTCATACTTTAATAAAAGGGTTTTTTAAAGTAAGTTGCAGAATAAAAATGTATAATATGATGCCATTTTTAAAAAGAAGGAGAGGAAAAGGAGAAAAAGATGGAGGGAGGGAGAGAGGAAATTATAAATAAACATAGTGAGACAGAGAGAAATACGCAAAATGATAGCCCCCAACTCCTGAGGGGATGTGGCAGTTCTCAACGGGGATGACATCTGGCAATGTCTGAAGACATTTGGGGTTGTCGAAACTCGGGGACGGCGAGGCAGTGCAACTGGCATTGAGTGGGTGGAGGCCAGGGATCCTGCTAAATGTCCTAAACGCAGAGGACAGCCTCGCGACAAAGCAAACAAGGAAAGATCCAGCCCAAAATGAAGCTCTTTGACGCTTCATTCTTTGGAAGTTTTACAAAAAGCATGCCTCACCTTTATTATTCAAAAATAAAAGGAAACACTCCTCTTGGGGACAATATAGATCAGGGGTCAGCAAACACAGGCCAAATCCAGTCCACTGCCTGTTTTTGCACAGCCCACCAGCTGAAAGGGGTTTTCACGTGTTTAAAGGACTGCATTGTAACTGGCTGTGTATGCTTGATTTTGTCTACCGGCCCACAAGGCCTCAAATATGTACTATCTGGCCTTTTGCAGAAAAAGCCTGCTCACCCCTGACAGAGACCATCATTTTTTTCAAGCGTTCATGAAAGGGTCCACCGCACCCCACCCCGGCCCTGTCCAAACCAAGCGTCTTCGGAGCGGCATTCTGTAGAGAAGGATGCAGCCGAAACCACTAGGTCCCTATGCAGACGTGTTCGCTTCCTGCTGCTGCTGTAACAAATTAACACAAACTTTGTGGCTTAAAACACGAATGTATTATCTTACATTTCTGGAGGTCAGAAGTCTGAAATGGTTCTCAGCGAGCTAAAATCAAGCTGTTGGCAGGGCTGGTTCATTTCTGGTGATTCTAGGTGAGAATCCATTTCCTTAACCTTTTTCAGCTTCTAGAGACGACTTCTTTGGTTTGTGGTCCCTTCTTCTACCTTCAAGCCAACACCGCCCACCAGGGTCCTCACATTCTGTCACTCCAACTCTGATTCTCCTGCCTCCTGCTTCCATATTTAAGGACTGTTTGGAGTGCATTGAGCCCCCTCAGATAATCTAGGATAATCTCCTCATCTCTGAGTCAATTAGGAACTTCATTTCTTCTGCAAACTTAATGCCCCTCCACCATATAACATAGCATGTTCACAGGTTGCACAAATTAGGATATGGACATCTTCAGGGGCCATTATCCTGCCTGCCACACCAGACTTTTACTTACCCACTTCCCTAAAAGAACTCCAGCCTCTCCTGCAGCTAGTGTGGCTATCATATTATGCAGCAGCCAGAGAGATATAAACAGATAGTGCAATTTCCAGAAAGCTCCCTTAAAAGAAGGGGACACTCCCTTCATAATACCTTCTCAGTTCTATTGTCTGAAATCAGATGTAATGGCTGGAGCTGCAGCAGCCACAGTAGGCCAGGAAAATACCACCTCATAGGCATGACAGAATGGATAGCTGAAAGGAGCCTGGGTCTGTGATGACTTTATGGAGTCACCATTCCAGGGTCTGCCTTGGATCGATTTTTATGTGGTAAAATAAAAGTTGGTGTGTTTAAGTCTCTATGGGGACCTAGGGGTGGTTTTGTCACGTACAGCAAAATAAACTTCCTAACAGATTCTGAGGATGAAAGCAATAACTTATTCATTTATGCCTCAACATACATGTATGAGAGCCTGCAGAGGGCTAGATGATGGATATGCAAACAGAAACCTACCACAGTCCTTGGACCCCAAGAGTTCACGGCCTCATGGGAAGATAGTTCAAGCCCAGGTTGCAGCACAATGTGGTGCTTGCTTTCTAGAAGTATGAGAGTTGGGCTGCAGAGGCATCAAATCTGCCTGGAGGGAAAGGGAGGCTGTGTAGGAGTCTGCAGCTGGTCAAGGTAAGAGAACATTCCAGGCTGCAGGAGCATCATAAACAAAGGCAAAAATCACACTAAAGTCCAGTGGGGGTAAACAGTGAGACAGTCAGTGTGTCAATAACCAAATGGACAAAGTGGCGGGGGTGGGGGTGGGCAGGAGAGATAATTTGGAGGGTCTGGGGCAGTAGAAAAGGTCAGGTGTGTGAAGCTGGAGAGTTCAGCTTATATACTGGGGCGGGGGGGTGGCATCTGGGAAAACCAGCTGGCCCACTGAGCAGTGAGGGGGTGGGTATTAAGTGAGCCCTTTCCTGTGAGCCAGAACCCTTCCTCACCCTCCACCCCACTCCGGGCCTTTCAGTGAAGGAGGAACACAGGCCTCGCCCCCTCAGGTTTCCAGAACCTAATTCTGGTCTCTATACCTTGCACATCACAGCACTGATTTTAGTTCGTATTTAATTTTCCTGTTGTTAGTTTTGACCTCTCAGCTGGTGATTATTAATAAACCTAAATAGAGTAAACCACTTTATATACTCTCACACCCCCTCCCAAAAAGTTTCAGACTTTCAAAGTTCAAAATGAGATCTATAAATTATTCCATCTTGGCAAACACGGTACCTCCCCTAGGCAACGTGAACTGTTGGCAGAAGCTTAAAAGAGGCGTTCATTTCCTTCTCTCTTTGCATCTGTGGTTTAGATGTGCAAAAATATGGTTCAGCATTTTTACTCTAACACGGATCTATCCACACTCCTGCCCCCACTTGTCTCTGCAGCAGAGGACGAGGCCAATCAATCGGCATTATACCAGTCAGGCTCGCCTCTCGACAATTTCAATGGTGGTGCTGATTGAGGGATTCACAGAAAACAGACAAGGTCACTGCTAAAGTGCAGGGTGAAGGGTGGCCCTAACAAATAGCCCATTAAATGGGATGGTACTCACCTCTTTCCCTAAGCAGGGGACCCAAAACGCAGAGAGAAGCTGCAACTGCACAGATGATGGGATGTAGTGGTGCAAGAACCTTCCAGCATCCATGTCATGGTTTATAAAGGACACTGGAAGCCCATTAGGCAGCTGATCCAGGTAATGTAAGGGGGGGAAAGCAGTGTGGCTCTTTGAGGGGAATGTCCTCTAAATTACCCTTTATCCATGTTACTGTACTGATAAAGACCTTCTCATTACTAATTATCATTGTTGTCAGAGCACACTCTGCTCAGAAACTGGTGTTCAAATCCCATAAGATGCACCAGGGTGAGGGAGGTTTTGACTGAATATTTTGGGGACGTATTGTATATTCTCTTCACTGGGAAATTGGAAATTTTCAGTGCACATGTAAATACAAAGGCTCTGAGAAGGTCTGCAGAAAAGCAATCAGTGCAGCGTCAGGAGGAACAACTCAATATCCAGAGTGAGGTGTGCTTAGCTTTTGATTCTGGCCTTGCTACTTCCAATTGTGTAACTATGCAGGGTAATTATGAGAATAAAATTAGAGGGGTTAAAAAAACAAAAACAGTAAAGCACACTGCCTAGCACATGGTAACCACTTAACACACTTGCTAATTATTATTAATAATATGGAACCCAGCATTTATCAAAACACTTTTGACTGTTCTATCCTTCTTTCATGGAAACACCTGTTACAACCTATGAAGCTGGTTTTCCTCAAAACACCATTTGGGAAAGATTGCAGCGAATGATTTTACTTTAATGTCACAAACAGTTAAATAGCCATGTTATAAGCGAGGCACGACTTAAGTGCTTTATAAACAGTAATCCATTTAATCCTCACAACCACCCCATGCAGTGGGGTAGGTATGATGAATACCCATGTTTATAGATGAGGAAATCAAGGCACTGAGGGCTTAGGTATTATATATCTTGCCCAAGGTCACACAGCTAGTGAGTGGCTGGCCCTGAATCTCTGCTCCATGCCTTCTGTGTGGGAGCCAGGAAACCCAACCCCTGGGAACCTCCTGAAACTACTTCCCTATGACCCATCTTCTCTTCTCCCCATATTGTCATAAAACCTCACTTTTACCACGTCCTTCCTCTGCTCAGAAACCTAGAATGCCTCATCACAGCAAGGTCAAATTCAAATCCATTCTGGTTCTAGGCCCAGATGATCCTCAGTGGTCTGGGGTCCAGGCTTCAAATTCATTCTCATTCTAGACTCTCAGTCTGCCCTCCTTTAACTGTCCCTTTGCTTGGCCAATCCCTTGTACTTCCTGGTAAACTCATATTCATCCTTCAAAACCCAGCTTAAAATTCATTGCTTCTGGAAGCCCTTTCTGGAAACCTCCACCAAGGACAGAGTCACTTCCCCAAGCTTTATAGTCCCTTTCAACTTTGGAAGAACCTCCAGAAGTTGGCATTTGTCACATTTTGGTTGCATCCACTGTGGTGGACAGACAGCCTTCCTTCTTCTGGAACAAGCCCTGACTTTCCTTTACAATTCTAGTCCTTACAGGGGTGGACTGACTCCACCCCAACCCGTGGCATGAGCCTGTGACCTGTGTGTGGCCACTCAGAGGACCAAACCACCCTGGCTACATGGCTTGCTTTGGGGCAATCCTATGACCTGGTCAAAGCCAGTAATTGTCGTGAATCCCACGACTCCTGATGGATTGGCCTGGACACATACACCAGCTCTCTGCAGGACCTAGCGCCAGGAGACTAAACGCCTGGTGCCATGGGACCACCCAGGGGAAAGGCACTCTTGGGAGGGAGGCCAGCAGAGAGGAGAGTGGACAATAGGAAAAGGGGGAGAGAGAGGAACAAATGCAAGTCCGTGTGACATTAGTCAAGCTTCTGGAGCAAGGCCTACCTGAAGAAGTTCCCTTCTTAGACTTCTCAATTATGTGAACCAATACCTTTCCTTTTCAACTACATCTTCCTAACTGGGTGGGGGTTGGAGAAGCGGTTAGAGTTAGGGCTCTGTCACTTATAACCGAAGAAGCCCAGACCGACACAATCTCTAGACCTTGACTAACGTTCTCTAAGACCAGCTGTGTCTAACTCCTCTCCCCAGGGCCTGACTCATTGTCTAAAATATCCTGCAAACATGTGCTGCAATGAAATTCAATTTGGAAGTTTCAAAGTGTTTTCTTGAGCACAAACACAGTTGATCCTGGGCACTGAGTATACAGTCTTATCCCCATTTCACAAATAAGGAAAGTGAGCCTCGGAAAGTTTAAGAAACTTCCTTCAGATAATCATAGTGCCCATCTGTCCTATACTTTAATAATTCTAACATTTTTCACAGTGTGTACCCAGTTGGTGCTTAATCAGTGCCAGTTGTCCAGGCCTAACTGGCCTGAAGCTGTTGTGCTAGCATTCTGCTGCCCTGGGTTGGAGGAGACCTGGTTGAAGTCTGGCCAGGAGGCAGTATGGCTCAGGTCTAAATTGCCATCATCCTTCAGCCTGAGCACCTTTTCCTTCCCTGTCACCCTCCTGGCAGACCTACATCCTGAACGAATGAGCAGAGTCCACTTTCACCTCCAAGGCCACCAACACCCCCAGCGCCTGAGCCCACTTGAGAGAGATTCACACCCATGCAGAATGCTGCCACTTAAACACCCACGGATTTCATGTCCTGCCAGGCCCTCAAGGTCACCTTGCAATCTTTCCATTTCCCTAAGAATGAATGAAGACCTGTTGGCTGTGTCTCCATAGCTCTGGAAATCCAGCTATTTCTCAGCAGTTGGAGTGTGAAATTAGGCAGATGGAACATCCAGATTACGGACTGCGCTGCATCTGGAAACCGTGGCATCAAACAGACAGTTGCGGCTGGTTGCTTTACAGTGTGTGGTCAAAGAAGGCTTTAATTCCAGTCCATTCTTAATCACTAAATGCACCTCAGCAAAGCAGGAAAGACCATGAACCCTGGGTCTTCGGCCTCAAATCCCAATCCCCACCTCTTACTCTCTGTATGATCTTAAATGGAGACTTAAGATTTGGGTTTTCTAACCCATAAAATGGGCATAAAATACCTCCATGAAATGTTTGAAGGATTCAGAGAAATAAACCATAGAGGCAGACCATAAGTACTCAATAAATTATCTGATGTTTGCTCTTTAATTTCCTTAAACATAAAAAGACACCCAAAACCTTGCCAACTGAATCAGAATGCAAGTTTTACAAATAATTAAATGAGGTCAGCACAGTTTCATTGAAGCTACTCAGACAGCTTCAGTGATAAATAAGGCACCTTTTTACAAGCACATCTATTAGAACCTTAAATTAGTTAAACATAAGGAAGCACACAAGAAAAATACAGACTAGGAGGTGAATCCTGTTTGCAAATCAGAACAGTATAGAAATGGCCACAGATTGCAAATCATAAATTCCACTCTGCAGAAGTTCTGTTATATGTAGATACCAGAAGGCAAATAAAAGCATACTTAAAGATGGTGTTGGCAACGTCTCTTTAAAAAAAAAAAAGACGAAAATGGCATGCTTTCACAGCACCAAACTCAAACAAGGGATAATATATAATATCAGACCCAAAATGTTTGAAAAAGCTGAATAATGGTTGAATAACAGCTGAATTGGAACCATTCAAGCATTAAAAAGAAGAAGAAAAGAAAAAAAGACGTGACTCCTTTGGTCACTGCATTAGAGATGATTCTTTCAAATACTACTTGAGTCTCAGTTAACACTTCGATGGCCTGAATGACAATTTCCCGTCTCCGAGATGCCTTGGAGAACAGACTGAACCTTTGGAGAAACATCACTCAGTCCAGAGCACGTCTTGTCACCTAGCGGGCGGGGAGCGGATTTTTGTCATCCCAGAGGTATTTGGCAATGTTGGAGACATTTTTGGTTGTCACAACTTGGGGAGATAGAGATGCTACCGGCATCTACTGGGTAGAGACCAGGGATGCTGCCAAACCTCTTAGGGGCACAGGACGGTCCCCACTACAAAGAATGATTGGCCCCAAGTGTCAGTAGCACTGAGGTTAAGAAGCCCTGCTCTGAATTAGCCACGCTGCTTTCTACTTGCAGGAGCCTGGGGGAGCTCTCCAAGCCTCAAATCAGGGGACATCAAAGGACCCACCTCCTAGGGCTGTTGATGGTTTTGATGAGATAGGAATAATAATAATAACAGCCACCATTTACCAAGCTCGCAAAATGCACCAAGCATTGTGCCAAGAGCCTGTACGTGCCTTATTTGATTCAAATTTTAAAACAACCCTGTGAAGTAAGTAATATGGCTAAGATTTTGCTGCTGGGGGCGGGGTGGGAATGGGCTTCAAACCCTGGCAGCCAATGTCTGGACCTCTTTATTCTCCATACTCGCAGTGTGGTCCACGCACCGGTAGCTTCAGCATCTTACTAGAGATGCAAAAATCTCAGGCCCATACCAGACCAGCTGAGTCCGAATCTGCATGTTAGCCACATCCCCAAGTGATTCACGGGCATATTAGAGTCCGAGAAGCAATATGCTAAGGACAGTGCCTGGCCCCAAAGTAAACACTAAATAAAGATTAATTATTTGCATTGTCATCACCATTGATAGCCTACAGAGAGATTCATTAGAGTAAAATTCAGACTCTGAGTCATAACACGCATGGATGTGGCAAAGGTCTCATGGAGGAAGTCTGTCAACACCAGACATCCCTAAGGGCATTAGGTCTTCCCTGCCTCTTAGGAGGTCCCTCTCACTATGCATAAAAAGCAGATGTCAAAAGGGTTACAGCCACTACCCCAACCCAGCTCTTCTGATTCCTCAGCCACCATTCCTCAGCATCTTCTGCCTCTCTCCATGGCTTATCTATTTCACACTATAGTGTGAATGACTCATGGTGCGTGCTGCCTCTCCCAGGGATCTCTGCAAAGCTCAAAGCATGTTTTCTGTCTCTGTTTGACAGACAAACCCAGAACTCTGTTGCCAAACTTCAACTCCTGAGCAGTGTCCTCTTCATATTAGCTACTCTGGGGACATAGGATAGTGACATCACAAAGCACACTCTGTATCTCTAGTATTTCCTTTTTTTTTAATTATATAAATAATGCATGAGTGTCTCCTCAGTATAAAATATTCAAATTATATGGAAGTGTATAGAGTGCAAAGCAAAAGTCTTTTTCGTCAGAAAAGCCACAGAATGCTCAAAGTAGAGACTCTGTCCAGACGACCCAGCAACGCTCCTTACTGGCTCAGTGTCCTGGAACAACTTAACCTCTCTGTGACTCAGTTTCCCCATTGGCACCTCAAAGACCTGTTTGAGGATTACATATGACAGTGCCTGAGGAATGCTCGGCTCAGACCCTGGCACGTAAGGTATTAGCTCCTGTTGCTCCCACTTCCCTCCCCAGAGGTCAGCCCTGCCTTAGTGTGAAGACTTCAGACGCTCCCCTGAGCATTTGCCTACACATGAACCCTGCAAATACAAGTGCACTGTTAGCATGAAGATGACTGCACTGAGCCTTGGTTCTGCAACGTGCTTTACACTGAACCAAACCATGGCAATGTTTCAATACTAGTCACACAGACGCATCCCTCGTTCTTCTTAATAGGATGGATGTACACGGTGTGAGGAACCATCCCCCCACTGGTGGGCATTTAGACTCTTCCCATTTCCCCCACTGGAAGTAAACTGAATGTGCAGAGGCAGCCAAGCCCCGAGCATGTCAGACTTGGGAAGTGGAGCAGCCAGGGAGCAGAGCCAGGCGGAGGATGGTCTCATCAGAGTGTCTGCCAAGGACGGGAAGGATGACGACAATCTGGGGCACACTCAAAATAAATAATTGTCCTTAACCCTCTCAAAATTGGGAAGCGCATCGTTAGTCACTGGCTTCCTGTCACAGCTGGTAGCTGTGCCCTTTCCCTCCCCTCCAGTGCCCTCAAACCATCCAGTGCAAGGCCACACCCAGGCCCCCAGTTTCACAGCAAGCAAGGGCACCTGCCCCATGGTAATCTCTCCTTCCTACAAAGCCCCGAGTGCTCATGTTCCAGGGAAGAGGCAGAGGAAAGGAGCCTCCTCCAGCCAGCAGAGGCTCAGAAGACAACCCAGGGCACTGCTTCTATGACTTGGGTAGCACAGAACGCTGAATTCCTACCCAGAATCCTAATGTACAAAGCAGATAAAAGGAACAGCTCTGATTGAACAGAGCCAGGTGGTTGGAGGGGGAAATGTGCAGCTTCACCTTCTCCCGAGGTCCCCGTGGTCCTCCGGAACAGTTTATAAACCATTCATTCATCTGACCCTATTTGCTTTTCAGATTTGGTAGCTGGAACTCACAGAGGGGAAGTTATTCACTTAAGGCCACACGGAATGTGAGTAGCAGAATCCAGGGGGCAGCCTTGGTCTCCTGACTCCTGACTCCCAGGACACTGTGCTTTATGCTAATTCCTGCAGCTTCTCTAATACCTGTGCTTGTTTAGACTAAGGTGTGAATGACTGCCTCATTCAGAGATGATTCTCTTTCCAGAACACTGACCATTAGAGCCAGACTTCTGAAACATATAGAGCCCAAATATAACTCACAGAATAAACAAAGCAGATCTTCCTCAATCAGGAGTTTCGCTAACATTTTTGGATGTGGAAAGCTAAACGACAACTAGGAAAAATTATAAACACTGCTTTATATATTTTAAAAATTGACAGAGGGGCACCCGGGTGGCTCAGTCAGTTAAGTGTCTGACTCTTGATCTTCAGCTCAGGTCATGATCTCACAGTTCATGGGATCAAGCCCCATGTCAGTCTCTACGCTGACAGTGAGGAGCCTGTTTGGAATTCTCTCTCTCCCTCTCTGTTGCCCCTCTCCCATTCACGCTGTCTCTCTCCATCTCGAAAATAAATAAATAGACTTTTAAAAAATGACATAAATTAAGGGAGCCCAGAAGGCTTGGTCAGTAGAACATGTGACTCTTGATCTCAGGATCATGAGTTCAAGCCCCATGTCGGGTACAGAGCTTACTTTTAAAAATTTTGACTGGAGCACCTGGGTGGTTCAGTAGGTTAAGTGTCCAACGCTTGATTTCAGCTCAGGTCATGACCTCATGGTTTCGTAAGTTTGAGCCCTGAGTACAGGGCTCTGGGCTGACAGTGCAGAGACTGCCTAGGATAGTCTCTCTCTCCTCTCTCTCTGCCCCTCCCGTGATTATACTCTCTCTGCCTCTCTCAAAATAAATAAATCAACTTTTCTAAAAAATTGACAGAAATCAGAATGGAGTGTGAAATTTACTTGGGCTTTTATGATTGCGCTAAAGACTTCAAATAAATCTTGCCCCTATAGTCAGTGTCTTCATACTAATCCTCCATGGCCCTCCTCCAGCCCTGGCCCTAACAACATGAAGTCACTCTCCCCTGCCACTGAGGTACTTTGGTGGAAAAGGTGAAGTCTTTAGCTAAAGGAATGACTCATTAATGGAAAAGATGGACAATAGAGTAAGGGAGACCTTTTCAATGGGGCAAAGGTCTTCTAAAGCCCTTGAAATCTCTCCCATGGAGAAAGTCTGCTCTGCCCAATCCACATAATAAGAGCAACATTTATTGAGTACTTACTGCAAGCCTAGCACTATGCTAAACACTTTGAGGACAACACAGACATTAGCATTACCTCCCATTTTACAGATGACAAAACTAAGCCTCTGGAAGCGCATATCACCCAAATAACCCAGCTCATTGGTGGTGGGAACAGGATCTGGAAACTTTTCCTTTCCTAGAGGGTGACCAACTGTCTTAGCTTATCCAGGACGGTCTTGGTTTTAGTAGTGAAAATACCATGTCCAGAAACCCAGCGTTTTCTGGCAAAACTGGGACGGCTGGGCACCCTAGTGGAGGGTTGGTGAAAGCTACTCAGAGAATATAAATATTTAATATGAATTAGTTAAGTTCTTTGCTGTGGGATGTCTTCAACATGGTTAACTGGGGCTTTTCCTGGAGATTTAGAAGAGGTTATATCTCTCCCTTCTGAGTGGGATAAAAATAAAGACTACATGCTGGATGCAGGCGTTGGAAAGTGAGGGTCCACTTGGGTGACTGGTACAGACAGCACCTTCCTGAGGCATCCCTTCGCACTGTTTTGACTGGGGTGACTAGCTAGTCCTGTCCTGCCAGGGACTCCCCCAGCTTAGGCTCTGAGGGTTCCAGGACTCCCTTAGTATCAGGCAAAAAGGACAGCTGGTCACCCCACTTCCCTATTAGAAGCTACTGCTGCATATTCAGAAAATGCACACAACTTCAGCAATAGCAGGCTCCATGTCTCTTGTCTATTCCCTTTTTTTTCTTTTAGATTTTTAGTTTTCTCCCCCCTCAAACTGGCAGGCAACGTGACACTGAGCTGTTGTCTTGCTCTCACTGTGAAACACTATAGAAAAAAAATGTAAAGGTCATTGTGCTTTAAAATGAGTCTTTAAGAAAAAAGGAAGAAAGAAAGGAAAATTGACTGAATGGGTTCCTATTAGTGAGAAGTAAGAAAAGGTTCCAAATGGAAAACTGT
Source organism: Cryptoprocta ferox (assembly GCA_028646485.1). Lineage (NCBI taxonomy): Eukaryota > Metazoa > Chordata > Mammalia > Carnivora > Eupleridae > Cryptoprocta > Cryptoprocta ferox. Next base: position 4,121,134 of record CM053564.1, on the reverse strand, counting down.
TCTCAAGAGAAAACATGTTGACCCTGTTATTGTGTTTTAAACTTGCATTTAAAATGTTCCTGAATGTTTCAAAAGTCTCTTTTGCATATTTATTTTCCCTCCACTGCTAAGAGTCAGAGTTAGGAGCACTTGTTGACAAGTCGGGGGACAGAAGGTCCATCTTGCGCCCCTGTGATGAGTGCTAAATCCTGCCTAGGGCTGCAACCCTCGCTGGACTCTGGGACTAGGACCAGAGAGGGCCCATCGATAACAGCCCCCTCTCTGTTTGCACTCAGTCCCAGGGTTTCCCTCCCTGTCTCTCTCTCTCTCTGCCTCCTTCCCGGATGCCTGCCTCCCTCTCCCTCCTCCTTTCCTCTCCCCACTTGCTTGTCACGCCCTCTCCTTCCCTTTCCTCTTCCCTCCGTCCAGTCCACACTGGCTTTCTCCCTATGCCTTCTCACCAAGCTCCCTCCGGCCTCAGCACCTTTACGCTTTCTGTTCCCTCAGCTCAAACACATTTCCCTTGCACTTTGCCTGAGGGTCTCCTTCTCATCTTCAGGTCTCAGGAATCGGCCTCAGGGAGGCCCTCCTGATCTCTCTGGAAAGTAGCTCCACCCCCTCCCCCAAGCTCTGCAGCTTTCTTTAGGCGCTCACTCTCCCTGTAGCTATCACATGGGTTTCAGGAGTATGCCTCCCTCATACCCACTAGTCTGTGGGCCCCACGAGAGTGGTGAAGCACCATGTCACTCGTTCAGACTTGTATCCCCAGGGCCTACCCCATGAGCGGCGGACACCGTAAGTGCTCAGTCAACAGGTGCAACTGCACAATTAGGTGATGGAGTCCCAGCCCCTTTCCTGACGCCGTTCTCTGGATGCTCATGGCTTCCTTAGCTGAGGTTCCTCCAGAAGCCGGCCCTGAGACAAGCACACAAGCGCAGGTAGCTTGTTTAGGAGGTGATCCCAGAGTGGAGAAGGGGAGGCAGGGAAGGGAAGAAGCCAACACAGGCAAGTCATCAAGCAGGCTACCAACCCAGGCAACTGGGATTCAATCAGCGCAACTCCGGGAGAAAACGTAGAACATGTCTCAGAGTTTCCTGGTCCCCCTGCCGAGGCACAACACCACTGGCTGAGAACTGCCATGGGGCCATCATCCCTGGCACTTCCTGTCTACCCTGTGCTTGGGATGAAAGTCTCGGGTGCTGCCAAAGAACCCCACTGGAATGGGCCAGAAGGATGCATCCCAAGGGGATGAGATTGGGGTGTCTGCAGCATCTGCTACATGGAGACCTCAATCAGCAAATCCACCAGTGTCTTAGAGATCCTTGTCCTGCTAAAAATGTGTTTGCAACATTTCGTCTGTGGACCATCCCTTCTCTTTTAAAATGCCTCCCCGATCCCACCCTTGGCATTGCCAACTTTCCTACCACCACCCTGCCTGCTCCTCCTTGGTCTCCAGCCCTGATTCTTCTCCCACCGTTCTCGTCAGCGAAGCTTCCCCATCCTCGACATGCCCTCCCCTGGGAAATGTAGTCAAGAATACTCCCAACACCATGATTCCCTCACCTAAGCTCCTGCCTAAACTTACAACCACCCACCAGAAATAACTGCAGCAACAAAGTGGTAGCAGGTAAGATTTTGAGCAGGAGTAATGTGTGAATTGAGTGTGTTCTTGATGAAATATACAATAAAGTGTATTCTAAGCAGGTACCATTGAGAAAATAATAAATTGATATTGTTACAATGTGCAAAAAATTAAAAAAAAAAACAGTAACAATAAAAGAGAGAGTGCTCTTGGAGTCAGCTTGTCTGGGCCCAAAGGCTGTCGCGGCTCCTGGCCAGCTCTGAACTTGGGCAAGTTTCCAGGCCGATAAAGGCAGCCCCACCCTCAAAGGGCAGTTGTAGGCTTTGAATCAAAGTTCAACCCCAGTACACCGAACTGCTTAGCAGAATGCAGGGGTGCGGAAGCACAGCTGGCAGAGCAAATACGCTGCTTGTTTCTGTAAATAAGGCTTTAGGACAGCCAAGCCCCTCAGTTTACAGGTTGTTTGGGGATGCCAGGGCATTGCTATGACAGACTTGAGTAGCCAAGACGAGAGCATATGGCCTGCAAAGCTGAAGATATTTACTACCTGGTCCTTCACAGGAAAAATTTGCCGACCCCTGGCACAGTGCCTGACACATGATTGGTTCTTAACACATAGAGGACATGACAGCATTAGTGTTATCATTTGTGTCCTTACTAGTATTTGCCTGGCCCTATGCTAAGCACGTTACATGTATTATCTTATTTTTAGCCCCCACAACACCAAATGTTGGGAACTCTTGTTACCCCATGTTACAGATGAGGACCACGGCCAAGGGTCACACACTCCTCCTCTCCCGCTCCCCCTGCTGCCTCTCAGGAGCACTTCCTCCCCCATCACGGTCACTGCCAGCAGCTCCAGAATCTCAGGCTGGAAGCCTAGGGGTCCTTCTTGACTCCAGCTGGTCCCATATATCCTAGGGATTCAATGACCACACTCTTTGGCCACATTTACACCCTTCTTTCCATACTCACCGCCTCTTCCTAAACCAACATTTCCTAAAATGGGCTCCCCAAAACACAGGTCCCTGGAAACGGGGTTCCACGGTCAATTAACTTTGGGGGAAACCTCATGCTGTATGCTTTTCTCAAAGAGTCCCGATGAACATTAACATAGCAAAGGCTCTGAGAAGTCCTGCAATGAGATCTGTTTAATTCTATATAAATGAACATTTAGAAAACATATACAGTACAAAATCCTCTTTTCCCTTTTAAAATCTGTTTCCAGCACAGGACACAGATTGGGAACCACGGCCGGCGTCTCAGAATGGCCACCCCTCAGGCATTCCTGACTGGGCTCTCTGCCCTGTCATCTATCCCAAGAATATGTAAACTTTTTCTGTAAAGGCCAGATAGTAAATATTTGAGGTTTTGTGGGCCAAAAGGCAAAAGTGAGTATATTACATGGGTGCTTATATAACATGAAAGAAAACACATTTCCATAAAATTTTTACTGGCAGAATTCAAAACTTCATTTATGGGCAGCAAAATTTAAATTTCACATAATTTCCACATGTCACGAAATATCACTCTTCTTTTTATTTTTTAAACTCTTTAAAAACATGTAAAAGCCCTTCTTAGCGCGCAGACCATACATAAACAGGCTGCAGTTTGCCAAGCCTCAATCTCCCACACAGCACTGATAAATTACGTCTCCCAAAGTCTGGTGTGGGACTTGACCACTCCTGTGTTGAGACATATTCAGAGACTTCCCTTCCCTTCCAAAGTAAGCACTCCCTTATCCCCCCAGCATTCAGACCCTCTCTGCCTGGCCCTCAGCCGCTGCAAGAGGCTGAATGCCTGCGAGGGCAGTTCATTGCGACCTCACAGTATCCCCTTCACACACACCGTGTTTTATCCAGTTAAACTCGCCCACTGCTCCTCATATGAACCGTCTCCTTCCTCATACGGGTGCCTTTGCTCACACAGTTCCCTTCACCCGGAATTCCTCCTCCTGTCTCTGCACATCCAAACTCTGTGTGTCCTTCAAGGACTGGCTCGAAGGCTACCTCTGCCAGGAAGCCTTCCCGGACCTCCCTAGATGAAGCTGATATCTCCTCCTTCTCAACCCACAGGACTCTTTATCTCTGTCTCACATGTGGCACAAGTCACTACCTATCGAACACTTGTGGGCGTGTGTCTCTCTGACCTGGTGAACTACGCATACTGTGACACCCTGAAGCCGCAAGACACAGGCTCCCACAAGGGAGCCAGAGCTTTGTCTTGATAGATGTGTTCCTGTCAGTGGACAGCTGTGCGTGGTGTTCAATCTATTAAAAACCTGCCGTGAGAAAAGCATATTGCTGTGTTCAAGGTGGGAAGGAAAGCTTTCCTGGTGAGAAGCTTCCCACTTCACCAGCCTGCTGTGGGCTCCAATTTACACTGAAGGAGGTCACATGGGCCCAAATAACAGCAAATTAAATACAATGGAAATTTCTCTCTGACATAAGAGCCTGGACTAAGCAGTCCATGACCACCGTGGCACAGGGCCAGGCTCCTTCCCCAAACTCCCAAAAGCCCTTGCCATGTGGCCAAGATGGATCGTTAGCAAGCCCACCTTCCATAAGAAAGATGTGGCAACGAGAGATCTGGACGTGCCTTCCTTCTATGGAACCATCCAGAACCTGCACACGTCCCCCTGCTCACACCCCCTCAACCAGAACTTAGTTGCGTGACCACGCCCGGCCGCAAGGAAGGCAGATGTAGCTGTTTTCTAGGGCCGCCGTAACAAAGTGCCACAGATAGGGTGGATTAAACAACAGGAAGGTGTTGTCTCACAATTCTGGAGTGCTGAGATCAAGGACTGGCAGGTTTGATTTCTTCTGAGACCTCTCTCCTTGCTCGCAGATGGCCACCTTCTCATTGTGTCCTCATGTGGCCTCTTTCCTCTGCATGCAGGTGTCTCTCTGTCCAAACTTCCTCTTCTTATACAGACACCAGTCATATTTGGATTAGGGTCCATCCTAATGGCACCCTTAAAGGTCCTATCTCCAAACACAGTCACATACAGAGGTACTGGGAGTAAGGCTTCAACTTACAGATTTGGAGATACACAATGCAGGCCCATAACTGCAGGTAATGAATGTGGTCTTGATCTTAGGAAGTCATGTGCTCACTAAAAATTGAGGATGAGGGGTGGGCGTTGAAGAGAAGGGGAGGATGGACTGGGAGGTCAATTAGCTACTTTGCTCCAGGCAGTGTCTTCTCCCAGTTCATGGCATCCACAGTTCATAGCACCTAGTACCAAGGAGGCAGTCAAATATTTGAATAACTAGGGATAGGAAAGGAAACAGAAACTTGAGAAAGCACTCCCTGGATCTTGGGCTCAGGGCTCAGTCTGTTGCGGGTCTGGTTCTCCATGGCTGGGCTGTGTTGACTGGACAGAAAACAGCTGGTCCATCTCCGTATTCTGGAGAAGTGACCTCAGAATGTGACCTGCAGAGGCCAGATCCTTGACATGGGCAGGAATGTACCCAGGAGCTCCAAAGAGGCTGAAAGCCCACAAGAGCAGTATTTTCATCCTTTTTGTTCCTGCTGTCTCCTTAGCACATAGAACAGTGCCCAGCACACAGTGGGTGCTCAACAAATGGAATGAATGCAGAAAATGAAACCCAGAGGAGGAAACCATTCCAAGCTGCCCATGATCCTGTCATACTGCTTTTCCTCGCATTCACAGCCATCTATATTCCACTGTTGAAAAGAACAATGCCTATAGAGCAGGACCGCCTCCCTGATTAGGAGACAGGGTAAGATACAAGGGAAGGAAAAAAGTGACTCCAACCAGATGCAGCATTCTGAGACTCACCTGTTTAACTAGGTATGCTCTGAAAATGTCTGTAGTTCTTCTAAAGGGTGCAGAAGAAGGTTTTCCCAGCATACAAGGGTAGGGGGTGGGGGAGAGAATTTTGCCAAGAGGTTAGGGGCATGCATTCTCAGCATTAGCACTTCTTAAATGTACAAACATGTAGGTGTATTCCTGAACCCTTCTGTGCCTCTGTTTCCTGCTTTATAAAAGGGGAAGATGGCAGCATATACCATAGAGAGTGTCCACAGTGTTGAATGAAGCCATGCCTGAAGGCACATTAGCTCAGTGCCCAGCACAAAGTCCATCCTCTGTAAATGCTAGTGATCAGGGTAAGTACATCTATCTGTCAGCTGCTTGTCCCCAGTTATTCCAAGGATCTTTACAAACCTCATGAGGATAAAGAGGGCTGGGATATAGATGCAAATGTTGTTATTTGAAATTGTAAAACCCTGTGCTCTTTGTTTCTTCAATTCTCTTGATGATATGCAAGAAAAATAAAATAAAATAAAATAAGCTGAAGCTACATCTGAAAGAATTGAGGATAGAAGCTAAGGAACTCCTCCTGGCTCATACCACATAAAAACTGGAATGCACTGCCATGGGATGGCCTTTCTTGATGAGACAGCATGCTTAGAGGTCAGGAATAGACAAGGAGACCCCAGAAGACCTTGGATTATATTTAAAGGGAAAGAATCAACACTAAGACTTCCTGCTTAGACAGGTCCCCATGAACCATGGCACCAACAGTCAACCTCTTCCTGCCCCCTATGAGGGCCAGAATTCTTTGAAGGATGGCATTTGTGCTTTTGTTTCTTAAACGCAATTCAGAAAATGTGCATGATGGTGAGAGTTTTACAAAACCACGTACTGCAGCTCATTAAATCATTGGAAATAAAAGCTAAGCAAGAGTTGTTGAATTAGATTACCCAATATGAAGGAAGCATACTTTCATCAAAAGTTCCTCTAAATAGATGTTATTCTCCTGTGCTGTAAAGGTAGGCTATTTTCTTTATTACTCTTTACTCAAGAAAAACAAGAAAGGAAGGGGGGGACGCAAACCCACATCGGTCAGTTGCTTCCACATTGCAAAGCAATTCTTACCAGCATTAATATTGCAATAGCCAAGGAGAAGAAATTGGGAGGTTTTCCTTGTACAAGAACAGAACTGAGACGAAAAGACAGTCATAAGCGTAAAGAAAGTTATTATGAAATCTGTTCAAGCCTCATGTTTCTCCAATGATTCAAGATAATCACATTAGCAGCTTCAAACATTATGCAGTGACATCATTCAAACAGATAGCTCCCAGAGGTGGGGTATAAGACCAGGGAATTAGCATCTGTCATACGTTTATGACACATCTAATGGTCTGACCTGATTTGTTACTAGTTGGAGTTCATGTGGGCCTCTCTGACGGTGGCCACCTTTCTCATTTCATGATCCTCCTTGCTTTAGAAGGACCCTCATGAAACCCATAATATGTCATTGAAGTAAGAAATGGGAAACTCCTATAACCCAGGGTCAAATGAGTTAGGTGCAGATCTTCTTATTGTCCACAGTTCTGTCAAAGAGCAAGTAAAAATAGAAAAGAAAAAAAACACTCCTTGTTTCAGACTGATTTAAACTTCACTAGATTGGAGGTTAAGTATTAAAACCAAGGAAACGAACAGATCCAGGTTTTAGATCTTACTGCGCTTCTTTCTGGATGTGGGACCCTGCTCATCTGGCGACATCAACATATTAATGGTCTCTGACTCTTGGGGAGGTCAAGAGAATTAACTGAAATAATGTATATAAACTACTTAGTGATGGTGGGCACAGAGCAGGCATTTAATAGACATCAGCTAGGACTGTCATTATTTCTAGTATAAGTAAGATTTGAAATATTGCAGAAGCACCCATCAGGGACAGTTTGCAAGAATCTAATACTCCAAAGACATTACTGATTTCACTCTGGGCTCTTTCTTCCTTCCTATCCACATAGTGGATGTACTTGAAACCCACATCCCTCATGCCACCTCGGCAGTCACCAGAAGCTTCAGGTGACAGTTCCCCACCACACCAACACATGCCTACATCATGCATGTGTGTCTCTCTGCCTAGGAGCATGCACCAGCCACAGAAGAATATTCAGCCTGTGTCCTGGTCAGGCTGGGAGTCGCAGAGAGTGACATCCCCTGGAGTGACCCTCAACCCCTGAGAGATGAGAACCAGTGGATCTCAGATAGGAAAACTCTTAGGAGTGTTTTGTGGCACTTGCCCCCCATCCATAGCCCCATCAGACTGAGCACCAGTAACCCACACTTTCCTTCTTTCCCCATCTCTCTTCCCCTCTCTCTCATCATGAGATCACCCCCAAATAAACCTGTGCATCCAAATCTTCATCACATGGTCTGCTTGAGGAACGCAAACCAACACATTCCAGACGAAGCTTCCTTTTCCTAGGCATCCCCCCAGCTTCTTGTGTGACCCCATCAGTCAACATGGTGTAACAGAGGGAGGTCAGGCAGCCACATTTGACAGACTGGACTCAAATCCCAACTCTGCCACTTACCAGTTGTGTGAGCAAGTTAATTCCCCTCTCTGGGCCTCCCATCTCCCCGCTGAAAAGCAGTATCTTCCTCCTAGGGCTTTTAGTGAGGACTCTAACACAGAGAAGGCTCAATCTTTGGAGTCTTTTATAGCCAGCTGAAGTGTCCTAAGGAGAAATAAGTACTCAGGTTTGCAGAGATGCCTGGAGAACTTGAGTGCTTGGTAACAAGGGAATGAGTTCCAAAAAGTAGAATTTCAAGGATTCGTTGCAGAGATATTTTTGGATAAAGAATGAAGTAACTATCATCATGTGAAACAAAACCCTCTCTAGGAACATAAAATGCTGGTCCTATTGCCAGACCCTTGGCACTGGGGGCCAAAGAAGCCGGTTCCTTGGCCGAGGCCTTACTTGCCTTTGGCAGTCTGTAATTGGAACTAGAATATTTTCTAAATGTTGCCAAGTCAATCAGCGACTGTTTTTCTTCCCCCTAGAAAATGAATGACAGCTGCACAACAACCTTTAAATTGTCGAGAGAGGGAAGGAAAACAGCACAGTGTCCCCACGCTCTCCCTCTTCACCCAGAGGCGTGCTGGTACATTTACATCTCACACCAGCACAAATTCAAGTAAAACCTAGCACTCGGCTGGAACTTCTAACAGGAGTTGTCCCTTAAAAATGTGACGAAAACTTAAAAATTAATGAAGTTATAGGCAACCTGAACACTGACATTTTTCAAGACATTCTCCAATGCCTCCCTAATTAAAGGAATCAGGCTTCTGGCTTCAGCTTCTGGTATCCTGAGTCGGGGAATTCCTGAGGGAGGGATGGAGGGAGGGAGGAACTAACAGCTCTGAGTTGGTTTTTCCTCCTCTTGGAAAAACCAACATTTCAGGGGTGAATTCAACTGTGGACTCTCTAGACGAAGGCTCCTACAAGGATGAATAAGGAGACCATTTGAGAGCTGTAATTCCAGGGGAGAGCTCCATCGGCATGTATGACCTGCTCGAGCAAACACCTTGGCAGAGAAATGAGAAGGCAGAATCATCCAAGCAACCAAGAGATGAAGTACCTTGAGAGCCCCTGGCAGCTCCCAAAGGAGATACCCCTGCCTCTTCTGGTCCTGGTGAAATAGCAATTAGATGGATAGGGCCTGTGTGTACAAGAAAGGCCACAATCCAGAAGTATAAGATGCTGCCTAGTTGTGAGGTTTGGGGAAGGTTAGATCAGCTGAGACCCAAAGAGTGAGGATTTTTCCAGGCAAAGGAGAAAAGGGAAGAATGTTCCAGACAGGAAAAAAAAAACTACATGGAGGCCCTGTGAATTCCATGGCACTTGTGAGGAACAGAAAGAAGGCTCTTGTGTCTGAACCTGGAGAGAGAGGACAGAATTAAACAAGATAACTTACGCAATGGGCCTGCACATAGTAGATTCTTGGTATTAATTGAGAGATTAACTGTGGTGGAGTCTTTACTAGCTCTGCAAACAAAATGCAAACAAAATGGCATTGTCCATCTGCTATTAAAACTGTCCTCAGGATGGTCAGAAGATTTCTATGGTCACCCATGAACTGTGTGCTGTCAAGAAGCCCACGCTGCAGCCCCAGAAGTACCCTCTCTGTGCCTCGGGGGCCTCTCTAGCTCCAGCTCACCTGAGGGTGACACCTGTGGGCAGACTGAGCAAGAAAACTACCTGGCACAGAGCAGAGGAGCCATGCAGGTGACTAGGGTTGCCCATCTTGGTCAGGGGTTTGGCCACAATTTACCTTCACTCCAACCCAGGACCGGCCTGGCTGGTGTGACACCTGTATGGTCATTGAGGCCCCACACTCAGTGCTCTACCTTTCAAGTGTTGCTACCTTGAAATTCTTAATTTCTTAAGAGGAGCCCCCACAGTTTTGTTTTACAGCCCCTGCAAATTACTCAGCGCCCCTGCCTCACCCCCAAAACAGTTGGTTAAAGTATATACTTTCCAGCCCCTGACAACCCTTTTTATAGGAGAAATGATGGACAAAAGAACAAAGTATTTCCTTCTAGTAAAACCTCTAGGGCTGTTTTATAACCTGGCCCTAGGGGCAGCTACCCAGTTGGCCCATTCCTTAACCTATTTCTGGGGCCAAGAACTGCTGAGCTCCCTGAGCAAACTGTACTCATGTTTACAGCTCTTCTTTTTCACCATGTTTGGCAAATTGTCAGCATCAGAAGACAGGACCACATCACCCAGAAGAGTCAAATCCCAACCCTGCCTCTGACCCACTGGGTGACCTTGGGTGAAACACCTAACCCCTCCCTGGGCCTCCATTTCCTCTAAATCTCTAAACCTGAAAAGATAACAGAACCACAGGACTGCTGTGGAAGTTAGGTGAGACCGTGGATAGAGAGTGTCCTGCACACAGGAAGCACTCTGCTTTAGCTACTGGCCTTTCTTTCCACGCACTCTGTGCAGTCTTGGTGTGGCTGTCAGTGGGTGTACACACCTTCTCATTACAGAAGCTTAAAAGGGCTCTGGATGGTTTTCCCACTAGATCTTCAGCTTGAGGTGCTTGGGGAAGCAGACTCACGATATGGACTCAGCCAATCATACTCTTCCCCTTTGGCATGTTTTCATTAATTTCATTATCCATTGATTCCAGACAAGCCTGTTGAGCAATATCAGCTATGGAGACCCACTGGATCTGTCTGGCTTGCTGCTGCCCCTTCAGCCCCCTCAGCCCCCCATATCCTCCCGATAAGCCCTCTTCTTGCCCACATCACTCACAGTAGCTTCTGTGGTTTGCAACCGGAGATTCTTTTTTTAATGTTTATTTTTTCAATGTTTTAATTTTTTTTGAGAGACAGGGAGAGACAGAGTGCAAGCAAGGGAGGGGTAGAGAGAGAGAGGGAGACACAGAATCTGAAGCAGGCTCCAGGCTCTGAACTTTCAGCACAGAGCCCGATGCGGGGCTTGAACTCACAAACCACGAGATCATGGCCTGAGTTGAAGTCAGATGCTCAACCAACTCAACCAACTGAGCCACCCAGGTGCCCCTGCAAACAGAGATTCTAACTCAGACCCCATTCTTGGCGGGGGGGGGGGGGGGAGCATGTGGGCAGATGTTTAACTCATTTAGGGCATCAGACCTAGCAGCCCAGGGTAGCACGAAGTTGATTACTGAGGCAAAGGGGGATGCACTCTCTCCCAGCACCTGTGCAGGTGGGAGACGGGTATATACCTGGCCCAGGGGAAAGTTTCTGGCAAGCCACCTAGCCCAGCACCTCTCCTCCCACAGGAAAACACTTGTACATTCAGTCTTGAGCTGCAGAACGCAGACAGACAGAGCTGGCTAGCTGATGTGCTCCCCAAGCAGAGGGGCCCTCGAGTCTGCAGCACTGATCTCCAGAGGAGGTCTGTCCTCTAATTATCCCTTGCCCTCCGGCCTTCCCACAGCAAGTCAGCAGTGCACGGAGCTGGCCAGGCGGAGCCTTCCCTCGGCCCACCACGTCTGCAGATGGAGTCAGCAGCTGCAGATGAGGAATGATTCAGAGGCAATGGGGCAACAACCACAATCACCCCTGCCCCCCAAAGGAGAAATTTGTTCTGTGGGACAGTAGTTAATCCATCCCTGCAGAGTCCTGTGAATAGGTGGATTCATATGAGACATCATCTTACTAACCTTTAAGGTAAATTCATTTTTTAGATTGCTTTCCCACTGGAACAAGTACTCAGGAGGAGGAACAGAGAAAAAGAATCATCAGGAAACATCAAATGTGAGAACTGAAAACCCCTGAGAGATCATCCGTTCCAGCATCCCCATTTTACAGGTGAGAAAACTGAGACCCAGAGAGAAAACTGTTTACTCAAGATCCCTATTAGAGGTTGAATTGTATCCCCCACCCCACAACAAATTCATATGTTGAAGTCCTAACACCCAGAGCCCTAGAATGTGACCTTAGCTGAAAACAGGGTCATTGCAGACATAATTAGTTTAGATGGGGTCATACTGGAGTAGGGTGGGCCCTAATTTAGTATGACTGATGTCCTGATAAAAAGGAAAGTTGGAGACAGGCAGGCACACCAAGAGAATGGCATGTGAAGATGAGACCAGAAATTGAAGGGATTCTTCTAGAGTCAAGGGATGTCAAAGATGGCCAGCAAGCCATCAGACCTAGGGGAGAGGCATGGAACAGATTCTCCCTCATGTCCTCAGAAGGAACCGGCCCTACCAACCTTGATCCTGGACTTCTAATGTCCAGAACTGTGAGACATTAAGTTTCTTTTTTTTTTTAATTTTTACGTTTATTTATTTTTGAGACAGAAACAGAGCATGAGTGGGGGAGGGGCAGAGAGAGAGGGAGACACAGAATCTGAAGACAGGCTCCTGGCTCTACGCTGTCAGCAAATAGCCCGATGCGGGGCTCGAACCCATGAACTGTGAGGTCATGACCTGAGCCGAAGTCAGACGCTTAACCGACTAAGCCACCCAGGTGCCCCGAGACATTAAATTTCTGTTGTTTAAGCCAACCAGTTTGTGACAGTCCTAGGAAACTAACAGAGTCCTCTAGCAATTTTTAAGGCATTCTAAAATTATTATTATTACTTATTGTCATTTTATAGAGTTTATATACCATCTCATCCCATCAAAGATTACAAACAGCATGTAAACAAAAGATTTTTTAAAAAACATGTATAAATAAGAAACAAGCACCAGAAAAAATTTAAAAATGAAATAAATCAAGAACAAAGGGTAGAACGAGACCCATGAAGTCCTACTCAATTACTAGGTAAACCACAAACTGGACTGCAATCTTCCTATTTGACAAAGCCAAAACAGAAACATAATCAAGCAAACAAATCTTTGCGCTGAACAAAAAGACACAGGATCCTGAGAAATGTAAGAGATCAAAGTCTCAACAGCAACCTTATAACAAATGGAGTAACAATTTTATAAGGGAAGAAATTCAGCCAGGAACTCCTTGCCTGAGCTGAGACTTGCCCTCTAGACTACTGCAACCCGTGTAATGTTCTTTCTTTCTTTCATTCAACAGAACTTTCTTGGATGCCACATCCATACCAGGTGCAGAGGACACAATGATAAACAGGATACAGCCTGGCTACAAGAAGCTGGTGGCATGGTCTCTGGAATCTGGTGGGGAAGGCATACGTATAAACAACTTATCATGTCCCAAGACAACAGTTGTGGGTCCCAGACCCCAGCACAGATCTCCCACCAAGTACATTGTGGTCGGGAATCTTGACCTTAAGGAATACAAATTCCCTGTGGTGGTGAAGGGAAACTGGCAATTTCAGCTAAGGACATAGATGTGTCCTGTGTGACAGAATCCAAGGACAGGGATGCTGCCAGACCTCAGGACTGGGCTGTAACAAAACTGGACTGTGGTCCATTTTCACAAGATCCCAGGGGGACTCATCTGCACATTAAAGTTTGAGATACACTGCTGTGAGGTATCCAGAATTTCTCTCTCTCTCAGATCTAAACATGTGCCTCATTCTTCTCTCTTCCTGTAGGCTGGTTTCTACTGTTCTCTCATCCGTAACACAGAAAACATGGCTACTCGTCACTTGCCTACATTACAGGGTGAGATGTGGCTCCCTCTTTCCCAGTTCCAATTCTAAATTACTAGTAAAGGACTCTGAGTGATGCAGACTTGGTCAGGTGTTCATCCTGGACCATTCAGTTATGGCCAAGGAACATGACCTCAAAGAACAGAAATGGCTGCTGGGAACCCAATCATCTTATCCTGTGGAAAATGGTAGGAGGTGAATTCCAAGAAGAGAAAAGGGCTCAGATGGCCAACGCAAGAGGTACACATTAAATGCCCATGAGATTCATGTTTGGGTGGTAGCATAGCATGGTGGTAAAAAGCACAGGATCTGGGGTCAGACCACCTATGTTCCATTATTTTTGAGTTGTGTGGCCTTGGACAAGTTACTTAAACCATAGCCTCATCTTCTTCATCTGGAAATAAATGGAAATAAATAATAGGATCCACTTCATCAGGTACCAGTTAAGCTTGAAATGAAATAGTGCACATCAGACAATTAGACAATACCTAGTAACAAAGCAAGCACTCAATAAATATCAACTATCATTATTACTACTGGCAATGGATGCAATGATGATTGACCTCTAGACAGCATCAGCATAATCAAGCCAATCAATCTCCTCCTTGACAAATCCAGTGATTTCTAAGGAAATCCAGACCAGAGTCTCTGAATTCATCTTCTTGTACTTGTCCAGTTTGTCATTTTCAACAATAACCATTTGATACCATTAGTTCCCTGTTGGTGTCCATTCACCCATTCAACATTCAAGTATGTTCTGCATGGCTGCTCTGTGCCTGATACCATGCCAGGAAGTGGGGACACAACAAAGAAGCAAAAGTCCTGCCCTGGATAAACCAATAATCTAAATCCATTCTTTCCCCAAAGCACAGGGCACATACAATCACAGGTCCAAGAGGGAACTTTATGAAGGTGACCTTAAGAAGACATGGGCATGGCATTAAATGATGTTGAGTTGCAATGAGAGCTAGTCCCTATAGAGGTTCCTATTGTTGTCATAACAAGTTGCCACAAACTCATTGGCTTAAAACAATAGAAATATATTCTCTCACAGTTTTAGAGACCAGAAATCCAAAATCAAGGTGGCAGCAGGATCTGTTCCCTCTGCAGGCTCTGAGGGATAATCCGTTCCATGCCTTCCCTCTAGCTGCTGGCAATTTTTGGTATCTCTTGGCTTATAGACACATCACTCTACTCTCTGCCTCTGTCTTCACATGGCCTTTCCTTTTATGTGTCTGTGTTTCAAATCTCCCTCTCTTTTCTCTTATCAGGACACCAGTCATAGGATTTAGGGCCCACTCTAAATCAAGATGATCTCATCCAGAGAGCCTTAACTTAATTACATCTATAAAGAAGACCTTATTTCCAAATAACGTCATGTTCTCAGGTACCTTGGGTTAGGACTTGAACACACCTTTTGAACACACCCTTTGAATAGGGATACTATTCAATCTACTATAGTCCCCTTCTGACTCTCCTTCAGTCTTCCTAATTACATCAAGGAGAAAGCTTCTGTCTGTGAATGCAATGTCCGTAACATCTCTTTAAAGCTCGCCAGCCTCCATGTTTAAGCCCCGCTGAACTCTGGCTCTGATCCTTAAGCTGGCAAAGGTACCCAGCCAGGGTCACATGTAGCTTTGTTTTTATATTTCTTTTTATAGTTACCTTCCATTTATGACTAGTGAAGCTGGTTGTGATTTTTCTCTTGTTTCTTTTTTGAAATAGACACAATTAAATTAAAAAGTACATTGGTTTTAAAAAAAAAAAGCAAGCAATTAATAAGTAGAGGGGGTACATGCAACAAAGTTTACAGAGGTTGTGTGGGGAAATGACCAATGTCTTCCATTTGTCCCCCAAGATCTACCCTTCACCCTTCTCTACTCTCCTCTTTGCCCCAGAAATGGACCCTGATAAATGCTATCGAGGAGTCCCCTTGCCCTCAAGCTTCACGATAATGCAGAAAAGGGAGAAGTGAGGTCGGGATATTATGCCCCATCTCCTTTCCAGGTCACCACACATCAATTTCCTTCAGGATTCCACCAACCACTTCTTCCTTCACCTCTCCAGACCCACTTTCCTTACACCCTGCCATACCTACATCCCATTATTAAAGCTGCCTTGAATTATCCTAATATGAGTACATCAGCTGTTTCCTGTTGGGGCCCTAACTGATATAGGGAATGACTCAAGTTCAAGAAAAGTCATGAAAATTCCATTTTCTCTAAGTTTGAGATTGTCAAAAACAATAAGGGTTGACCTTTTCTGAGCTGAGAAGATCTTGGTATTGACTCTCTCTCTCTCTCTCTCACACACACACACACACACACACACACACACACACACACACCTTCCGATCTCTGTGGATCACAAACCAACCCATGGAGCCCTTAATGACCCTCTATCTAGGTCAGCAACTGAGCAGCTGAGACATCCCCAAGAAGAGTGCCAGGACCACACCAACACCATCCATGGCTGCCTGGCTCATGCTGACAGGCAGCTCATGTGACAGGAGTCTGAGAAGCTCCCCAGAGATGGGATTGGGGTCTCCACTCCTTCCAACCTGCCCTGGTACCTTCACAATCAATGACACGGCCAGAGGTTTGTCCTATGGGCAGGGCAGCATCTGACACAGTATGCTCTAAAAAGAAAATAGATGTCCTACACAAGTGGGGCACTGGAATAAAGGGTCTAGACAGATCACACTTTGTGCAAAGGATAGGGCCTGAAAAGCAGCTTGAGACAAAGAGAACAATGAGAATAGCTCAAATGTAGTGATGCCTCCTCCCCCAAGCCCTGCACTGTATGTCCTGCCTCACTTAATGGGTACAGTGGCCCTGGTGGGGGAGGCACTACTATAAATCCATGGCACACAAGAAAACTGGGATTTGCCTCAGGTCACACAGCCCAAAATGGTGCAGGCAGGGTTGTAATTAAGTCTATCACTTTCCAAGATTGGATCAGACTGCAGAGAGAGAGAGAGAGAGAGAGAGAGAGAGAGAGAGAAGGTGGTGGATCCAAAGCCAGTCCTCAGGGTCTGACCAAGAAACACAGACTCATCTCCAGCACCAGTAATCATCAGCAATGCCACGTGGGTCAGCACCCACTCTGCCGTGTGCACCCTCGGGCTCATCACTAACCACACTGCTCTGGGATTACAAGGGCTCAGCTATGCACAGGACATGGCGAGGCATCTTATTCCTCAATGGGAAATCAGTTTCTAGCCTGGGTTTCCAGCAGAAAGTGGCTCTTCTCACCAAAGTGACTTTAAAATGGGTCTCCCTTAAAATCATGAATGATGGCACATGCTGACACCATGTGCTTCTTGGCATCATGCACTGAAAAGGACACAGCATCACTTGTATAGTACTCCTGCCAAAAATGGCTCACTTGAATCTAGTCAGGAGGCAGTAATCAGACAAATCCATCCTGCGTTTATAAATGGGACATTCTGCCAAACATCTGACCTGGAGTTTTTCAAAATGTGAATACATAAAACACACACACACATAGTCTCTCTCTCTCTCTCTCTCTCTCTCTCTCTCTCTCTCTCTCTCTCACACACACACACACACAGTCACACACACATATAAATGCACACACACACACACACACACACCTATGTATACCCACTCACCCACATATACACATAGACACACACATACACACACATACACACACACATACACACCATCCTCTCTCACACACACATGCAATCACACACAGACACACAGATACATAAATACACACATACACGTACACACAAAGACTGAGGAATTTCCTTAAAGAAGTCTTTAAAAATGTGAAAACTGACTGTGACGTATTGTCTTTGACTGGAGGCTAGATTTTTTTAAAGCAACCATATAGAATATTAGGACAATTGGGGAATTTGACTATGGAGTATACATTAAATAAGAGTATTATATCATCATTAAATTTCTTGAGTGTGATCATTAAATTGTGGTCATGGAGTAAATGCCATTGATCTTTGTGATCAAGTGTTCAAGGGTGAAGTGTCGTAGTATCTGCTGCCTACTCTCAACTTAGTTTAATAAAAAATGTATGTGCATGTATATTGAGAGAGAGAGAGAGAGAGAGAGATCCAATAAGGGAAAGTATTTAACAACTGATGAAGATACTCACTGAACTGTATCTGTAACTCTTCTGTAGGTCTGAAATTTTTTGAGATAAAAAGTTGGGAGAAAGACATCTAGGAGTGGCATCACTGGGTTTTATGGTAAATGCATGCTAAACTAACTTTTATTCTCACAGCAAACTGTTTTCCACAGCAAATATACTATTTTAGATTCCCACCTGCAATGTATGAGGTTTCAATTTTTCCAATTTCTCACAATACTTGATATAGTCTCATCTCCTCCATTACAGCCATCCTAGAAGTATCTCCATGTGGCTTTTATTTGCATTTGCCCCATGGACTGATGATGTTTGCCATCTTTTCATGTGCTCATCGGCCATTGGTATATCTTGACAGAAGTGTCCTAAAATAGGATCATGGTGGTGGTTGTACAACTCCGTAAATTTACCAAAAACCATCAAATCGTGCACTTGCAATGAGTGAATTTTATAGTATGTAAAGCATACTTCAATAAAGCTGCCTTTTTGTAAGGAGGAAGAAATAAAACAGTCAATACCATTTCCATTGCAGGAGAAACCCAAGAACTGATAATGACAGTGTAATCATAGCTGAATTCTCGAAGACAACAATGATGTCGCTGAGGGAAATAATGAGGGTCACACAAGCATTGTGCCTGTACCTGGGAGATAAAGGTGCAAGCTGCCTTCCTCCCTTGGCCACATTAGCTGCAGGTTCTCATCAGTTCCTAAGTACACAGGCATAAAGGAAATTGTACACAAGTCTCCATAGTAGGGGAAAGCCTCAACCATTTTCAACAAAATCTTTTGTCACCATTATAGAACCTTAGTTAAAAGTATGCCATCACGTAAAGTCCAGGGGGCTGTGAGACCCACCCTGAGTCCCATCGCTAATGGCAGTTTGACAAGATGATTAAAACTCTGGTGTCAGACAGCTCCAAGTTTAAGTCCTGCCTTTCCCTCCCACTAGCCATGTGACCCTAACCACTTAACTTCCCTGAGCCCCACTTTCCTTTTCTCTCAAGGGAACATAGTAAAGGAACTTATGTTATAGGGTGGTTGGAAGATAAAATGACATCATACATGTTAAAGCCCTGGCACAGGACTCAACAGATAACAACTATCATCATTTATTAAACAAGTACCTGTAAAGTGCTTGGAGCAGAGCCTGGACATAGTAAGTAAGGTGAAATAAATCACTACTGTGTTATTGACGCAGTCAAGATCCTGACTCCCATTTGGGCAGAATCAGGGCAGTAGTCTCCCTTTAGAGACTCTTTATCTTAACAAGGCTCGTCTGGATCACCTTCTCCCACCAGCAAAGCACCTGATTCGGGGCTGGTGGTTAATAAATGCTGGGCAAATGAGAGATGGCTTTTGGTACAACCACAAACTGCAGCTACTGTTTCTATAGCACCTGCCATGTGTAGGGCAGTTTGCTGAGCTCATTTATTCCTCAACCACAATTCTGCAAAGTGGCAACACTTTACAGAAGTGGGACTGAGGCTCTGGTAGACAGAGCAACTTTCAGAAAGACACACACACATCTAGCAAATGGGAAAAGTGACATGAGAACCAAACATAACACCTTTAACCATCACAGGGTCCTGGGGATGCCTCACCCCCTATCCCTGGAATGGGTCAGTCTGACACACCCCATATATCATCTAGGGCAGACCAGAACATCCCCACGGAGGAAAGAACCCATGTTCTGGTCACCAGACAGCCAACAATATGCTTCGCGCTCCATTTGCCTCCAAAGTTATGAGCTTCCTGTCAACACTCAGAGTCGGTCTGAGTTTTTCATGACAAAAGGGCTCCCAAATTATTCTCCTGACCAGACAGCTGCTGTTTCCCAGTTAATTCTAACAGCAAGTGCATACATTATGCACACGTGGGGAACCAAAACCCCCTGAAAAAAATTATTTTTTTTTGAAAGTTAAAAGATCCCACTTCTACCCGGGGCTTTCATTTCCTCTCGCTCAAACGGCATTCTATTAAAGCCAAATTACACCACAGAAATGACTGTGGAGTGTACATCAGCAGATCAATTTATTTAATTAGCCTGGGTAATTATAGAGGAGTGAAAAATGCCTTGTGGTGGGAACGAACACAGGCGAGTGGGAACTAGAGGAAGGAGAAAATGTGATTCCCAGCCAGGGAGAAGCTCCACATGGCGGAGCTGCCTCCTGCAGCTTCTGCACGCACTGCAGGGCACGTGCCAAGGTAGCCCCAGCCCAGCCTGGCCCCCGGGGTCCCACCGGACCCAGAGATCCACAGCGGTGGTATTTGAACCACTCAGAGGCAGGGAGGTTCTCTTTTCTTCCTTTTTTGTGTTAAGAATATATAACATGCCATCAACCCTCTTAAATTTTCAAGCGTACAATTCAGTGTTGTTAACTACAGGCACAGTGTGGTACAGCAGGTCTTTAGAACTTACTCATCTTGCATCACTGAAACTTTATACCCAATGAACAGTAAATCCCCTTCCCCCAGCGGCTGGCAACCACCATTCCACTATCTGCTCCTAACAGTTTGACCTTTTCAGATTCCACTTACAAGCGGAATCATGTGCCATTTGCCCTTATGTGATTGGATCATTCCACTTAGCATAATGTCACCCAAGTACATCCATGTTGTTACATATGGCAGGAATCGTTTCTTTTTTAAAAAAAGTTTTTTAATGTTTTTTTTATTTATTTTTGAGAGAGAGAGAGAGAGAGAGAGAGAGAGAGCAGGGGAGGGGGCAGAGAGAGAGAAAGGAAACACAGAATCTAAAGCAGGGTCCAGGCTCTGAGCTGTCAGCACAGAGCCCAATATGGGGCTCAAACCCAAGAGCCATGAGATCATGACCTGAGCCAAAGTCAGACTCTTAACCAACTGAGCCACCCAGATGTCCCAGAAATCCCTTCTTTTTTTAAACTGAAGAATATTCCACTGTAGATAAGAACAGTTGATGAGGATGTAAAGAACTGGAACCTTTATGCACCACTGGTAGGAATGTAAAATCGTGGAGCTGCTTGGAAAACAGTATGGAGGCTGCTCAAACAATTACAAATAAAACTACTATATGATCCAGTAATCCTGCTTCTAGATATATGTAAAAAAAAAAACCTGAAATCAGGATCTTGGAGAGATATCTGCACTCCCATGTTCATTGCAGCATTCTTCACCTTAGTCAAGTTATAGAAACAACCTAAGTGTCTGTCAACAGATGAATGCTGAAGAAGAGGCAATGAGGTTTTCAAAACCACTCAGTGCAGGAATTTTTACAAACTGGTTCTCTCCTCAGAAAAGGAATCTTTGTTCTTAGCCAACATGCAGAGAGCACATACCCATTAAATATATTTACTGAGTGCCTATTGTTTGCATAACTACTTGTTTCACATTTGTCTTTGGTTCGTAACCTCTATGTGTATAGGGACAGGCAAAGATTGAGGGCAAGTGCAATGAAAGCAGCTGATCTCTGAGACTGAGCCCAAGCTCCATCACTTCCTGGATGTATGAACTTGGGCAAGTTGCTCAAACTCTCAATGCCTCAGTTTCCTCAACTATAAACAGGTGTGGTAATAGTGCTTCTTTCATGTGGCTACTGAAATAAAATATTATTTGCAAAATGCCTTAACATGGTATGGTATGGTATTGGTGACACATAGTGAGATCCAATGGCTAGTAATCAATATATATCCAATGAACATTTGTTGCATGGATGGATGGGTGGGAGATAGGATAAGATGAAATGACATAGATGAAAGGATAGATGAATGGGGTGGTAGATGAATGGGCTGATAGATAACTGGGAGGATGGATGGATGGATGGATGGGCAAGTGAATGGGTGGCTGGATGGACTAGTGGGTGGATGGGTGTGTAAAGGTGGGTGGGAGAGTGGGTTGATAGAGGGATGTGGAAGAAACAGGATAAAATGGGGTAGATGAGACAATGGATGTGTGGGTGGTGGATAGATGAATAGGCAGATAGATAACTGGGAGGATGGAAGGATGGATGGATGGAGGGATGGATGGATGGGTATAATAGTGGGTGGGTGAGTGGATGGATGGAGGGACGTGGGAAGATAGAGGATAAAATGAAATAGATGAGAGGATGGATGAGTGCTGGTGGGTGGATGAGTAGATAGGCAGATGAATGGTTGGTTAGATAAATGACTGGGAGGGTGGGTGGATGGCTAGATGGATGATGAATGAATAATATTTTCTAGGTATATAGTGTCAATAAGAAGACATATGACGTGATCCTTGTCTTCAGTGATAATTATTATCTCTTCTATGGGTCTAGTGTTTGTCTTTTATAAAGAGGCTTCTTTGTACTGTATCTCTCATAATTAATAGTTCCATTTTACAGAAGATGAGAGAATGACTCAAGGAATATGGATTCATGCATTCTTTCAATAAGTATTTTTTGAGCACCCACTACAGAGACTCCATGCACAGATACAGCACCAAACAAAACAAACAAAAGTCCCTGCCTGCAAGAAGCCCACACTCTAGTTGGGAGAGACAGACAATAACAGACAAATAAGGAAAATATATAATATTTAAGATGGTGAGAAATTCTATGAAGAAGCAAGAAGCAGGTAGAGGGCGTACAAGGTACCAGGAGTCAGATGGAATTGCAATTTATTTTACTTTTTTTAATGTTTATTTTTATTTTTGAAAGAGAGAGAGAGCATGACCAGGGAAGGGCCAAAGAGAAAAGGGGACACAGGATCCCAAGTAGGCTCCACACTGACAGCAGCGAGCCCAATGTGGGGCTCGAACCCAAGAACCGTGAGATCATGACCTGAGCTGAAGTCAGATGCCCAACTGACCAAGCCACCCAAGTGCCTGGAACTGCAATTTTTAACAGGGCACCCAGGTAAGGTCTCACTGCAAAAGTGTTGCTTGAGCAAAGATCTAAAGGTGGTGAGCGAGCAAGCCAAATGAGTGTCCGGGGGAAGAGTTTTCCAGGCAGAAAGAGCAGCCTGTGCAAAAGTTAGATATCGGTGAGGAGGCACTAACCATGAACTAGGTCCTGTTTTAAGTGCTAAATATATAATCAGATATTTAACCTTCACACCAGCTCCTGAGGGAGGTGCTATTCTCATCCCCGCTGTGCAGATGGGAAAACTAAGGAACAGAAAGATGAACACTCTTGATGAATGAGCTGGGACTGGACCAGAGCAGCTCAGCTCCAGACACCATGTTCTTCACCAATATACCGTCTAACAAGCCAGGGCCATGCCTTAGAAAACAGCAAAGCCAGGACTTGATCTAATTCTCTCCCATTGCCTGTTCCACTCCACCGGGATGCATTTAAAACCCAGAAAGAAGGCAAGACATGCACACAAGAAAAAAGCAAATGACAAATGCAAGGGTCAAGCGGGAGCACCAGATGAAGCATGACACGAAGACTGACATTTGTTAAAGAAACGAAAGGCCTTTGCTCTGGCTATCACCTCCCATTGCATACCACCCTCTCCTTCTCATCCATCACGTGAAATGCTATGCAACCCTTGGGATGTAGTTCAAATGTCATCACTTCTCTGTAGTTCTCTACAAATTAATTCCTCCCTCAATTTTTCTCCCATGACAATTTCTATAATGATAATGATTTAAATCAGACACTTTCTGGGCGCTAAAGATGTGCCAGGTGTGTGCTCACTAATTCTGACCACAGTCCTAGAAGACAGGCTGTATTTCATTCCCTATCTCATAGCTGGCCATCCTACGATCAGAGACTTGGACTTACACAAGGACACACATATAGTAAGGACCAGATGCAGGATTTGAACCCCCATCTGTCTCCAGAGCCCAGGAGCTCTGCAGAGGTGATGCAGTTTGTCAGTTACCTGTGTGCCTGTCTGTCTCTTTCACCATGCTGCCAACTCCTGAAAGGCAAAGAGCCTTTGAGCTTCCAAGTCTCAGCACAGATCCCAAAATGCACTAAGCAAGCATTTGGTGACTGTCCTCTGTGTCATGCTGCTCCTGTGTCTCAGAGAAAGCAAGTTTCCCTGGTAGTTTCATGTGGGCATAATTAGAAAATGGGTTTCTTCCACACAATATGGTTGGGGAGCTTCTGGAAGGTCAAACTCTCCTAAAATATCACCCCTGCCAGTTCCCCAAAGTGTCATTAATATCGTTCCTGAAAGTCTAGGCATTATGTTCAGAAGACCCATGTTACAATGTGAACTGAAGTGGGATGAGGGCAGTGTGTGATGTATTAACCCATTGGCTTCCATGACAATCTCCCATGCACTGGAAGGAAATTCCCTCCACTGAGTGAGTGACACCTGGGTACACAAGAAGTCCCAAGGCAGGTACAAATACAGACTCAATAATCACATCTTCATAATGCCGCTGCCTCACATGAACAGAAATCCTCCACTGAGGGGCAGGGACAGAGAGCTGTGCCCCACGGTTTCGGAAACACTAACTGATCTGAAGCTCATAGTTTGGCTATTGGTGAAATTGGAGGGTGTTTGAGCAACCCTAGCACATGCTACATGCGTAAATATAAATGAGGGCTTCAGTTTGGATCTGAACAGGATGCTCTGCACTATCTTGTTTTGAGGAGTACTGTGGGGAGGAGAGAAACAAGGAGAATAGAGGGGAAGGCCTGGTGGCTTTATCTCGAGGAGCCCCTTGGCCTGTCTTGGACTTGGCAAGACTCTGGGCCCCAGTGGAGCTGCTATGGGGCTTAGGTAACAAGGCACAATGAAAACAGAGGAGATACTGGTCCCTCTCAGTACAGAGCACAGCCCTGCCTGTCACTTCAAGGACAGGCAGCTTGTCCCAAGATGCTCCCTCCTTAGGCATCGACAGAGACATGCTCACAACGGTGACTGCAATGAGCGAGAAGGTGAATGGGCATTTGTAAAGTCCAAATATTGGAAGAAAGAAGAATTTTACAAAGTGAGGCCTGGATGTTCCATGTACATAGATTGAGGCAAAAATATGGACTCGGGGTTACTGATATTAACATGTCTCCATCTGTATCACCAGTGACAAAATTTGGGGATATTGTATAATACTCCTATTTCCTTAAAAGCTTATGTAGTACAAATGCTTTTTAATAAAGTTGGGTATTTTTGCTTACTTTTTTCAAAAAGTTATATTTTGCCAACAAAAACTGTGCAAAATCTCAATGGCTACCAATTGGAATGCAGATAAAACCCATATAAAATCTGGAGAATCCAAGAAAGTTTTCCCAACATGACCTGCTGTCAAGACATCCTCGTGATGGAGATAAAGTCACTATGAGGGAAAATTGTCTTTTAGGTATGAAATCTGTAAACCTAAATGAGAAAAAAAATATCATAGGACACTGAACTGATAAGTTTTTAATTGTTAAGGGAGTGGAGGTATTTAAGGAAGAACAAGAAGAAAAACAGTCAATGAATGCAATTTAGTTGGGCACACCACACTTTTACTCCATGGGAAGATTTTTTTTTTTTTCACCTTGATCTCCAATCAGGTCATTTTGAAAGCCAAAAGGAATGAGCCTTACAAATCCTACCAGTGATACAGATAATGTAGAACACAGAGCTGTCCAAAGAACATGGGCACTTGGGTTAGTGAGCCGGGAAGCTGCAGGTCTTTCGACACAGAAAGCCGAAACCTAGTGCTAGGTAAACAGCAGCAGGTGTTTGTCAAGGGTGCTAGGGGAAAACAAAAGTCCACAGAAATACTGAAGATAAAGACTCAGTTATTAAGGCGAATCCTTGAATAAGTGACTGATACAGACACCTTTCTTTCGCCAAAACAGCAATGGGATCCTGACATAAACATGTGCACCCCACTCCAGCATAGACGCACATGGGCAAGAGGAAGGTTGTACAGGAGAAGGCATCAGCAGGACACACAGACCAGGCCTGAAGAAAGACTGATCTCTTAGTTACATATGTTCAAGAATTTTTACCATTTTCCCAAAGAGAAACAAGCATACATTTATACCGGAAATCCACTGCATAGAATATACATTATAAAAATAAGTACACCTATGTGAACTATTTAGTAAAACTAAATAGGTTATCACTCCAGGATATGAGTGCCATAATTATCAAATGACACTTTTGCCATTCCAAAAAGTCCTGAGTTGAATAATTCTCCAAATATTATTATATACAAATATAGGAATCACTTAAAACCTTATTTCACTATTTATTTGAGACACTGGTACCAAGAGTGTATTTGTATCAGTGGGATGCATTTGGATGAAAGTAATTTTTAAAATCTCAGAAAAATTAAAATATTAAAGAGAATTTAATGACTCTTTAGCTGAAAAGTATGGTAGTAGGACAACAGGTCTGATTTGATCAAGCAACAATATCACCACACTCTTTCCTCTCTCCACCCTGCTTCTTGGGCACAGATGGATATAAAAGCAACTAGAACCACATGCTCCCGTACTTGTGCCCGGCAAAGGAAGAACAAAGTCCTGAGCTCGTTCTGACTGGGCCAATCTAAGTTGTGTGTCCACTCCTTATCAATAAATGTGGTTATGGAATGCCAGTGACTGCTATGCCCACCCTTGAACCAATCATTGGGGTACAGGAGACAGAATTACCCAGATTTCTTGATCTAATCAGAACTCTTCCCTAGATATGGGGTTGCGATCCCCACTCTACACACACACACACACACACACAAATTACGTGGCTCTCCTGCATGACAGGGGAGTAGTAGGTGTCAGAGAAACAGCCACATGTCCATAAGAAGAAAATTCAACTAAGCAGTCCACTAAGCTGGAGGTGGCTTTACCAATCCTATTTAGGGTCTGAATGTATATCAAGGAGGCCAAAAGAGATGAAAGGAGCTTTGGAATGCAAGTAGGTAACCGCTCAAGTCCTTCTTCATGATGCAGTCTAGGACCAGCTCTGCTTCCCCAGGGCAGAAGGGAGACCTCTTCTCAAGGGGAAGTAGAACCATTTAGCATTTTCAAATCCTTTCCCTGTCCCAGAGCTTGAGTAAAGAGGTCTATAGGCATTGCCTCATTTACACGTTGCAAAAGAACTTGTAAAGTAGGAAATGTTATTATCCTCCTTTTATAAATATACCAAGGTCCATGCCGGTTAGATGAAGTTCCCAGAATCTTGAACAGGAGGGGTTGGAGTCTAAGCCTTCTGTATCTAGAGACTAAGGCATTAATGACAAAACCCACTACCTGCAGGGACCCTCCTCTGCAAAAGGCTGTACCAGCTGTTTGCCTTTAATAAAGTCATTCAAAGCCTAGGACTTATCACCATGGTAGATCCAAGTTTCTAAAGCCAAGGCTGCTTGAGTGTTCTCAAGTCTCAGCAGATGGCTACAGAGACCACCTTTGGAGCTGGTGGTCACCCTGGGTATCAGTAAAACAACTGTATGACGGGAAAGGGTGGACAAGAACAAAGCAATCAGAAGGTGAAAAATTATGCCTGCCCGGTAAATCAACTTGTACCATCCACCCCAAGTTTTGAAATAAAAATTAAGACAAGGCAGAGTGGCTAAAACGAACAAATCAGGAGACTATAGATGCTGGCGAGGATGTGGAGAAATGGGCACCCTCCTACATTGTTGGTGGGAATGTAAACTGGTGCAGCTGCTCTGGAAAACAGTGTGGAGGTTTCTCAAAAAATTAACAGTAGAACTCCCCTATGACTCAGTCATAGCACTGCTGGGGATTTACCCAAGGGATACAGGAGTACTGATGCATAAGGGCACATGGACCCCAATGTTCATAGCAGCACTTTCAACAATAGCCAAATCATGGAAAGAGCCTAAATGTCCATCAACTGATGAATGGATCAAGAAGATGTGGTTTATCTATACAATGGAATACTACATGGCAATGAGAAAGAATGAAATCTGGCCATTCATAGCAATGTGGATAGAACTCGAGGGTGTCATGCTAAGCGAAATAAGTCAGGCAGAGAAGGACAGATATCATATGTTTTCACTCACAGGTCTAACAGGAGAAACTTAGCAAAGGACTATGGCGGAGGGGAAGGGAGAAAAATAGTTGGGGAGAGGGAGGGAGCCAAACGATGAGAGACTCTTGAATACTGAGAACAAACTGAGGGCTGATGGGGTGGGGAGAGGGGACGGGGGGTGATGGGCATGGAAGAGGGCACTTGTGGGGATGAGCACTGGGTGTTACATGGAAACAAACTTGACAATAAACTATAAAAGAAAAAAAATTAAGACAAGGGCTGCACTAAAGGATATAACCAGCACTGTGCCCACCACCAACTCATTTTCCATGCAAAGGGAGGGGACAGGACTTGGCATCATCTCTTATCAGAAAGGTCAGTTCAAATCTCATGTCCTTCAGAATGTCCTCCATGATTGCAGTCTGGGTAGAGAGTCTTCCCTTTTGAAAACTCTATTAGACAATTTACCCAGAAACTTTCCTGGGGTGTCTAACTGGCCCCACAAACTGAATATGGCCCAAAAAGAACTCCATATCCCCTCTCCAAAATGTTCCTATTCCAGGCTCCTCCATCTCCGTAAATAGAGCCACCATTTGCCTACTGGCTCAAGCACAATGTGCAGGACCTAGTGCAAAATGAAGCTCAAGAGCCCCTGTTTGAAAAATTATTAAGAATTTCAAAATGGCAACAGCAGAGCTGTTAAACCAAGCACTGGGCTCTTCTTAGAGCTGAGCCCCATGCCACTGCAGTTTTTATGCCCATGAAGCTGGCTCAACTCCAAAACCTATGAGATATGTTACTTTCTCTCCCCACCCCGCATCCAACCTATCGGCAAGTCTTATCAGCAAGCTCCAACTCTAAATATATCCCGGTGATGCCTGGGTGACTCAGTCAGTTGAGCATCTGACTCTTGATTGCAGCTCAGGTCATGATTTCATGGTTGTGGGATCAAGCACCGCACTGGGCTCTGCACTGAGCATGAAGCCTGCTTAGGATTCTCTCTCCCTCTCTCTCTCTCTCTCTCTCTCTCTCTCTGCTCCTCTCCTGCTTATGCTATGTCTCTCACACTCTCTCATAATAAATAAATAAATATTTTAAAATAAAAATAAAAATTTTTTAAATAAAAAATAAATAAATATATCCCCAGTCCAACCACTTTTCCACTAGTTCCATCATGACTGCCTCACTATAGCCACCATGATCTCCAAGGTCGTACTGTAACAACCTTCCAAGCAGGATCCTTCATTCTCTCATGCCCCCAAACACCTCTTCTTCAAACAGCAGCCAGTGTAATTGTTCGACATGAATCAGGCCATGTCATTCCCTACCCAAGACTCTCCAATGGCTTCTCATTGGGCTTCAAGCAAATTTCACCTCCAACTTCATCCAAGAGCCCCTGCACAATGTGCTCCTCAACACTTTCTCCAACCTCACCTTCCCCTATGCCTCTTTCACTCACCTGTCTGGCTGCACTGCCGTCCTTACTGGACCTAAAACACACCATGCTTATTTCTACCTCCTGACTTTTGTACTTGCTGGTTCTTCAACCTGGAACACCCTCCCCAGATATTCACACATATTTAGGCTATTTAGCAGCCTTATATCATGTACTTCTCTGCTCAACTGCCATCTCTTCAGACTGCCTCCTTTGCCTCTCCTCCTATTTTTCACCTGAGTGCTTATTACCACCCAGAACTGTCTGATTTGTTTGTTGTGCTTGCTTGCCATTTTTGTCTCCCACACTAAAGTAGGAATTTGACCTGACTTGTGTACTTTTTTAAATGTTTATTTATTTTTGAGAAAGAGAAAGCGAGCAGGGGAGGGGCAGAAAGAGGTGGAGGCAGAGAATCCAAGGCAGGCTCTGCACTGAGAGCAAAGAGCCCCATGCAGAACTGGAACTCATAAACTGTAAGATCATGACCAGAGCCAAAGTCAGACGCTTAATCGACCAAGCCACCCAGGCGCCCTTGCCTTGTGTATTTATTCATCACTGTGTCTCCAGAACCTTGGACAGTGCTTGGCATATGGTTAACATTTTATAAATGAATTCATTAAATTAATTATATACTACATTAAATTATTGGTTGCTGTTCCATTTCTATATACCTTAATTTATATCAACTTTAATGGAAGTTGCCCAAGAACTAGGGACAGTTCAAATTTCTAAAGCCTTCAAAACAATGAACTCAATTCCACCTATAAATTTGATACTTCATAAATGTGTTCATTAACTATTACCAAAAACTCTTATTCTCCTAGTGCAGGAATAACAGATTTCATCACTCCCAATGATACACCCATGGCAGACATCACTAATAGATCATAGAATTTTTTCTCACTAGGCCAGGACATAGCCTCAGAAATCCTTCTCCAAGCAGCCTTCCAAGAAAGCTTGACTAATGATACAAGTTTATGCTTAAAGCAATATTGTTTTGGCACCTCTGCTCTAACTGACAATATGAGGAAACAGACCTGAAAATCACTAATCTGGTCTGTGACCCCTCACTCCAGTTTTTAAAACATGGTCTTCTTACAGAAGACAGTACATTAATGCAGCCATGCACTATGCTCTGGGTTTATGGACAAACAAGTACAACACGTCTTAGATGTGGAAAATTGCCTTTTGTCACCATTCAACCTACAGTAAATTAGACTTCCAATGAAGAACTTCGCTTAAATATAATCCCAGAAAAAAATAAATGGACAGATTACAAAGCTCAGAGTCCTTATCCTACGGTAATTCAAATCTAGTTCCATATTGATTTTACTGGCATTACTTACTGGGAAAGAGACCACTTACCTTTCCCAACTCATTTCTGAACAGCTTGGAATTTAAACTTAGCACCACTCCAAAGTCTAATGGGATTCCCAGGGTCACCTGAAATTTTGTGTGTGGGTCCTCTCCTTCAGCCTCCCACCATCCTGCAGCCACCTTGGGTCCTATGGCCCCTTCTCAGCCTCCAGGCAAGGAAAGCCCTCCCACTTAGCTCCCAGGGCACCCTTGTCTGAGTTTCAATGCCCCATACTGGAAAGCTCATATTCACCTTTGAACCATTTATTCTACACATTTTTCTCCAAGGACTCACTGTCAGGGCTAGCTCCAGCTTTTGATGAAATCCAAATTATTTACTATAAACTAACATGACTCTGGTCAAAGGCAGTGATCATTTCCTTTGTTAAGACCATTTGACTGAAGTGACAGAAATCCACCTGGTTTAAGTTAGCATTTATGCTAACAGCAGTTATAACACACTAAACATTATGTAACAGTAATATCTCATGCAACTTAATGATGGGAAGGGCAGATTCCAGGAGGAACTGAAGAGTGAAGCTGGAAAGCTTATCACAAAGGTTTCTTTCACCACTTCTCTGAAATAAAATTATCTTAAGTTTTTGCTTCTCCTCTCCAGGTATCCTTCATTTCCTTTCTGCAAATCAGCTGTCCCCGCTTCTCCTTGGCAAGAAATGGTCTCAAGTTCACACAAACATGCAAGACTGAAATTAACAAGTATTTCTACTTCCCAATTACAAATTCCCAGGAGAAAGAATCTTATTGGTCCAGCTTAGGTCACGTGCCCATCTCTGGTCCAATCAATGATGGCCATGGAAGAAAATCATGGCTACCAAGGCATATCATAGGAGGTTATGGTCTCATAGAAAAGTAACTGTGGCTTGAGAAGACTCTTCCAAAAATTAGCAACAACCATAGTGGTCAGCACCATCATTTGAGAAGCTTCCCTGCCTTGTGTCACCCTCTGTCCTTAGAAGTAGTTTATAAATTATTTATATTCCAAAAACCCAGTCCCCTCCTTCCCTTATCAAAGTTTCTATCTTCAGTCAGCAAGCCATTTCTAGTTCTCAACCACTTGGTCAGTCATAGAGCTCATGATCCTAAAGAAGAATTCATCTCTTCCAGAGCTACATTACCAATTCATTCCATTGACTCACATAACCCAGAGGCAAAATGATCATGGTTTCCAAACCAGACATTCCACAATATTTATTAAGCACATACTTATTGAGCACATGCTGTATATCAGCTATTATTCTAGAGGAACTAGGATATAACAAAACTGACAGAAATATTAGGTTAGATATTCTAATGAGGGGCTATTTCTGCACTTATTTATGCCAAAAAATGCCTTTAAAGGGTCTATAAATTAATTCACACACTTAGCAAATCACCTTGTCCAAATATATATTATGAAATCAGACAGACTGGTTAAATCTGATACATGTGCTTACCGAAACCCAGGCAGCACCCAAAAGGAAAAGAAGTAAGTAGTCTTTGGGAAAAGTCACCATTACACTTGTACAAAATCAAAAATACCTTAACCAGCCCCAGGCTACCATCCCTGCATAGTAAAAAGAGTTTCTCACAGACCCAGCTGACAGCCCCACAGGTCAAAGCCCAGTTAGGGGAAGTGTTTTCATCACCTGGACCACGTGCACTGTCTAAACCCCAGAGGGCTCCAGGCAGCTGTTCCCAGGTCAAGCCATCTCCTCAGCTCTTCAGAGTCCTCCTCTGCTCCCCACCCACTAAGAGAGCAAATATCAAGATTTTGGCTGCCTTTCTCCAGCTGCGTTTGGAAAGCAATTAATCTGGCACCTCTTAAATCTCCCTGTGTTCCAGCAAGGAAAGTACTTATGGCTGTAGGACACGGCCAGTGAGAAAAGAGAGGGCATCTCCTGTGTCCCCAGTGGAGAAGGAAATCTATGAATCCATTAATCCTGGCATCTGAGAAGTTAAAGAAATCTTTTCAAAAGCCATGAGCACCATTTAAAGTCCACCTGAAAGCTGGGATCTGAAGGCAAGGCCCCCAGGAGCTATGCCTAAAGGAGAAGGGGCCAGCTCCTCCAAGTCCTGTGAGGTCTGCAGACAGATATTCCCCATAGGAGGGTTATGCTCCTCTTCCGGCCTCATGAAAGAAGCATCACTACCATCTCCAAGGGGAAGCCAAGCACACTTGCTTTATAGAGGAAGGCAAAAAGAGAGATTGCCTGGCATGGGCCAGAAAGGAAGTTCAAGTGTACACAGAGGCAGCGAGGCAAACTGCCTACTGCCCATACCAGAAAGGCTGCAGAAGCAGGAGTCAAGCTGTCCACAGTCCTGACCCTAACAACTCATACATGCCAGAGCCATCTCTGAGACTGTAGGAGGGACGGCACTCCATGCACGATCTCATCAAATCCTCAGAACAACCCTTTAATGAAGTCCAGTATCATTCCTCGTTTACAGATGGGAATACTAGGGACTCCGAGAGGGCACTGGCTTGTCCAATATCACACTGATAATAAGGAACATACTCCAGGGGCTGTCTGAACTGAGAACCTGTGCCCAGAACCACTATCTTACAAGTGAGTGAAATGCCCAGGAAAAGAACCAGCCTCCAGCTTCCCTAGTCCTTTCCCATTTTTAGGGTCTCAGTGCTGCCCCCCCCCCCCCGCCGCCCGTCACAGGGCACCAAGATAGGCATCCTGTCCTTGATTCTTCAGACCCCCAAGATAAATTTCTAAGCATCTTAAAGAACAGATGAGCTCCAACCCAGAGAGTACAGTAATAAGAAGTTCAGATTCTAAGGCCACACTTCCTGAGGTTAAATCCTCATTGTTTTGCCTTGGGAAAGTCTGAGCCTTGGTTTTCTTACCTGTGGAATGGGGCTAATGATAACCTGTACATCTCAGCCTGGCTGGGAGGATTAGATAAAACAAGGAATGCCAAGGATTTGGCAGAATGCCTGAATCAAAGAGTCCATAAGTGATAGATATTATCATTATCACCATGATCCATACCCCAAAGTTTCCATGGTCTCAGAACACCCTATGATAGGACCCATTCACTCATACGTGCAAACAAGTATTTACTGAAAACCCACTGAGTGCCAGGCAGTCATGCTGCATCTAGTAAGTAAAGACAGACAGATGCAGTGCCTGCTCTCACCAAGTTTACCATCTGGTAAGAGAGACAAAAAAAATTAACTAACTAACTAACGTTTTTCATTTTGTCTTCTAATCTGGTTGCTCATGTGCAATGGAAAAAGTAAAAAAGACCATAAAGCCACAGCCCTCCAAGGCCCCCAAATGATGGGGAAAACCAGCTCCTACTTTTCTTGCTCTTCAATCTAAACCCGGGGAAAACTCAGAAACCCTCAGATCTTTACCTCTGCCCCATGTCAGCAAGCCTCAGGCTCCAATCCATTCAATAATTAACCCAACAAATAAACCAAAAGGCTAATGTGTGTGATATATTGTGTAACCTGTCAGAAAAAGGGAAAGAACCCAAATTTTAAAATTGCAAAAGAGGTGAACCGGCAATTTGTGGGGAAAATGACCAAAGAGGTAAAAAACGTGTAATACTTGATGTTGACAAGGTTGTGATGGAAAAGACCATCCCAAACACTGTTGGTGAGAACAGAAACTAAAACAATTTTTGGCAGAGTTTATTAGAACTGAAATTGTGCAAAGGAAGTCCACCTGGCATCGATCCCACAGGAACATTTAAAGAAAGTGAACAAAACTCTTTTTTCAATGCTCTTCATTAGAGCCTCATTTATAATAACAAAAATAAAATAGGAAACAAGCTAAGTATCCAACAACGGATAAGTGTTTTTTTAAAAAGTTTAATATATTCATTCACACAATACAATACCACGCACCTGTTTCAAAAATTGAGTTAACTCTGCAAAGAAAGAGAATCTATAATATGCTGCCAAGTGGAAAAAGCAAATGTCAGGACAATATGGATGATATTAACGTGTTTTCGTAATTGTGCAAATGGGCATTATGTTGGGAAAGAAAAAAAAATCTAGAAAGTCCCTTCCAAATTGTTAGAAGTAGTTACCTCTCTGTTTTTACCTTCTATATTGCTGAGAGGTTGTTTTTTTTTTTAATTATTACAAATTAACATGCAGCACTCTTGCAGTTGGAAAAAATGATGTGGTAAATTTGCTTTAAAAAATCACCGAATTATACACTTAAAATGGATGAATTTTAGGGTATATAAATTATGCCTCAATAAAGTTGTGCAAAAGAAAAATAAATTACAAAAATTGTTCAACATTCAACAATATTTATTAAGCAACTACTGTGTGTTAGGCATTCTTCAAGACTTTGGGGAAAGAATAATAAAAATGATACATACAATCCTGACCCTCACGAAGCTTATATTCTACTAGGAAACATGTTACTGTTTAAAACTACCTTTTTTTAGAATATTTTATTCTATTTGTAGTCTCAGATACATAAGATACACAATGGGAAATAAATAAATATATATACCTTAAGCATATTACCACATTTAGCATAGTAGGACATAAGGAGACACAAAGATAATAGCAGTATCTTACCGCCGAAAAGCACTTCTAGGTTTCCAGATGGTTTCCCATCCATCTCCTAACTAACTCAACAAGAATACAGTAAGGCAGGGGCGCCTGGGGGGCTCAGTCCATTAAGTGTTTGACTTCGGCTCAGGTCATGATCTCACAGTTCGTGGGTTTGAGCCCCGCGTCGGGCTCTGTGCTGACAGCTCAGAGCGTGGAGCCTGTTTCAGATTCCCTGTCTCCCTCTCTCTCTGCCCCTCCCCCACTCGTGCTCTGTCTCTCTCTGTCTCAAAAATAAACTATTTTAAAAAAACTTTTAATAAAAGAATACAATAAGGCATCACCCCTGCTTGCAACTAAGGAGACAAATGCATCAAAGGTATGCAGCCAAGATGAGAATAAAATTATGTTCCAATTAGATGTCCCCAGGCACCATATGGTGAAATGCCAAGTGTGTGGCCCAGAAAATAAGCCTCAGAAAGGTCACCATGGATGGGAGAGGCGCAAGAAGCAACAGAGAAGTGGGGGGGAGGGTCAGGGGCTGAGGGGGTCTTTCCCAGAGGGAATGGAAAGGGACATTTGTCCTGAACCAAAACACATGAAGGGCCTCACACTTAGACTTTTGATACTCTCTCTGAGCTAGATTATATGGAACCACAAAGATCCATGGATAGTTTTGGGAGAAAAGGAATTCTATCACCCAACCTAAGGTTTGTGTCCCATTGTCAGACCACACACTGCCCATCATAGACTATGAAAGGATTTATTCTTACAAATCCTATAATTATAAAGAGGGCAATTAGATTACATTTATTGTGTGTGTGTGAGTGTGTCAGAAACTTAATTGGTCAAATGTATAGTTTTAAAATATACTACAGCTTTTTTTTTAAAGTTTATTTATTTATTTTGGGGCGGGGGACAGTGCAAGTGAGAAGCAGGGGGGAGAGCGAGAGCGAGAGCGAGAGCGAGCGAGAGAGAGAGAGAGAGAGAGAGAGAGAATATCCCAAGCAAGTTCTGCTCTGTCAGTGCAGAGCCCACTGTGGAGTTTGAACTCATGAACTGTGAGATCATGACCTGAGCCAAAGTCAGACGCTTAACTCACTGAGCCACCCAGGCAGCCCATATACTAGAGCTTTTTTATCCCATTTTGGAATCCATCAATCCTTACATCTTTCTTTCCTTCCTTTACCCTTCCTTCCTCCCTTCTTTCCTTCCCCCATCCTTCCTTCTTCTGCTTCTTCTTCATCTTCTTTAATTTACTAGAATCCTCCAAAACTAGACATGGCGCAGACATCTCTTTACTCCTACAAGGAACTTTGAACCTGAGCTAGTCCCTAGAGAAGAGAGAACAACAATACTTCCACCTCCATTGAGAGAATCTAGGGCCCTGGAGGCATCTTGCATTTGTAGGGTCTGCAAGCAAACCCCGAGGAGGCAGAGAAGGGGCAGACAGAGTGAGAAGAGTCTTTTTCATTGTCTGTGCAGTCAGTGAATCAGCAAACTTCCTGTAAAGACCCAGACAGGAAACACTTTAGGCATTCAGGCCTGATGGTCCCTGTCTCAACCACTCAAGACAACATCGTATGTGAAAGCAGCCACAGACCATATGCAGACGAGTGGACACAGCTGTGTTCCAGTAAAACTTTATCAACAAAAAACAGACTTTGGATCACATTTGCCTCCTAGGCCATAGTTGCCAACCCTTGTAGTTAATGATAATTTTATCCTTCTATTGTGATTTGATTAAAGAAAACTTGCTCCTTCTGGCCACGTAGACAATAAGGGTGGTTTATATACATCCGCAGGGTGGTCAGGCCATATCTATAAAGGAGGTGGTAACAAAGGGAAGGTAACACAGATAGAAATGAGAATTGGGATGGTCTTAGTGATAAAGTAAAAGCATCCTATCTCAGTTTTATTAAATAATTATAGTTTAATGCTCCTCTCCTCCTGATATTTTTAATTGCCATACTTCATTGCACCTAAGATACCATCAGTTTAAAATGCAGTATTACTTTAGGAACCACTAAAATAACGAGAAATTACTGACATTTAAACTATGACATGTCCCCTGATTTGAGACATATATATCCAAATGGTGGGGGGGATATCTTAGAACCACTGAAATACAGTATGTTCCCCCTTGACTAGCACAAATTTCATGACCTAGGATGATATCTCCTTTTTTGAACACCTTTACTGAAATATAATTCACTTAACTTATAATTCATGCATTTAAAATGTACAATTCAATGGTTTTTAGTATAGTCACAATGCAACCAACACCACACTTAATTTTAGGATGTTTTCATTACCCCAAGAAGAAACTGCACTTCCCTTACCCGTCACCCTCCCATCTTCCCATACCCCCACACTCTGCAACCACTAATCTACTTTCTCTCACTAATCTACTTTCTCTCCACCAACTGATAGATGGTGGTATATATATTATTCAACAAGGAAAAGAAATAAAATACTGACACCTGCTACAACATGGATGAACCTTGACAACATGATGCTGAGTGAAAGAAGCCAAGACACCAAAAGTCACATACTATGTGAGTCCGTTTATACGACATGTCCAGAATGCATCTCCTTTTTTATGGACCCAATCCCAACTAGATTCTGCAGTGAGTAATAGTTATAGGCTCATAATATCACATATGCCAGTTATTGGTGTTCAATGTTCAGAATCAATCTCTAGACAGAGACAAGAAGAGAGATGCTACAACAAACTCACCAAGTGAGAGTAACAGTAAGCAGATGGTGGGGGCGGGGGTTGTGGATTGTGGGAGACGTGGAAGGAAATGTAGAGATTCTAATTTCCGTGTCTTGCCTCATAGAGAGTCAAAAAATACTGCCTAGAGTTGATTAATAAAGAAACAGAGTGTGTCATCTAAAACTATAATATTAATCATCAGGAGAGAGAGAGAGATGAAAACAGGGATGGGAGGAGAGGTGTAGGAGGACAGAGCGTGAGCTAAGTCTACACCTTTCATTCACTTATTCCTTTTCATTTCATTCATTCCACAAATATTTATATTGACTTAGAGGCACAAAGGGCAGAGGGTCAATAAAAATTTTTAACATGATAAAGAAACAGAAGGATGAACACGGTTTAGACCCATGGAGGGGACCTCCGGAACAAGTAAATCCAGGAGTGGTTAAAAGTGGTTACTGACGTCTAAGATGCAGGTTGGAGAATAAATAGGGCAGTGAGAGAGGCATTTTATTTTCCGTTCTTCCCTCCTCCATATCATTTGAATTTTTATTACTATGTGTGGGTATTGTTTTGTAACAAAAGAAAATATGTCTGTATTCATATGTATTCTGTTTAATATGTATTATATATAATGTAACATGTAACACAATATGTAACATGTTATACATATAATATATACATAGATATTAAATATATAATACATATTAAATAGGTGGTAATGTATAATCGTATATTATTTATATATTTTTGTATATATATTTATAATTGTACATATTTATATTATGTAATCATTAGTTATAATATAAAATATAAGTGTAATAATTCTTTGAATCTAAAAAGCTTTTAATTTACTATGTATTATATTAATACTATTAATTATATATGTATTATATATGACATATTAATTATTAATATATAGTGTATATTAAATAGGTGGTAATATACAATTGTACAGATTATTATATATTGTACAATCATTAACTATAATATATGCAAGGTAAGTATACAAATTTCTCTGAATCTAAAAAGCTTTTCCACCTTTTAAAAATGCACTGTTTGACAGGAAATGCCTCTGGGTGGATAATAGCCTAAGTGTTGTCATTTAACACCTAAAACTTGTTTTGCTCAAAAGAAGTCCAGGAGAAAGATAGATGAGGTTTGCAGGGGTCAGACACAGAAATGACAAAGGGAATCCCATAGACAAACTGCTCCTAAGTCATTTTGATTAAAGCTGACCCTGATATGGGGCTAATTTGAGTATTTTATAATCAGAAACCTAAAAATAGGCTCAGGTTTTCAAATCCTTCCTGGGGCTCCCGGGGGGCTCCGTGGGTTGAGCGAATGACTTGGGCTCAGGTCATGATCTCGTGGTTCATGGCTTCCAGCCCCGCGTCAGGCTCTGTGCTGACAGCTTGGAGCCTGGAGCTGCTTCAGATTCTGTGTGTGTCTCTCTCTGCCCCTCCCCCACTTGCTCGGGAGCGCGCGCTCTCCCTCTCTCTCTCTCTCTCTCTCTCTCTCAAAACTAAAAAATAAAAATAAAAATAAAAAACTTCCTGTCTTAGGACCTAGCATCTTGAGGGGAAGGGAAAATTCCCACTAGAAGACTTAAGAGGCTTCTTGATAGAAGAGAGGAATTTGCAGACCCCACTGGAGGATGAGGTGGCCTTGGTTATCTGCCTGTGGGTCAATAGCTCCTCCCTCCAGGTGGACATCTCTTCAGTGGCTCCTAAAAGGCCATCACCTAAGATGCTGATAGCCTGAGGCAGTTGCAGTAATGGCCCCCACGTTCACCCCATTCTG
Source organism: Cryptoprocta ferox (assembly GCA_028646485.1). Lineage (NCBI taxonomy): Eukaryota > Metazoa > Chordata > Mammalia > Carnivora > Eupleridae > Cryptoprocta > Cryptoprocta ferox. The sequence continues at coordinate 4,081,822 of CM053564.1, read as the reverse complement.
CAGCCATACACTTTGGCTATGAGACTTTGTAGTTTCTTACCCACCTTTTGACTTGTGCATGGATATGTGACTGGCTTTGGCCAATGGCATGTCAACAGACTTGATATTCCCAAAGGCTTGAAAAGAGTTTATGTGATTGGGCTCTGTCATTACCATGAGAAGAATAAGCCCAGTCTAGCCCACTGGTCCCAGAATAGACAGGGAGGCAGACAAAATCTGTGGAACAAAACAAATCCCAAAGCCAAGCCCCATCTGTATTATCCCAACCCCACTCGACCCTCAGACACAAATTAAGAGGAACTGGGTGGGACCTGGAATCAAAGCAGAGCCTGGCTTTTTCTCTCTCTGAGGCCACTGTGATTTCATCTCGGTGGGTTTCACGTCTTCGCCCCCATTTCCCGGATGTGGGGATCTCATTGGCCCAGCTTGAATTCAGTGGCCACTGGGGCCAATCACCTATGGCCAGGGGGTAGGCTTTGGTGGCCAGTCGGCTGCTCAGCAGGAGCTTGGGACCATCCAAAAATGAACATAGTAGGATATTTCCATATTATATCTGCCATGTGAGGACCTGGGGCTTGTGTGTTTAATTTAACTGCATAACCTAGAAAAAGCTCTGGCTGTGTGTCTGTGTGCATTATCAATTCTTTGCCATCAAAAGTGAGTTTTCCTTGACGGCATTGTATTAGTTGGCTAGGGCTGCCGTAACAAAACACCGCCGACCGGGCAGCTTAAACAGCAGAAATTTATTTCTCGTAGTTCTGGGTGTCAGAAGTCTGAGACCAGGTGCCAGCAGGGATGGTTTCTGGTGAGGTCTCTCTCCTTGGCTTGCACTTGGCCGCCTTCTCACTGTATCCTCAAATCATTTCCCTCTTTGTGCCCCCCTCTATGTCCAAATCTCCTCTTCTTATAAGGAAACCAGACAGATTAGATTAGGACCTCATTTTACCTTAATTACCTCTTTAAAGACCCTACAGTCACACTCAGAGGTACTGGGGGTCAAAGCTTTGGGGTATAAATTAAGGTGGGGGTGGGAAGGTTCAGTTCAGCCCATACTAGGTACAAAGGGCTTTGATTTAGCCTGAGAAATCACTAGCCCTTAGTACCTGGCTTCTAAGCAACATGGGCTGCATTTGGCGTAGAACTTTCTGGTCCCCACAGAGGCCCTTCTACCCTCTAAAATCTGTCTCTCCCTTTCCCCGAGGATTCTCTCCAGTCTCAAAAACAACCACAATCAGAAAGACGTAAAACCAGAGAAGGATAAAACCCTGCCTAGGCTGTACTTCGGAGCATTCCCAGACCACAGACCACGGCAGCTTACAAGGAGATGTTTTAACTATGGATGAGGCTGCCGGTGGCTTTATGAAGGGTGCTAAGAAGAAAATGATCTTCTTGGATTTCATTTTCATTTCGGTTTAATGAGGTAAGAGACTCTCGTTTTGCAAAGTAGGGCAGCTCGCTGCTGAGACCAGGGATTTGGGTAGGGGGATGTTGCTCTGCTGTTTCCAAAGTTAGGAAGCTCAGCCCTCGGCATATAGTGGAGAGGTAGGGAGCAGGGGAGGGTGTTTGCCAATCAGGATCCTAGGAACCAACTGAGAAGGCTGGGGCATTTCTCTCCGAGGGCTAAAATTAAGCAGTGGCAGCTGCAAAGTTAACATTTGCAAGTTTCAAAGCCAAGCAGTGTCAAGACTTGAATTAAACCAGTGAATGCTCTTTTAATTGGGCCCAGCTTGAGACCATTCTGATCATTTCCTGGGACTGAAAGCCTATGTCCTATTTTAAACTTGGATTCTTAAGAGAGTGGACCTCAAACCTTAGAGTGCCTTGGAATCACCTGGGAAGCTATGGGACAGGCAGATTCCCCAGGTCCTCCCTGCCCCCCTACCCATGCAGATTGTGCAGAATTGCTGTTCCCAGAACAGTTCTTTTGCAAGCAACATAAACATTCTTCTCCTGGATCAGGCCCCCACCCTTAGCACTTCTGACTCCTTGCCCTATTCTACTTTTCCCATAGCACATAATTGCTTTCTAACATATCCCAACAATCAATATCTCTCTAAACCAAAACATTTGCTCTCCATAGCAGTGATTTTTGTGTGTTTTTCATGCTGCATCCCAGTTCCTCGCACAGTGCCTGATACACAGTATTTGCTTGATATTACTTAATTACTTAATTAATTAATTAAAACCTTGGAGTCTGTGCTGTGCTTTTTGCTGAGATAGAATATTAATCATTTGGATACATGATATTAAAATGGAATTAGCAGATAGTGCTTAATAAGCAGAAAACTTTCTTGTATTTCCCCTCCCCCATTCCCTGCCAGACATCATCATCAAGGCAGCCCAGCTTTAAATTAACAGACTGTTTCAAAATGTTTCTTTTTCTAACAGAGATGGATTATTTCTCCTAAACAAACATGCCTACAGACCTGAAGTAGTCCAACCCTCTGAAATCTAGCTACATAAAGTGAAGACTGTCTGCTTTACATTTTCTGTGAGCTAAAGCAGAGAATGGGAATGGAGGACATGGACATCAGAGGGTCTGTCTGGTCATGGCCGATCTGGAATGCCAGAGACACGAAAGCCCTTATTGGACAAATAAATGCAACAGGAACACTGTGTTACTAAGGTTCCTATAACTTTTCCCTATCCTCACGTGTGTGGATGGGGCTCATGGTGGTTGGAAGGGACTTGGAAAATTATCTTGTTATTTTTGGTGCTAATCAGACCTCTGTGTAAGGAGACTTCTCTGAGTCGGTGGAGAACAACCCGATTCCCATGTAGACGACAGTTTGATACTCTGCGAGTCGCATGCTCTGAATTTACATTACCCCAGGACCCTTGGGGCCTAGCTACAGGAGCAGGGGGAGTCTTGGGAAACAGAGAAGGTTAAACGGGCTCGGAGATGCTAGTATACACGGTTAGAATGGGTAAAATACTAAATGCTGACAATACCAAGCATTGACAGAGATGCAGAGCTACAGCAAGTCTCGTGCATTGCTGATGGAAATGGAAAAGGGTGCAGCCATTCTGGAAAACAGTTTGCCATTTCTTATAGAGTTAAACAGACACTTATGTGACCAGCAATTCCACTCATAGGTATTCACCCTGGAGAAAGGAAAATTTATGTTTATATAGAAACTAGAATGGAAATGTTTAATGCAGCTCTGTGCATAATTACCCCAAACTGGAAACAAACCCAAATGACCTTCAGCAGGTCAACTGTGGTACATCTATACAATGGAACAGAGTCCGCAATAAAAAGGAAGTAATGGGCTGAAAGGTGTATGTATTATATGATTTCATTTATAGTGCATTCTGTAAAAGACAGAAGTACAGGGACAGAAAACAGGTGGTTGCCAAGGATCAGGGGTGAAGGGAGAGTGTGACTACAAAGGGGTGGCACTAGGGAGTTTTGGTGGGTGATAGAGCTGTTCTGTATCCCCGCTGTGTGGTAGGTACATGAATCTATACATGTGTTCATAGAATCATTCATAGAGCTGCACATCCCCAAAAAAAGTCAATTTTACTGCATGTTAATTCTAAAACTTAATTTAAAATGAATGTGGCAGAAAACTTACTGGATTGGACTAAATTTAGTTTTCACACTACTATGCAGGAGTAGGAGCTTGTCAAATAAAAGTCAGTGCAGATACAAAGAATCAAGTGAGTCTCGTGTTTCCACTTAGAGCCAGGGCCCCAAACTGTACCTTTAACAAGAGGTTGGAAAATGGCAGGGGAAGGAGAAAGAGGAGGGAGAGAAGAAGGAGAGAATACAGAGAGAGAAAAAGAGAAGGTGTCCTAGAAGACCAGTACTTGTCAAACCTCAGTGGACATGCAAATCACCTGCTGGTCTTATTAAGATGCAGGTTCTGATAAGGAGGTCTGTGGCAGGGTTGAGAGTCTGCATTTCTAAGGAGCTCCCAGGTGACACTGTTGCCATTAGTCCAGGACCCCAGGGTGAGAAGCCAGGTGCTGTGCAGAAAGACTGCACTTAGTAAAGGGATTCAACAACAAAGGGGTATGTGTATACACATCTGCCTGGGCTCGCTGGTGAGTCTTGCCTGACACAGTGTTTGTAAGAACATTTGGAAAGCTCCTGAGTGCTATGCAAATGCAATGTGACGGGGTCAACAAAAAACACAATAGTGTCTATCAGCACCGCAAAGCTCAGTGCCTAATGAAGGGGTTCAGACTGAACCCAGCCCAAGCTCAGATCCCATTGCGCCTGACACCCACGTATCCCTTGTCTGTGTCCCAGGTACCCTGGTGATGGGCAGATTTTCACAGATCCATCAGCAAGACTGAGCATGAGTAGCTGTGCAGGATGAGGCTTTATGGAGAAATGCTGAAGCTCATCAGCTGGCTTCTGAGGCCCAGGCTGCCTTATTAACATACAAATAACTGAGTTTTACTTCTCAGAGCTTCCAGCACAGCCATGCTAATGAAGCTATTGCTTTAAAAGTCCATCTCCTCTGAAATGTCTAATTAATCTGATGCTCGTGAAGGTGCACAGAACAATGCGTCTGCCGAGCCCAGCGGGGCAGAGAGAATGAGGCAAGGCTGCTGATGTGGGGCCAGATGTTTCAGATGCCAGGGGACCCAGATGATTAACAAGAGCAACGCAGGGAAGAAAGGTCCGTTCCAGCAGTGTTTTTCAAACCACAGGCCATGACCCATTCATGGATCATGAAATCAATTCAGTGGGTCATGACCAGCAACTCTTTTTAATCAAATGAAATAATAGGAAGGGGGAAAGAATGAAAGGGAAGAATGTGAATTGCATATAGTAAAGGTAAGTATTGTGTTAAGTCATACACTATATATATATATATATATATATATTTCACACATATGTATGCACTGAGTCACCAAGAAAATGCCTTTCTTATAACACATACATACATAGCATTTTGTCGTATGCCAAGATTGCTCTAAGTGTTTTGAGAACATTAAACTGTTTGATCCTTACATCATAGATATTCCTAATGCACTTTATGGTTGAGGCAACTGAAGCAAAGTAGAATGAAGAAAAGTAGAATGCCTTACACAAGGACACACGACTAGGAAATGGGGATTCAGGTCTGTCTGATTTCAGAGCCTACAATCTTCAACAAAACTCCAGGTCCCAAAGACCTCAGACTCCAAAGGCAAATACTCAGAGGAGAGAGCCACCCATGCAAGCTGGAATAATAACACCTAACAACAATTGCTGCCACGGGTGTGTGATTCCTACGCTAAGTGTTCTATGTGCATTGCCACAGCTAACCCTCAAAATAAATAAAATAAGGCAGGCACTATTATCTTCATTTTTTCAGTTCATAAAGTGAGGGTTGGAAAAAGAAAATGATTCACCCAAGGTCACAGAGCTAGTGTCAGGGGCACCCAGGATCCGAGCTGATCCGTGAAGGATGCGGATGATCTGGGGGCTCAAGGGTTCCATAGCACATAAGCCGTAGAGAACAAAGATGCTTGAGCAAGAACATTTTTGACGCACTAGGAGCCTCCTTGCTTGAGAGGGACAGATCAGTTCAAGCTGTCTTAGAGACTAGCCTTGCTGGGGACATAAAGGATGCCTCCAAAGACAGGAGTAATGACGCAGCAAGAAACACTGCTACACACTGAAAGTGGGCTTCTCCCCCCTGCCAGGGGGCCCAGCCCAGCACCCAGACTTAGGGCTCACCCTCCTCCCAAATCCCAAGTGCGTGCACACATGTGCAAGCTAATACCCGTACATTCTCTGCTGTTCCCAACCCATGTGCCCATGGTTGAGTTAGAGTCATATCTGATGGCCAGTCTGAAAGACCTTTAACACACCTACCCTTCTAGGGTGTTTTCTACTGCTCCGGCTTTGTTTTTAATGTACTTTTTCTCAGAAGCTCCCAGAGCTGTAAAGAACCCAAAGTGCTCTTTGTTAAGACCAAAACCAGACCTGGAAAATACAGTGAAGAGCTTGAGCTTGGGAATCTGACATGCTGGGGTTCAGGTCCCACTGATGGCCATGGACAGCATGTGTCACGCATCTAAGCCTCGGTGTCTTCAGCTGTACAGTGGGGATAGCCCAAGGCCCATCACAGACAGCGTAGATGAAGGGGAAACAAGAGAAAGCCTGTAAAGGGCTTAGCAGGATGGCCGGACCCAGGGAGTGCTCAGAGGACGGTTAGCGTTGGTGTAAGAAAGCGTAACAAAGCGTGAGGTCCCTCCTTCCCTGCATGTGACTCATCACAGGGAAGCACAAAAGCAGAATGTCATACACATACTCTCCTGTTGCCAGCGATCCACATTTCCATTTACCCCAATCCCCCCGTGGTCCCACGCGGAGCAAGAGGACGGACTATGACAGCCACTGCTTCCGTTATCTATTACAAAATAATGAACCACCCCAGAACCTAGTGGTTTAAAAAAATGTGAACTGTTATGTCTCATGCCTTTAACCCAGTGATTATCAGCTCGTGGTAATTTTGCCCCCCACCCCACCCTAGCCTGGGGATGTTTGGCAATGCCTAGAGACATTTTTGATTGAGGCTGTTACTGGCATCCAGTGGGCAAGGGCCAGAAATGCTGCTCGACATCTTACAGTGCACAGGGCAGCCCCCATCCCTCCACAATAAGGATGATCTGACAACAGTGCTGAGGTTGAGAAACTGTGCCTATCAGAATACATGCAGTCTCTGGTGCTTGAATGCACACAAGCCAAGTACAGTTTCTCTGAAACCCAAGAAAGACACAGGGCCAACAGCAGCAGCAGCATCTAAAAATGAAAGCCCCTGCCCACAGACAGAAGGGCCCAGGAGCCGTGTGACTCTGCCATAGTAGTGGGTAGCTTGCAGTAATAATAAGCCAGAGGGAGGGCAGCCACTGAGCCAGCACCAGGGAGAATAACAGAACAATGGGCTCAGCTGTACACACACGTCCCAGAGCCCCATCATGGCTGAAGCTTCCTGGGGACTCCCTTGGGACACCAAGCCCCTCTGTCCAGAGCTCATAGCATCAGGCTGTGGTCCTAACACAGACAGAGGCCCAAACGCCACCCTGCAGACTCCGGGCCACTTTCTGGCAGTCACACAAGGAGAATTCATGACTATACCTGCCTAGAAATATCATTTCTACATCCTCTGGAGAAAGATTCAGAACTAAGGTGTCTTAGGGGCACCTGTCTCTCAAGACATATTTCACAGACTCAGCAGCAAAAAGGACAGCAAGTCTGCTGTCTATGAGATGTGATGAGTTTTATGGAGACTCTTGAGCCCTCTAAAAGACTTCTAAGAAAAAGAAAGTAGTCTTTTGAGGGTCTTGTTTCTTGGACCCACTGTTTTCTATTCTGGGCTTCTTATAAACTCCAGCAAAGCACTAAACCTGCCCAGCACACTTGTTCCTACTCTCTGCCTAAATACTAGAAGCTCCACACCCATAGCGATGCACTTCCAACTCTGTCTTTGCCTAGAATAACATCACCACCCAGTCTTAGCTCATTAAGTCTTACTTATCCTTCAAAACGCAGTGCAGGGGCAACTGGGTGGCTCAGTTGGTTAAGCATCTGACTCTCGATTTCAGCTCAGGTCATGATCTCTTGTTTCATGGGATCAAGTCCCATGTGTCAGGCTCTGCACTGAAAGCATGGAGCCTGCTTGGGAACACACATGTTCTCTCTCTCTCAAAATAAATAAATATTAAAAAAAAAAAGGGGAAGTGCAGGTACCATCTCCTCCAGAACCCTTCTCTGAACCCCCAGAATGGGCTAAATGATTTTCCTGTGTGCCCCCAAAAGTCCTGTGCACACCTGTGGCAGAGAGAGAACACTGTCATTTGTCCACCAAACCCCCTTTCCTCCTGGATGCACAACTAAACTACATTTCCCAGTCTCCCTTGCAGTGAGGTCATGTGACTGCATCTGGGCCAGTGGGAAATAGGAAGTAGTGATACACAGCCCTTGTTGAAAGATGATGACCCATGGAAACTCCCATGCTATTTTCCAGGCTTTCTTCTTCTATCTGCTGGATGGATACAGAGAATGTAGCAGAGAACACCAAGGCCCAGAGGATGATGTAGGCACAGAACAGAAGGAGCCTGGATCCCTGAAAGACTACATGGAAAATTGTCCAACCAATACCCACCATGAACTGTCATGTGGGCGACAAACTTCTACTGCATAACGTACAGAGATTCTAGAGTCATAATTATAGCCGTCAGTGTGGCTTTCCCCATCTGATACAGCACCTCTGTCTTTGCACCTAATATAAAACATTGAATGGTACATCTCCCCAGCTAGGCTAGAAATTCATCAAGGACACTTTCTGAACAGTCCCTCTGCCCCCAGCAAAGAGCTTGACCCAGAACTGATGCCTGATAAGAATGTCTCTAAGAGGGTTCCTAGGACTCCCAGATGGAAGATCATACTCTAAGGATAAAAACAGCCCCCAGCAGGCTACTGTTGGAAAAGAAGGAAATGAAAAGGCCAGTGGGAAAGCAGATGGTTAGAGCCCATTTGGACAGAGCTGTAAACCAAAGACAAATCAAGAGCAACCTCTGAGGGCAGTGGATTATTTGGGGGTGGCTGCCTGGTTCACAATGACCCTCTTTCTCTAGGAACAATATCCCCATTCTGCAGAGGTGGGCCTCTCTCTATTAAGTCATATTTATACTTCATGATCCTCTGCTCTCACAGCTAATTATGCCTGTGGTGAATATTTAACCAAAACTGGACCAATCTGTCTCTCCTTGGGAATCCAGAACTGGGATAAAAAGATAGCTGAAACATCTCTGCAAGGCACGAAGACCATGACCTGCAAACTTGGAAGCCATGGACACCACATTCCTTCATACAGAAAGGAAACTGATCAGCCAGTCCACAGAGGAGGAAGATAAAGCATATATGTAGAGAGAGGCAGAGATGAGAGAAGGGGGAAGATGCCAGGTCCCTGAGCATTTTCTAATCCCCAGTTCTAATCCCTTCTAGAGGCCCAGCTGCATTCCTCTCCTGGATTCCAGGAGTTTATACTTTTAATGCTGCAGAACAAGTTACTATAAATGCAGCGGCTCAAAACAACACCCATTTATTTGGTCCCAGTCGGGTAGGGCAGGAGGCTGGCATGACAGGTCTCCCTGCTCCAGGCTGAAAACAAGGTGTCGACCAGGGTGAAGTCTTGTGTAGAGGCGCTAAGGAAAATCCACTTCCAAGCTCATTCTTGTTGTTGGAAAATTTCAGTGCCTTGTGGAGTTGCAGGGGCCCCTTTCAGCTCTTACAGGTTACTTGAACTCCTTGCCATGAGAACACCTCCCTCTAAAGCCAGCAACAGTGGATCCAGTCCTCGTGCTTCAAATCTCTGACTTGCCCTTCTGCAACTAGAAAACACTTTCTGCTTTTAAAAGGTTCGTGACATCAGGCCCACCTGGATAATCTCCCTCTCCTAAGGTCAACTGATTCGGGACCTTAATTACATCTGCAAAATCCCTTTACTACAGTAGCTAATTCATGTTTGATTAACTGGGAAAATTCTGTCTACCATAATGAGAAACTTCAGTCTCCCTGTGATAAATTCTCCTTTTTGGCCTAAGTCAACAGGAATAGGTTTCTATTATTTCCAACTAAATAATTCCAACAAATCCACAGAGTAAAAATGGGGCAGGGCCTGCTATCCTGAGTGGGAACATGTGAAAGGCCAAATTCAGGAGTGCTGGCCAGATTTAATATCAGTAGGTGAAAATAACCTGGTTAAGGTATCTTAGCTGGAATCCAAACCTACAGATATCCATGTGAATTTCCCAGAACATGACTCTGCTCTCTTTTATAAGTGTTGAAGGCCTAGGGCTGCCTTCATAGACCAGCCCGCCCCTGTCTCTTATAAAGCAATATTTAGAGACAGAAAGTAGAATAAGAGTTACTGAGCACTAAGAAGAGGGATAAAAAGAAAGGTATTGTCTAATAGGTACAGAGATTCTACTTAGGATGATGAAAACTTTTGGAAACATATAGTGCTGATGGATGCACAACAGTAAGAAATGTACTTAATGCTACTTTGCATTCAAAAATGGTTTAAATGGCAAATTTTATGTTATGTATATCTTATCACAATTTTTTAAAGTTTAAAAAAAGGGGGGCACCTGGCTGGCTCAGTCAGTAGAGTGTGCAACTCTTAATCTTGACATCATGGGTTTGAGCCCCATGTTGGGTGTAGAGATTACTTAGAAATAAAATCTTTAAAAAAAAAAAAAAGGAGTCAACTGGGTAAAAGAAGCATTCTTTTTTTTTTAACTTTATAGTTTATTGTCAGGTTGGTTTCCATATAACACCCAGTGCTCTTCCCCACAAGTGACCTCCACCAAGACCATCACCCCCCTTTACCTTTCCCCCTTCCCTTCTGCCCTCAGTTTGTTTGCAGTATTCAAGAGTCTCTCATGTTTTGTCTCCCTCCCTCTCCCTAACTCTTTTTCCTGCTTCCCCTCCCCATGGTCCTCTGTTGGGTTTCTCCTGTTAGACCTATGAGTGCAAACATATGGTATCTGTCCTTCTCCACCTGACTTATTTCGCTTAGCATGACACCCTCGAGGTCCAACCACTTTGCTACGAATGGCCAGATTTCGTTCTTTCTCATGGCCATGTAGTATTCCATTGTATAGATGAACCACATCTTCCTAATCCATTCATCAGTTGATGGACATTTAGGCTCTAAAAGAAGCATTCTTGGCCAATAGCAACATGTGCAAAGGCCCTGTGGTGGGGCAAGTATGATTCAGTCAGCCAGGAGCAGTGAGAGCAAGGGGAAGAGTGGGGCAGATGCGATCTTCTCTGATGGCTAGAGGAGCGTAGGACTGGAGACCACAGGGGCCAGGCAGCATCTGTTACAAAACTCCTCTTTGTCCACCAAAACATGATTCTCCAAATTCAGGGGCATGAGTATGTATGATGGTCTTCTTTGTACTCTGGCTTCAGGGTGCTTCTGAAAGTTCTAGATGATTTGAGAGCATAGTGTTGGGATATCCCAGTGTGACCACCCTATGTAGTCTCGGGAGAGACATAGGAGGCCCCACTCCTCTATCCAACTACCAAAATGAACAACGTAGGACTGCAGCTCATGCAATTACCTTCCTGGTGCTCCTGACGAACATGCTCACCAGCAAAGCAAATTTTAAAAGCCTTAAATTAATTGCCTGAAAAAGTACTCACTGTACTTAACAAGCAGAGTCCCTGCTAAACAAATGTCAGGCATAATTGGGACTCTTGTCCCCTGCCACTGCCGGGCCCCTGATTTGGAAGGGAGTCATCCCAGCACAAAACACCTGCAGGGCAACTCGGGGCCCAGCTACACAGAGACATTCCCTGGGAGCTGCTCCAAAAAACTCAGTCATTCTAACTCATGGGAACCAAGAAAAATCACAGCAGTGCCCTTTAACACTGTTTATTTAGATCCTGGCAGAGAGGAATTCTAAGCACATCCCTCTGTCTCCATTTAATCACCAGTGATTACACAGCCTCTGGGGCAATAATGGTGGAATTAAACATGGGAATGCTAATTCTGACTTAGACACTTCACCTGGACAGATGGGTGGCCTTCTCCCTCAATCTGCCACAAGCCGGCCCCACTGAGAGTTCCTCCACCGTGCCTCTCACCCAGCATCAGGGCCATTTGCCCCAACAGCCCCCAAGCTCTGCAAACAATTCTGTCTGTACATTTCTTTTCATACATTTTCCCAATAATTCCATCATGATTCATGAAGCTCAAGAGCCTAAATAAATTTCCCAGGCAAATAAACCAGCTTCTGATGCAAGTGGCTCATTCCTTGGAATGGCTGGCATGGGAGAGGGCATCTCACAGAGGCCCACAGTGCCCTTTCCAGGGCCATGTCATGACTTTTGTGGGCCTGAGCCACTTTTGCCTTCATGGGATCCTTTCCTTCATCAAAGCAAAACAAACAAAACATACATGTGTGTATGTATACTTATATATATGTGTGTGTATACACATATATGTGTGTTTATTTATGTATATTAGATTAGATACATATATATTAGATTTTTTGACCTATTGATATAAAGACAGATATGTCACTATTATACGTTTAAATGCTTTCTTCTACCTAAAAGTTCATTTTTCTTCTTCTGATTTTAAAAGAAATTATAGCATTTTCAGTGGCCCTAGGCCCGGGGCCTGCTGTGCCTAGTGGAGAAGCCAGCCCTGGTTCCTCCTTCCTCCAGATGCTCCAGGAGATGGGAGAGACATGACTCAAGGGCTCCATAGGCAAAGCCAGCACATGCCATGGGTGGGGGCTCTGCGCTCTCCTCCCCACACTCCCCCCGGAGCACCCTGAGTTGTGGCCCCCTGAATTTCCCTAACAAACAACAACTACATATCTACCCAAGGGCAGGTTTCCTCTTGGGCCAGCAGCACATGCTCTGAAGTCAGAGTGTGTAAGCCTAGACCCCAACCCTATCAAGTACCAACTGTGTGACCTCAGCCAAGTGACCCCACCTCTCTCTCCAGGCCATGGTGTCCTCATATATTAGTGGGATGAATAAGGCACCTGCCTCACCAGACTGCCAGGAGGGTTTAATGAGATAAGACATGGAAAGTGTTCCCTGAATGAAAAATAGCTTTTCGTAATTAGTGGTAGTGTGGTGTTCTTAGATCATGGACCCGTCTTGAGAATGTGATGGGATCTATAACCTCACCCAAAGAAAGGATGCCCAAAATGTTCCACACATTCCGGTGGCCCCTAGACCATCACCTCCACACACTGCCCCCACTCCCTGTCTCTAAAACTCACCAAACTATGGATCCTTGGACCCTGTGGAGCCCAGGTAAAAAGGCCCATATTCAGATGACCTTGCTGGTTCTGTAGGAAAGGGCCTGATGAACAAGGGGAGCCTAGCTGAGACTCGTTTCCAGTCTAATCTCCCCTAAAACAAGAATGGCACTAATGCAAAGAGTCCCAGTGCTGTGGGGGCAGCCACACCTAGGGTAGCTTTGTTACCTGATCCTTGCTCCCCTCCTCAACCGACATGGCTTGGGCTCCCCACCCCACCCCCCAGCCAAGAAGGCTGCAGGGAGAGGGAAGGGGCCCCATGCACTGCAGTGAATGGAGCAACAGGCATGCATTCAAATCGCGTCACTTGGCTGTGCATGACTTTAAGCAACAAGCATCACCACCGGCCTTCATTCCCTCACGTCTAAAGCAGAGAGATGGTATTATCCTTCAGGGTGGCTGTGAAGACAAAATTAAACCACTTATGGAAAGCAACCAGCTGGCCGGGTGCCTGGCACAAAATGGAAGCATGTCTCCTCAGCGGGCCAGCCATGCTCCCTGACACACTTGGGGGGAAAGTCACTAAACACCAATAAACAAACAAACGCCTGCTGCCCCTCACACCAGAGCACACTAAATGGAGTCAGCCACGTGAGAAGTGGCAAGACTGGATCCAGCCCTGCAATTTTCAGGGTCTGCCCTGAGCTTCTCTGTTCCAGGCTTGCCCGGGAAACACCTAGACTTCTCTGTCCAAGCAATTTTATGAAGTTCAACACAGTATCTGCCGGACACATGGGCCCCTCCTCAGAGCTCAGTGTTGGCCCCTATAAAGGGTGACATGTTCCTCTCTGGCCCCAGAGCCCCGTAGGCGAATCTAAAGTGCCCCATGTCACCTATAACTTAAGCCAGGTCTTCCCAACTTGAAGAAACTCTGTTCCTACTTGAGGCAGCCCTGGGAGACAATTGCCTGTATGTTCTAAGATGTGCCTCAAAGACCTCCCACCCCACATAAGTTCCAATCACAACATACCACCCATATTTAATCAGAATCTCCTAAACATGCTTTCCTTCTTGGTTATAGCTACCTGGCTATTTTTATGTAATGAAATCACAAACTGGCCCTTTGTGTAATTCATGTGGGGGTTCATTCACGTAGCCCCCTAATACTTAGTGAGCATCTTCTAGGTATCAGACACCATCTTAGGCACTGGGAAATCCATAAGGTAACAACACGTTCCCTGCCTTTGCAGGGCTCACTGTTGTCAGGGAGGACAGATGTTTCTACAAGTTATTACACCACTGGGGTCAGGAGCACAGGACCATGGGAGTCTAGAGGGGGAACAATATCAGAGCTACCTCCCATGAACTGGGACTTGCTAAAGCTATGTCTGGATCGAAAACAAAGAGGGACCAATGTCTCTGTAATTATTCCCTATTACGGATGTAGCTTGTCTATGTAAGTTCCTTCTGAAAAACAATGCCAACCACCAAAGGCTTTAACAGCAACACAGTCATGAATGAGAGTTCCAGCGGTTCTACATCCTCACCAGCACTCGTTCTTGTCAGTGCTTTTCATTTTAACCATTGTATCTATGTGTAGTGGTTTTAATTTGAACTTTCCTGGGGTGCCTGGGTGGCTCAGTCAGTTGAGCGTCCAACTCTCGATCTCAGCTCAGGTCAAGATCTCACAGTTCATGGGCTCGAGCCCCACACTGGGCTCTGCACTGACAGTGTGGATCCTGCCTGGAATTCTCTCTCCTCTCTCTGCCCTTACCTCACCTGTGCTCTCTCTCTCTCAAAATAAAGTTAATAAAAATTAAAAAAAAAAAATAATTTGAATTTTCCTAATGAGTAACCATGTGGGGCACCTTTTCATATATACTTACTACAACCTGGCTATCTTTCTTGTGAACTGCCTAGTAAAGTCTGTGCCTACTTTTTTGCTGTGGATTATCAGCCTTATTCTAAATGAAATATGGGAGTCAGTTACATATCTTAGATATGAGTCATCTGTCAGATGTCTTTTTATTCTCTTAACGGTGTCCTTTGGTGGCACCTATGTGACTCAGTCAGTTAAGCATCTGACTCTTGATTTCGGCTCAGGTCATGATCTCAAGGTTCATGGGATCGAGCCCCACGTCAGGCTCTGTGCTGATAGCATGGGGCCTGCTTAGGATTCTCTCCCTCTCTGTCTCTGCCCCTCCCCCATTCTCTCTCTCTTTCTCTCTCTCTCTCTTTCTCAAAATAAATAAACATTTTTTAAAAGGTGTCCTTTGGTGAAAAGAAGTTCTTAGTTTCCTTAAAGACCCAGTTATCAATTTTTCTTAATGTTAGTGTTTTTGTTCTAAGAAATCTTTACCCACACCCAAAGTTCATGAAAATATTCTGTTATCTATTGGAAAAATTATTTTTTAAGCTTTCACATTTAGTCTAAACTCCACCTGGAATTGATTTTGAGTTTATGGTTTATGAGAAGTAAGAGTGAAAACAGATTTTTTTCCCATAGAAGCCACCAGTGGACCCCGGGTCATTTCCTGACAAGTAGTCTATCCTGCTGCTCTATAGCACCTTTTTTATATATATATAAAAAAAAAAAAGTCTGCATGTGCGAGAAAAAATAATAATGCGAACTGCAGATATTTAAAAAGAAACGATAGGGGCGCCTGGGTGGCTCAGTCGGTTAAGCGTCCAACTTCGGCTCAGGTCATGATCTCACAGGTTCGTGAGTTCAAGCCCCACACCGGGCTCTGTGCTGACAGCTCAGAGCCTGGAGCCTGCTTCAGATTCTGCATCTCCCTCTCTCTCTCTGCCCCTTCCCCACTCATGCACTCTCTCTCTCTCTGTCTCTGTCTCTCTCTCTCTCTCTGTCTCTCTCTCTCCCTTCTCTCAAAAATAAATAAACATTAAAAATATTTTTTAAATTTTAATAAATAAATTAAATAAATAAAAGAAACAATAGATGATGGCACAACAAGAAATTAATCTCTCAAGTCTAGCAAGATCCTACTAGTCACAGACAGCATCACTCCAGGTGAGCACCGACTCTCCAGTTCACAGTTCTCATAAGTTGAGGATTTATTTTAACCTTACAGCAGTATGTGGTGTGGTCTCTGCCCACATACCCCTAGCCCAGACAAAGGGACCCTGACAGGTGCAGTTTCCTGGCACACTGGGGAGGAAGCAGGCTCAAAGATGCTGAGTAACATACCCATGTCTCTGTACTTAGAAAATGGTGAAGCTAAAATTCTAGCATAGGTCTGCCTAATCCCAAAGTACACGCTTTTCATCTCTACACTCTGCCGCCATCCCTGGGAAGACTGGAAGAGAGTCTGTGGAGGAGGTGACATCAGAGCTGAACCCAAAGGGAAACATAGCACATCACGCTTTTCTGCTCAAAGTAAGCAGAGAGGAACCAGCAGCTCACTCAATATCACAGGGCCGGAAGGAGAAGTTCCAGCTCTAGTTTAAATTTGAAAAAGGCTCAGAGATGCCCACGATACATCTAAAAAAGGCAGGCAGGTAAACAGAGTCTTTAGGAATCAGATGAAATGTGTTTTTATCTCTCTGTGCACATCAATGCACGGATGGTAAAATCTTAAAGAATTGCTTTTCTTACGTTTCATCATTTTGTAAAGTCACATCCCCATATATAATAATTAACAAACACTGAATGACATTACCAAATTTGAGATGGCTCAGACACCTAAAAAAAGCATGGCAAAACATTAAGAACCCCGGCGTAAACTTCAGGATGCATTAGCTCTGATGTTACTCACTGTGGAGGGCATGCACTACATTCTATCTAGTTTTGTCTGAGAGTGCTGCCATCAATCATAGATGAACCTAAGTAAAAAATGATAATACAGAGAGAGAACGAAATACAGAAATTGAGAAAGAAATATAGAAATTTTAACCCTAAGTGGGACCTCTGGTTCAAAATGGCAGACTAAGTATATGTATTTATCTCCCAAAAACTCATTAAAACAATAGGAATTTTAAAAGCCAGAGACTTGCAAGAATTAGGAAAGAGAGAGGAATCCCTTGTTAAACACAGGTTTTAATAAATTCCTGGAGCATGTCTGACGAAGTGGTACCAGGAAACAAGGTAGAGGACACCAGCCAAGACAACATGAGAAATGAGAGGGAACAGCCAAGGTGGAAGACAGTCTGCCTTCCAGAAACCCAGAGCCTTAAGCTCTGAAAATTCCAAGCCCAGAGAAACCCCCAGAATCCAACAGGGAAGTCCCAGGATTATAGCCATGCAGTGCAGACTGGACCAGCGGAGATCTAAGAAGAGTGTCCAAAAAAAAAAAAAGGATGGATGGAAGGAAGGAAGGAAGGTAGGAGGGAAGGAAGGTAGGAAGGAAAGAATGGAGGAATGAAGGGTGGGAGGGAGGAGAAAAGAAATGAAAAAGACTTTGACTATATCTTTAATATAAGAAAAAATCTTGAAAAAAAATTTAAGACACAAATAAGGCAAACATTTTGGGGAGTAGGGGAGAGTGTAAACTCCAGGAAAAAAAATAACAAGAAATAAAATGTTGTCTTAGTACCATTGGCTTTGAAAAGAATAATATTTACATAGCCAAAATAATGTAAGCTCTAATTGGGGGAAGGGAAGGTATGAGATGGAAATGAAGTTAAACTTCACCTATCACAGTCAGAAATCTGAGCTGATGATGACTGAAATTCATCAATCAAGAACCAGTGATATATACACATTTTCTGAGCCATGATGGTAAGATCACTGTGGGCTTGAAACTAAAAAAAAAAAATCAGTTATTGCCTTTGGGGAGTAAACAAAGGTAGAAAGTGATTTTTTTTCATTATAGGCTTTTCAGTACTATAAGATTTTTTTAACCACAACAATAACGATTCTAAATTACATGTATTTTAAGACCCTTAGGCACGTGTGTATCTGCACATGTATGCCTGACTCTCTCTGTCTGAGATTAGGTATCTGTTGTTAAATGCATCAAAAAGTCTGGTATAAAACATTCCATACTATTAACAGGGGTGGTGATGGTATCCTCAGGAAAGGGTGGGATGAGGAGATACGGGAGCATTCCTCCTGCTTCTGTATACTTCCTAGATCTTTTAATTTGTTTTACCACAAGCATGTGTTACTTTTATGATTTTTTAAGTGTTGGATGGAAGGACAGGGAGAGAATCAGGAGCATGGAAGATACTGGGCAGACGGGTGTGAGACACATTTCAGAGAGGAGACAAAGGTCTGCACACCTGAGTGCCCAGCTCCTGATCTGAGCGCAGAAATAGGACTTGTCAAATGCCATCCTCAGTCCCGCCAGGCATGAAATGCAAGCGGAGTAATGACAGTGACTAGCCTGGGGACCACCAACTGAAATTTAATAAGCAAGTAACCAATTCCATTGCCAAGCCCCAGGAACAGCCAGGTTTTTCCACTGAGAAGCTTAAGTGGAAGTGAAAATACTAATTTCATATTTCTGCTCCAACTAGTCAACTGAGATTGCCAAAGTCGTTGCAGAGCTGCCAGCCTTGGGAGAGGCAAAATAAGCCTCGCCCCCAGTGTCTGCTGGTTCTAGAAATGATTCCTCTTGCTCTACACCAAATTATTCTTGCAAACCCTGATGATAGTAGAGAATATGGTGGAGATTAAAGCCTGTTCTGGCCCAGCAGTGATCTGATACCTTGCCTTGAAGTCTTGCAGAGAGCAGAGCAGACAGAGAG
Organism: Cryptoprocta ferox; assembly: GCA_028646485.1. Lineage (NCBI taxonomy): Eukaryota > Metazoa > Chordata > Mammalia > Carnivora > Eupleridae > Cryptoprocta > Cryptoprocta ferox. The sequence goes on along the minus strand of CM053564.1, from coordinate 4,063,375 downwards.
GGGTTGCAGAAGATACAGAGCATAAAGGAATCCAGATATGGGGCAGGGCAGAAAAGCCATGCTCTCTAGAAAATGACCCTTACCTTCCTCTGTGAATCATTGCTATGCATCTAACATAATCTTTTATAATAAATCTCTGACCACCAGAATCCTACAAAACACCTCCATTTGAAACAGACGTATGTAGAATACTGATAGGAGCTAGTACCCAAATGAGCAAAGGTCCTAAATCTTCACTTATCAGGCTACAACTTAAGTGTCACTCCCTCTTTAAAACCTTAAACGCTGCCCATCACTAAGAGAGCAGGAAGTAGATGTGTACATACAGTTACCAATAACAGCAAACATTTAGCACTTACTGCATGCCAGGCATTGCTCTAGGCACCCTACATAACCTAACTCAATTATACCTCATAATAATCCTATGAAGTAGGGAATATAATTGTCTCATTTTATACATGAGAAAAATAAGACACAAGGAGGCTAAGTAATTTGCCCAAGGTCACACAGCTAAGAAGTAGTAGAACTGTGATTTGAAACTAAGCAGTTTGATTCCAGAGTCTGTGTTCTGCCTCCTAACACCTCCACTTGGGTGTTTAATAGGTATCTGAGACTTAGTGTGTCCTTTATGAACTCTTAACATCCTCCCCATCCTATTCTCTCTCTCCCCCAAAAAAGAAAAGACTTGTTTCTCTCTAAATCTGCCTTATCTCAGGTAATAAGAAGTCCATCCTTGGGGCACCTGGGTGGCTTACTTGGTTAAGCGTCTGACTTCGGCTCAGGTCATGATCTTGCGGCCCGTGAGTTCAAGCCCTGCGCTGGGCTCTGTGCTAACAGCTCAGACCCCACAGCCTGCTTCAGATTCTGTGTCTCCCTCTCTCTCTGCCCCTCCCCTGCTCACACTCTGTGTCTGTCTGTCTCTCTCTCAAAAATAAATCATAAACATTGAGAAATTTTAAAAAAAATAACTCCATCCTTAATTGCTCAAGCCCCAAATCTTACAGGCATCCTTGACTCCTCCTTTATTACCAATACTACTTCACAACCAAACTTTCAGGAAATCCCAGCTCCACACTCTACCTTCAAAATACATTTTACTGCTTCAGAATCTTACCGTTACACCCCCTCTCCATTGGCCTAAGCCACCATCATCTCTCTCCTGGGTTTCTGCAAGAGCTTCCTCATTGATTTCCCTGTCAACCATGCCATCTTACATTTTCCTTAACCCCAAAGTGGAAATCAAATGATGCCACTCTTCCATTCAAACCCCCAAGGTAACGTATGTCAATGGCTTACAAGTCCCTCTGCAGCCTTCCTATCCTCCTCACCTAATACTTGCTCCTTATTCTTTCTACTGCAGCCCACAGGCTCCCACCCCAGGCCCTTTGCACCTGCTGATCCTCTGTCCGCAGTGTCTTTCCCTGATCATCAACATGTCTCACTCCCTCATGTCCTCCATGTTAGGATATCATCCTTTCACCCCTGACCACCCTATTGACATTGAAACCCTCAGCCCTCCAACCTACTTTTCACCTTCTCTGCTTTACTTTTCCATAGTGCACCTATCTCCTAGAATAGTATGTGATGCAGAGTAGATGCCCAATAAATATGTTTTCAGTTGATGAAGAGCACAATTTCTGATCACATATTTCATTTTTTTAGGATGTTGATAGGTGCTAGCAAAAGAAATTTAACTAAATTATGCACATTTCTTCACACCAGTAATAGAGATCCTTTAATGAATTGAGTGTATAGCATTTCCTAAATTTATCTGACCTCCAAACCCTTTTGTCATGTTAGTGTTTCTTGGAAAATTCTAGGCAGGTATACCTAACTAGAGTAGGTAGTAGTGAAAGGAGAAGTTTGGTGAGGGAAGGAAAAGACATATCTGTTTATACGCCAGCTCAAACTCATTGACAAGAATTTCCCAGAGTGCTGCATGGATAAGGATCCTGAGGATTTGAGCAGAACAGGGACTGTGATCCATTAGTGATGTTTGCACAGGAAACAAAGGAAGGGATGGCATCACAGGCACTTGCTTTCCCTGGACACAGACCTTCTGGAAAAATCCAGAATGATCAATGAAATGGGATTTCCCATATCATCTTCTACAGCCTTTATCTTCATAAGAAATGAATTTGACAAGAAATTTCAAGAGCAAGACATTGCAAGGGCAAGAAATACGGAGAAGAACTTTCAATAAAACCTCACAGGTCCCAATTCCAGGCTGCTGAAAGCTGCTTTGTTTTTCTAATCAGTGTAATAAAGCATGGTCCTTAAAAAAAACTCATGGGAAATATCTAGAGATACAAATGGAGAAACTAGCACCCCAATGTTTACCAGCAGCCCCCCCCATCGGTTACCTTCCATAGAAGTAAGCGCCCTCTCCTCCATCCCCCATGAAAGACAGAAAGCAGTTGTTTTATTATTTTTTTAATGTTTACTTATTTTTGAGAGAGAGAGAGAGACATAGAGAGTGAGCAAGGGAGGGACAGAGAGAGAGGGAGACACAGAATCTTAAGCAGGCTCCGGGCTCTGGCTGTCAGCACAGAGCCTGACGTGTGGCTTGAACCCACAAACCATGAGGCCATGACCTGAGCCAAAGTCAGATGCTTAACTGACTGAGTCATCCAGGTGCCCCAGAAAGCAGTTGTTTTAAAGATTCCATGCAAAGAACCCCACCAGGACTTTGTTGATCACAATAGAAGCCCATGCAGTGTGGGGCTCAGAATAGAAAAGTTTGATTTCTCTTCAATATGAGTCTCAGCTTTTGTAATTCAGTGTACCAGGTAAAACAGGTCCCATACAGACTCCAAAACATGTAGCATCCACTCATCCCAGACTGATCTGACCAAACCAGCATTCTGTGAGGCCACCAGTTCAGACTTCTCCACTCAGGGCAATCATCCCTCAGGTCCAGCCCACTTGTAAGCCCACCTGGAGACCACCACACAAACTGCAGGTAGATTAAAACCTATCTGTGAAAAACTCCTCCAAATCAATAATCAAAGACAATTCACCAAAAATCTGAAAGAGTATGAAGAGGCAAATTTCATGAAGCCATATCCAAGTTGCCAATAACCTCATGAAGAGGTTCAGACTCACTGGGAATAGGAGAAATGTGAAGGAAAACATTTCTCTATATTGCTTGAGAAAATCCCCTCATCTGGCTAACTTCCACCCATCCTCCAGGTTTCAGGTGAAATTCCTCTTCCCCAGAGATGTTCTTTTCTTTGCAGCTCTTATCATCGGCTATGATGGATTTATAGATGCATTTTGAGTTTAATTTCTGTCTTTCCTGTAAGCTCATGATCTCCATGAAGGGAGTAACAATGTCTGGTTTTTTCACCGCTGTGTCCCCAAGACTTAGAAGAGTGGATGGCAACAGTAGGTGCTGAATGAATATTTATTCAGTGAGTGAATAAACGAAGCACAATTAGCTCTTTGCAGGAGACTGGGATAGGATTTCACATCCATGTTCACAACGCCAAGGCAGACCAATCTCCTTTTGGAAAGTACATTGGACTAAAGGGTACAGTTGCCGCCTGCCACTCATACTGCCCCAATCAAGTTCAAAGAGCAAGAGGAACAAGAGCTGTTCCAAACCCCACACACCTATCTGGAGATACATGCAGGATTACCTAGCACCCTTCCATGGGAGTATCACTGGGGAGCCTGCTGATTTAATGTTCCTAAAAGGTGTAGCAGAGGATGCTACTGACGTGTAAATTCTCTGGAAACTTAAGCCTTTAAATTCTACTGCACAGGGGCTGTCAGAAAGCAATATTTTGTGAGCTACAGATTCCAATAAAACTCACTCTGAGAAGATGAAGCCTTCCTTGGTAGCCTAAGGGCTGATATATGAATAATCTGCCAGCATTATGCTGTGTCACTTAAATATTACTTTGGAGATTTGTCAGGAGAAAATTTAAGTAAAATTAAAGTTCAAATGGAAATGAAAAATTAAGGTATGATCAAAGCTATAATCTCATATTGGCTTTAAAAAAAACTGTAGAGAAAAGTCCCATTTAAGATTTCCTGTTTTGTATTTATGGATCCAAACTGAGGTATTCCCACCGTACTTGTTTAAAAGGCTGATATGCAGGGTTTGGGCCTCCCCACCCCCCTTATTTAGATTCCAAACCTAGCTCCAGGGGAAAAACAGCATCTCAGTTTCTATGGGCAATCCAATTTTAATCATTTTTGCTTTATTGGAATTTTCATAGGAATCCAGGTACAAGAGATTCAGAATTAATCTAAGTCATAAACAAAGCAAAAATGGGGAGGAATGGAGTGAATGATAATTTAACGCCTATAAGGCATGGCTCTTTTTTCCTAAAATATGCACCATGGTGTGGGACAGGAGAGGGGACCAAAGTACTATTTGGAATCAAGCCCCTCAAAGTCATAGCACGCCTGAACACTGATGTCTGTGACTACCACAAACAGCTTTTCTCCAGGGTTTCAGAATGTTCCCTGTCACTTATCAAACCTAGAGAAGCGCTGTGATGGAGAGAGAGGTGACAGCAAGCAGAAGTCTGGAAGCCCCTGGAGAGAGACACAGCTTGACCGTGGAACTGAAATGCAGACTCCAAAAAGACTAGCATTTACCACAGACTGAGCCCTGTGTGGCCTGTCTGCATATAATCCTCTGCCAATGTGGCTCATGTGCGACAGCCTGACAGCAAATCCCAGAGAGAGCAGGGATGATACCCAATGTGCCCTGTGCTGTAAGGATCCGTCAACACCATGATGATCATATTAATGAAACTAGTGAAGCATCCTCTCTAGTCTAGACCAGCAGCCTCTCCGAGTCTAAGTTAGGGCAGCTTTTTCTTGAAGCAAAAATAATAAATATTATTTTCTAACTTTAAGTTTTCCATAGCAGCCAACAGGACACTTAAAAAAGCACATACAGAATACTAAAAAAAAAAAATTATTAACCCAAAAGAAGACGGGAAAGGAGAAGTGGAAAACAAAGGATGAAAGATAAAAATAGAAAATAAAACCCAAATGGTAGACTTCAGTGCAACTCTATCAGTAATACCATTAAATGTAAATGGCCTAAACACTTCATGTAAAAGGTGTAGTTTCATAGACTGAACCAGAAAGCAAGATTAACTGTATGCTATTCATAAAAAATACAAGCAAGAGAGCAAGAAAGGATGTGCAACATAGAAGCCACAGTCATTTTGTAAATTTATCTCCACAGTAATGTCCTATCACTTTTTCCATATTTTATTCACTGAAGGTGATTCATAAGCTTAGCTCACACTCAGGTGGAGGAGATTAAAAAAAAAGTGTGAACACCAAGAGGCAGAGACAATTGGAAACCATTTTAGAAGCTATCTACAACAAACAAATCTAGCAAGAATGATCAGGTCAAAAAGAGAGACAACACAAATAACCAGTATCAGGAATTAAAGAGGCAATATCAGTACAGGTCATACAAATATTCAAAGGATAATAAGGAGATAAAATGAACAACAGTGTGTCAATGAATACAACAACCTAGATGAAACGGATAAATTCCCTGAAAGACACAAGCACCAACGCAGAACAAAAGAAAGAATAAATAGAAAATAATAATAGCCGTATATCTATTTTAAAAAATTGAATACATAACTTAATATTTTCCCCCAAAGAAAAACCCAGGGTCTTCATTAGTAAATTCTATCAAACATTTAAGAAATACCATAAATATTTCCCACACTCTTTCAAAACATTTCTTTCAGAAAATAAAAGAGAACACTCCCAACTCATTTGATGAAGCCAGCCACACACAAACAAAAAAAATCATACACCAATACTGCTCATGAACTTTGATGCAAAAATCCTTAATAAAATATTTGTACATTGAACTCACCAATACATAAAAAGGATAATGAGGTTTACGTCAGGAATAGATTGGTTCAATATTCAAAAAGCAATTAGTTTAATTCATCTCATTAATATAAAAAAGGAGAGGGGCACCTGTGTGGCTCAGTCGGCTAAGCGTCTGACTTCAGCTCAGGTCATGATCTCACAGTTTGTGGGTTCAAGTCCCACATCAGGCTCTGTACTGACAGCTCAGAGCCTGGAGCCTGTTTCAAATTCTGTGTCTCCCTCTCTCTGCCCTTCCCCTGCTTGCTCTCTCTCTTGATCTCTCTCTCAAAAATAAATAAATAAACATTAAAAAAAGAATAAGAATAAAAAGTAGAAAAAAAATCACATTATTTTTCTCAAAAGATGCAGGGAAAACATTTGATAAAATATAACACCCATTCATTATTTTTTTTAATCTTTATCAAACCAAAAACAGAAGGAAGCTTTCTCAATCTGATAAAAAAAAAAACCTATTTAAAAACCTATAGAGGGGCACCTGGGTGGCTCAGTTGGTTAAGCATCTGACTTTAGCTCAGGTCATGATCTCACAGTTTGTAAGATCGAGCCCCACATCAGGATCAGTTGCTGACAGCTCAGAGCCTGGAGCCGGCTTTGGATTCTGTGTCTCACTCTCTCTGCCCCTCTCCCGCTTACTCTCTCTCTCTCTCTCTCTCTCAAAAATAAACATTAAAAAATATTTAAACCAAAGATAACATCATATTTAATGATAAAATAATGAATATTTTACCCTTAAGATCAGGAATAAAGCATGGATTTCCATTATCAACACTTCTATTCAACATCTTACTGGAAGTCCTAGTTAGTGGAATAAGGCAATAAAAATAAAATTAAATAAAAGGCATAAAAATTATAAGGGAAAGAAGTAAAACTGTATTATTTGTAAATGACATGACTTTGTACATAGAAAAACCTATGAAATCTACAAACAGCTCACCAGAAGTAATCTATTTCTAGATACAAGGTTAATAAATACATCAATTAAATTTTTATATATTAGCAATGAGCAATTGGAAATAAAATTTTAAAACAATACCATTTAAAGTAGTATCAAAGGACATCAGATAACTAGGAAGAAATCTGAAAGAAAGATTTATAAAACCTCTACACTGAAAACTACTTAAAGAAGACCTGAATAAATGCTTAGATATAACATGTTTGTCATGTTTTAACAATCAGTCTTCCCCAATTGATTTACAGATTCAATGCATTCCCAAATATAATCTCAAAAGACTTTCTCGTGAAACTCAAGAGTCTCATTCTAAAACACATACGGAGGGAGTGTCTTGGTAGCTGAGTCAGTTAAGCAGCCGACTCTTGATTTAGTCATGATCTCATGGTTTGCCATGATCTCATAGTTCATGAGTTCGAGACCCCCATTAAGCTCTGTGCTGGCAGTGCAGAGCCTGCTTGAGATTCTCTCTCTCTCTCTCTCTCTCTCTCTCTGCCCCTCCCTGCTCACTCTCTCTCTCTCTCTCTCTCTCTCTCTCTCTCTCTCAAAATAAATAAAAATAAAATAAAATAAAGGAGCACCTGGGTGGCTCAGTTGGTTGAGCGTTCGACCTCAGCATGGGTCATGGTCTTAAGGTTCCGTGAGTTCGAGCCCCACATCAGGCTCACTGCTGTCAGCATGGAGCCTGCTTCAGATCCTCTGCTCCCCCCCGCTGACTCTCTGCCCCTCCCCTACTCACTCTCTCAAAAATGAATAAACATTTTAAAAAATAGATAAATTAATTAATTAATTTAAAAATGTATATGGACATGAAAGCAACCTGGAAGAGCCAAAACAATCTTGAAAAAGGAGAACAAAGTTGGGACACTTATGCTTTCTGACTTCAAGACTTAATATGAAGCCACAGGAATCAAGATAGTGTGGTATTGGCATAAAGATGGACAATAGATGAATGGAACAAATTAAAGAGTTCAGAAATAGACCCACACAAATATGGTCAATTGATTTTTGACAAATCAATTCAACGAGGAAAGGAAAGCCTTCTTAACAACTGGTGGTGGAACAAGTAATATCCATAAGGGAATAAAAGAAACTCTGACCTCTATTTCATACCAGACACAAAAATTAATTTGAGATGCCCCAGAGACCTAAACACAAAGTTGAAACCATAAAGCTTCTACAAAAAAAAAAAAAAAACCCACAAGGGAATATCCTCAAACCTTGCAGTGAGCAAAGTTTCTTAGAACCCAAAAGACACTACCAAAAAAGGCGGGGGGGAATAGTAAGTTGGGCTTCATTAAAATTTAAAAATGACTGCTTACCAAAAATGGCTGCTCATCAGTAAGAAAAGAAAAAATAAAAATTTGCAATACATATATCTGACAATGGACTGTTATCTGGAATATGTAAAGAACTCCTACAAATCAATAATAAAACAATAAACAATGCAATTAAGAAATGGACAGACTTTAACATAAACTTTCCAATAGAAGATAAGTCGTCAACAAGCCCATGAAAAACTGTTCAACATCATTTCATCATCAGGGAAATGTAAACTGAAACCATAATGAAACACTATTTCACCTTGTCTGAAATAACTGTAAAAAAATTAATGACAATACAGATAATAGTGAGATTGTAGAACAATTCATTCTCCTACACTGCTATGGGAACGAAAACAGTATAACCACTTTGGAAAATTGTTTGGCAATTTCTTATAAAGTTAAACACACATCTACCCTATGACCCAGTAATTCTACTCCTGGGTATTTACTGAAGAGAATGGAAGTATGTGTCCACACAAAGATTTGAAAATAATTGTTCATAGAAGTTTTACTCAGAATAACCAAGCATTGGAAACAAATGTCCATTTACTTGTTGAAGGATAAATAAATTATGGACTACTCATACAATAGACTACTACTCATCAATAAAATATAAAAAGGGAATAATTACTGATATGCACAACATAGATCAGTCAGTAAAACATTTTGTTGTGTGAAAAGAGCCGGGCGGGCAGAGGGGAGGAGGTGGCAAGGGAGGAGAACGTATTGTATGAGTGGATTTCTAAGTAGCCCAAGAACTCACAAATTTCATCTATGGTGATGAAAATGAGAACAGTAATTTCCCCAAGATGTGATAAGAGTGTGTGGACAGAGAGGACTTTCCAGAGTGATGCAAACATTCTACATCTTGTTTGCAATGACGGTTACATGGATATACACAATTGTCAAAATTTGTCAAATTGAACTCTTGGGATCTGTGCATGTTTTCCCGTATTTTTAAAAAATCACATAGAACACACGACTCCAGATTTCTCAAACTCAGTGCAGTCTGCACTTTGCAGAATATTGAATTTTCCAACACTCACTTTCTGAGTTTCTCCCAACAAACCAGCCACTGGCATACCCTGTAGTCTTTGAGAAGGTTTCCAGCCAATTATGTACGACCAAACTGTCACAAGTGGTGACAAAGGTCTTTGCTTTCCAGCACTCTAGAAATCCAAACCCCATCATTTTGAGACTTACTGGCTACTAACACCCACCCACCCCTGCCAAGATACGATCTTACTATTGCTTCAAAATTAAATACACTGCCTGTGTTATACCTCTCACTACTGAGGTTACAAACCAGCCACCTACACTGTGTTTTGTTTGAACCGCATAGTATTTTTTTTTATTTGAGCTAGATAATTAGAAAATTTCACACAAAATCCAAACTTCCAGATTTTCTTAAACCATCAGTAGATCCAGCAATAATCAATGGGTGCTAAAATATGGCAGCCCTCTTTTCAAAGGGCAGTTGATCATTCTTTTTACTTAAATGTATTTCTTTTTAAAGAACTCATTTACTGGGGCGCCTGGGCGGCTCAGTTGGTTAAGCGTCCGACTTCAACTCAGGTCATGATCTCACAGTTCGTGGGTTCGAGCCCCGCATCGGGCTCTGTGCTGACAGCTCAGACCCTGGAACCTGCTTCGGATTCTGTGTCTCCCTCTCTCTCTCTGCCCCTCCCCTACTCATGCTGTTTCTCTCTGTCTCAATAATAAATAAACATTAAAAATTTTTAAAAATTAAAAATAAATAAAAAATAAAAAAGAACTCATTTACTACTATGCCTACAAAAAATATATTCAATAGCAACATAACAGTATTTTTTTCTAGCTGGAACTTGTCAGCTACAGAAAAGTCCAGGCTGCACTCTGCTCTCTATGTTTAAAAGGGAGAATACAGGGGCGCCTGGGTGGCTCAGTAGGTTAAGCGTCCGACTTCGGCTCAGGTCATGATCTCACGGTTTGTGGGTTCGAGCCCTGTGTTGGGTTCTGTGCTGACAGCTCAGAGCCTGGAACCTGTTTCGGATTCTGTGTCTCCCTCTCTCTCCACCCCTTTCCCGCTTGTGCTCTGTCTCTCTCTGTCTCAAAAATAAATAAACATTTTAAAAAATTAAAAAATAAAATAAAAGGGAGAATACAAAGTGTTGAAGATATATTAGTCCTAATAAGAGTCCGATCTTAATAAAGTCATAAAGATGAGAGAAAATTAAAAAGGGAATGATTTTATCACATTGCAACCTAACTATTATTTAACCCCAAGTGTGTGCAGCACCTATAGGCAGCAGCTCCTGGTCCACCTAAAATCTCCCTGAATGCAACCAGCAACATGTATCCCAAAGTGAGAAATATTGGCCTCAAGTCAAATTCCTCTATTGAAATGTAAGCTCCCTGAGGACCAGGGATGATGTGTCTTACTGGTTTTTACATCTCTGGAACCAAACACAGTATCTGGCCTATGAAAATTAACATAATTTTTCATTAAATGGACTCACTGGGCATGGGTTATAAAACATCTGTCAAGTGGGAGACTGGAATGCAGTGGAGATGCAGACTTCTAAAATAACATGGGACCTGTCTTCTACTCTTCTAATGGAAAACTTTAAGTGCAGAAAAGACCAAAGTTACAGAGGCCACCAGGGACACAGTCTTTCTAAGATATCTTGAACTCAGGTAAAAGACATCACTTTTTTATAAAATGCTACACCCAACGTAAACATCCATCTAATTTATAATTTAGCGCGTGCTTCAGACAGGTCTACTGGTTAAAGGATTTGGGGGCCGGAGTTAGATCACCAAGGTGAGATGAAGGAGGCTTCTGTGAGAACAGCATAGGAACACCTCAGGGAAACTCTGAGGCACAAAGGGAGGTGCCTTTCATAGCCAGGAGACCAATGACCAGTAATGACCTAATAATAATATTAGCAATGGTAAAATAACAATGTCGTTAATATTTAGTAAGCCTTTATCTGCACTAAGTGCTTTTCATGAATCCTCTCATTTAATCTTCACTATACTCCCATGTAGTAGGAAGCAGAATTATTCCCATTTTACATGTGGGAAACTCTAACAGACTCTTACCTCCCGGTATCGCACATTTGTATAATCCTTTACGTGAGTATAGGTAGGACCTGTGACTTGCTTCTAACCAACAGAACATGGCACAGGGGATGGAGTGTTTGTGATTTTTAGATGAGACTGTAAACCTGTCTTGCTAACAGACTGGCTGACTTTGGAGAAGCATGATGCCATGTTGTAAACTATCTTCTTGGAGAGGCCCATGTGGCAAGGAGTTGAGGGAAGACTCCAGCCAATAACCCACAAAAAACTGAGGCCCTGAGCCTGGCAACATGCAAGGAACTGAACACTGCCAAGAAGCACATGAGCTCAGCCCCAGACCCGTCATCACTTGAGCCTCAAGATGAGGATGTAGCCTGGTCAACACCTTGAACTGCAGCTTTTTGAGATCCTGAGCAGAGGACCCAGTCAAACTGCACCTGCACTCCTGACCCACCGAAACTGTGCCTGAATAAATTTGTTTTGTTTTTAAGACACCAAGTTTGTGGTAATATTGTTATACAATAATAGCTAATATAAAAGCTGAAGCTTCCATAATTTGCAGAACTAGGAAGGTATACAACGTGGATTTGAACCTGATTTCAGAGTTGTGCTCTCAGCCTCCCCAGGGAGACGTGCCTTGAGAGAAAGTTATGCAGGGCTATGATCACTCTCCTCTTTCAGCCTAAGAGTTTCTGATACACATGTCAAACGCGTGAGCCTGGCTACCCGTGCCAAACGCATCTGTGATGAGTGAGGGAACATTGCTTCGCTGAGAGCTCCACAAAAGAAGGACCGCTTGTGTCTTGTTCATGCTATATCCACAGGGCAACAGCCTGGTAGCTGACACACGGAGGGGCTTTATTGTGAATTGAAAGACAGGGCAAACAGTGGAAAACCTAAGAGTTTGCAGAAACAGTTCTCCGATCACCATGCATGTAATAGTCACGTCGGGTGCTTGGTAGATATGTACAGTCCTAGGCCCTATCCCCTAAGATGCTGACTTGATAGGCCAGACTTGGAGATATAAAAGCTACACAGCTAGCAAGGATCCGACGGCATTTGATGCAGCTCACCTTTAGACTGCATTGTGAAGAAAAAAATACCTCCCAAAATGTGAAGGGAAACAGAAGGGCAGAGCCAAAGCTAGAAGATAGGAGTGCGCACAAGTTAAGACATGAAAGGGTCAATTCCAGAAGGAGAATCTTAAGCAGAAGTTCTCAGTCCTGGATGTACATTAGAATCACTCAGGAACTATTTTTTTTTTAAGTAGGCTTCACACCCTGTGTGGAGCCCAAGGCGAGGCTTGAACTCATGACCCTTAGATCAAGACCTGAGCTGAAATCAGGAGTCAGATGCTTAACCAACTAAGCCACCCAGGCACCCTACTTGGGAACTTTTAAAATCAAAATTAAAGCTCTACTCCCCAAACCAATCATTTCTGAACCTCTAGGGGTAGAAGAATATGGGTATGAGGTGTTTTGTTTTGTTTTAATTTTTTTTAATGTTTATTTTAGAGAGAGAGAGAGAGAAACACAGAGTGCAAATGGGGGAGGGGCAGAGAGACAGGGAGACACAGAATCCAAAAGAGGCTCCAGCTCTGAGCTGTGAGCACAGAGCCTGATGAGGGGCTTGAACTCACAAACCATGAGATCATGACCTGAGCCACCCAGGTGCCCCGAGATTTTCTTTAATTGAAGTAAAATTTATATAACAAAAAGTCACCATGTTAAAATGTATATACAATTCAGCATCATCTAGTATATTTACAATATTGTGCAACTACCACCTATATCCTAGTTCCAAATCATTTCTACCATGCCAAACAGAAACCTCATACCATTAGACAGTCAGTTCCCACCATCCTCCCTTCAGCCCTGGCAACCTGCTTTCTGTTTTCTTTCCCAATGGATTTGCCTATTCTAGAAATTTCATATGAATGGAATCACATAATATATACAATAAATAGACAAAGGGTGGGAACAACCTAAATGTCCCTCAGCAGATGAAAGGGTAAACTAAATGTGACATATCCATACAATGGAATATTATTAAGCCATAAAAAGGAAAGAGGTACTGATACATGCTACCATGTGGATGAACCGAGAAAACATTCCACTAATATTTTACTGAGTGAAAGAAAGTGGCAGTATTTTTTAATGTTCCCAGGGGATTCCAAGGTGCAGCCAAGGTTGATGCTCACTGGTCTAAGCAATAGATATAGTTCAGGCTGAGTTAAATCAGACAGGGGAGGGAGGCACATTTCACTGAAGACGACCATTTGTGGATGCCTGGCAACTGCAGGGATGTCGGTGAAGCATGACCACAGCACCCCAGTCTCAGCCTATGTTACACAATTTAGCTCCTCTCAATCCTCAGCCAGTCAATATGCTCCTGGGTTCTCCAGCTCCAAGACACTGGAGGCCAAGGAACCCCGTGAGCAGTCCTTTGGATGCACACAGAGACCAGCCTTGATGCAGCCATGGACCCAACTCAACTTTCCAAATTCCACCTGAAATTTGATTTTCCACTTCCAGAAAACCCAAAGCTCTGTCCCACAGTCAAAGTGGGACACCCCTCCAGAATTCACTTAAGAGGAATAAGCTTCCAAAAACCACTCTGGTGTGCATATCAAACTAGAATCATCCCTGCTGACCTCTTCCCAATCGGGGAAGTGACAGTGTTGGCGCTCGAGTCTATCTGCATCAGGTTTTAATGGAAAATATGGTCATGTCACTCACATGAAAAACAAATCACAGCTCACACTGGCGCTATGGCTTAATAACATGACTGAGTATGAGTGCACACTTTCCACAGCTAGATTAACCCCAGGAAAATCAGCAGTGAAACTCCCAGTGACATTTCAGCCAAATTATTTGGGGGGAAACCAACAGAGGTGCCCCTTAACTTTGCCTTCTCTGCACAAAGGGGTTCAGTTGGCAACGCCAAATGTGCTTATTGCTGGGGTCTTTCAAATTAAAGCAAGCTGAGCATCAACTGTCCTTCCGCCCCAGGCCAGAAGTAGATTTAGACCAAAATAATAACACTGGAACAAATCTGAATAGACTGAACTCCCCCACAGCAATCCAGATTATTTTAATATGCATTCTCAGCGGCATACTGTATTTCTCAGAAAAGCAAATGAACATGCCCCTGTAATGAATTAAAACAAAGAATTAATAAGTTCAAGACATGAGTGGAGGGGTGGGAGTTGCTGACTGTACAAGAACACACTGCAGATGGCATTTCAAAGTCTAGACATCTCCATCATAAACGCCAACACTCCTGTTCGCAAGGAGACCTCAAGCAGTCTCAGACTGGAGGACCTACTGGGAGGTTTGTCTCAAGCTTTTTGCTCCTACCCTTCCTCTCCAGACCTCCAGCTTACCCACCTACATTCAAAGCCCATGTCTTGTTGATTTTACCAAGTAAATCTCTCTGGAATCCGTTCAGTGCTCTGCCACCCCTCTGACATCATCAAAAACGCAGCCACCTTCTAAGGGGTCTCCCCATTTCTCCTGCTCCTTGTTACCATATTCACTCCACACAGTGACCAAACTAATATTTTCAGAATGCACATCCAAACAGATCACACTCTTTCAGTGACTCCTTATTGCTCTATGGATTAACAATTACAAGAGCTCACCTTTAGTGAGCATGCATTATCTCATTTCATCCTTGTGATGGCCTTTTTCTCACTAATGAGAGGTTAAAGTGAGATGCCCAAGGTGACACAGCTAGCTAGTGTAAAAGTCCAAAGCCTTAACATAAGATCTATTGTGATCCAGCCCCTCCCTTCTCCAACCTCGCCTCTTCAGGCTGTCACTTGCCTTCCAGGCTCTTGCCACACCAACCTCTTTGAAGCCCTTCAAATTTACTGCATTCCTTTTGACCTCAGAGCCTTCACATGTGCTAATCCTCACCCTAAAATGCTATTCCCACACTTCTTTATCTGGTTAACATATACCCACCCTCCAGGTCTCCCCTTAAGTGTCTTCTCATGAAGGAAGACTTTATTGTTTTTAATAAAGCAACTTTATTGAAATATAATGCACATCCCAGATAATTTACCCACTTAGGGTGTAAAATTCAATGGTTCTTAGTATATACACAGAGTTGGGTAATGAGCACCACAATCAATTTTAGAACTTATTCATCACCCCCTAAAAGAAACCTTGTATTCACTAGCAGTTCTGTTCCAATCCCCTCTCTCCCCAGCCCCTGGCAATAACTAACCTTTCTGTCCCTATGGATTTGCTTATTGTGGACATTACATATAAATGGAACCATACAATATATGGCCTTCTGTGTCTGGCCTCTTTCACTCAGTATAATGTTCTCAAGTCCCTCCATGTTGCAGCCTGTATCGGTGTGTCATTCCTTTTTAGGGACAAACAAGAATCCATCATATGGACAGACCACATTCTATTCATCCATTCATCAGTTGATAAACATTTGGGTTTTTCCCACTTTTTGACAATTATGAACAGACCTGATATACCATGTGTGTGCACATTTTGTATAGGCATGTTTTCCTTCCTCTTTGGCGTATACTTAGGAGCAGGGTCTGGGTCATATGATAACTCTGTTTAACCTTTTGAGGAGCTTCTGTTTAAGGAAGCGTCTCCTTGCTCTCCAAGATTGAGGTTTCCTCTCCTCGCTTGTGTATTCTCTTCACACCCTTTACTTCTCTTTCACAGCAATTGTGACAAACGTATCAATGACCCAGGTAACTCTCAGCTTAAAGCCCATAACTCCCTCTAGACTGTCAATGTTCAGTAGAAATAAAAAGCAGCCACACATTTATTTTTACATTTCTGTAGAGGTCACATTTTTTAAAGAGCAGAACAGAACAGGTGAAGGTAATTTTAATATCATTTATTTAATCAAATTTATCCAAAATAACACTTCAGCATGCATTAAATATTTTTAAAATATTAATGAAACACTCTACATTATTTTTTATATTAGGTCTTCAAAACCTAGTGTGTATTTTTTATACTTCCTGCACATCTCAATTCATACTCACCATATTTCAAGGGCTCAAAACCACACATGGCTAGTGGCTACCTCACTGGAAGATGCAGCTCTAAACTGTTCACTCCCTGAGGGCAGGAACCCAGTCTGCTTTTGCCAATTATTGGACTCTTAGCCCCTGCTACAGTGGCTAGGACGTAACAGGTATCCCACAAATATCTACTGAATACTGAATAAATGAATCCAACACAACTTCCACTCCTCCAAAAATACTTTCAAAAATTCAACAGGCACACAGGTCTACCTGGTGTCTTTAGAAACCTGAATTGTTAGAAAAAGGGAATGAAATGTGGGACTCCTCTATGCAATAGAGTCTTCCCTTTATTAAGAATGTTGGCTAATATTATTATAAAGGGAAGTAGCTCCAACAAGGGGGTGCACACACATGCACATGTCCAAACACACACACACACACACACACACACACACACACACACACCCCTCATGAGTCCATGGCACAAATGAATCTATCAGGTGCTTCCTAACGGTCCTCTTTTTGGTAAGAAAATAATAACCAGCATGTAAATGTCCGTATAAATTCAACCATTCCCACTCTGCAAAGTTCAAATCCACTATTGATTTACTTCCTGGGCTCCTGAAACTAGGTTTGTCAAAATTACTCAGGAATGGAATGAGGCCAAGCATTACCCCTTAAGGACACAGGACAAGGCAAGTCAGCCATGGCCAGTGCAGAGCTGGCCACACATGGTCACACCTAGACCTGTGGTACAGCAATGCCCACCCATGGTCCTTCCCCAGCCAGGTCCCCATTGCCTGGGCTGCAGCCAGAAGCATTCAGGCACAGGTGCATTAAGCAAGTATCACTGAATTTTATTGGTGGTTAGAAGGCTGAGTCAATTACAGTGCATTAATGGACCCACTTCTTCACATGCTCTCCATCCAGGCCCTTTGCTGTATGACTTTGCACTTGTTCCCACTAAAGAGTCAGAATGGACTTCTCCAGCCCTTGATGTTGGGTTTAGTCATGGGTCTTGCTTTAGCCAATGGAATGATGGTCTGCAGTATGAGACCAAAAACTTGTGAAGTGGCTGCTCAATCCTTCTTGCTCTCTTATGCTTACTCTTATGCTTATTCCAGCAGGATGAGAACATACTCAGGTGGGCCTACTGGTCCCAGCACAAGACAAGAGCTCCTGATCCCAGGAGCAGAGCAGAGCTTCCCAGATATACCCTGCCTAGACCAACCAACCCTCAGCTGACACAGATCCACAGAAAATAGATAGTTGTTGTATTAAGCCGCTGATTTGGGGTGGCTTGTTACACAGTACTTTTGTGGCAATAGGTAACTGATACAAGACACTTATCAGTTACCTGCCCAGAAACTGGTTTTTCTTTTCTTCTTCTGCATCAACAGAGCCCCTATTTCACTCAGGTATTGGGCTGCCTTGTCTCAGAAAGTGTTCGCCCGGCCCCAGGAAATGGTTTAAGCAGGATTTGGCAAACTATAGCCCAAGGACCAAATCTGGCCCACTGACTGTTCTTGCAAAGTTTTACTGGAAAGCCATACCCATTTGTTTATGCATTTCTATGCATACAAAGGCTACAAAGGCAGAGCTGAGTAGCTGTAACAGAGGCTGTCTGGATGAACAAGTCTGAAATATTACCATTTTTTATTTTTAAAAAACATTTTCTATTACCTAGTCTAAGGCTTAGATGCTAAGTTAATCATGTTACTCAAATCCCCCTTTGCCCTGGTTTTCTTAGGACTGGTCCTGAGACTCCATTTGGACTATTCTATTGAGGGACTTCCCTCCTCCACTTCTTGTCAGCCCAGGACTGATGTGGCTGAGATGTAGGACTCTGCTGGAATTTGCTGGTAGAGACTTGAGTATAGAAATGTACAAGGAGACCCTCTGCTCCTTCATCCTTGCCTTTGGGTGTTGTCATGTAAGGACTTCATATGTGGATTGTGGCAGCCTCCATGACCATAAGGAGAAAGGCAAGAGCATCACAGAAAAGCCAATAAGAAACTTATCGTCTCAAGCTCTTCATTTAGCAAACCATGGAACTTGTTGTCTCTGGTCTTAGTATGTGAGACAATGAACCCCTGTTGTTCAAGATGTGTGGTTGGTCACTTCTCGGCTGGCACTGCCAAAGATAGGTCTTACCTGTCCTACTTGCCCCCAAAAGACTAGAGTCTGTGCAAGGGACCAAGGAGATAAACCCCAACACCAAAATTTAGGCAAAGTAACCCATCCACTAATACATAAACTTCGCCTGATAGAGTCAGCATTTCCTGTCTTGCCAATCGGATCAACTTGTCCTCTCACAAAAGGGGTGGGGAGAAGCATGGAAGATCCTGTCTCTGCTCATGCCTGAGAAGTCAGAGGTGACACTTGACCTTCCTTCCTCTATGGGCCAAAGAGAGGAAATCGAGGACAGTGCCAGGCAAGAAAGATGCAGCCACGGAGGTGGTATTTATGGGGCTTTTGTCTGTGGACCCAACTGAAAGTGCATTCCTAGACATTAAGTTTAAGAATGGAAACTTGGAGTCATGTCTGCTAGCATTCTCCTTCCCTCCAAACCAGAGGGAAGAAATGTTGCTCTACCACGCCTGGGTGTAAGAAATGTCACATTCCTATTTCTGTAACTCCAGTTAAATTTTCTCTGAGTCCTCGTATGTCTGGCAGGTGGGGAATTCAATCTTGTCATTATCGAGGCTTCTTTCCCTTCTCCATGAGTTTACATAAGAACTCTAAGCTTACACATTGTTGGAAAACCAGACAGGAACTAGGTCCCTGGAGGTCACCATTATTGCAGCTGCTCCCAATCTGTTAACCTTTTTGGGGGCCATCTGCTATAAGAGGACCCTCATATGGTCATTCTACTGATCACAGGCTTGGCCACAGGGCCCTTGCTATAGTAGATCTCCACTGTACACACAAACTCCAAAATGCCTTCTCTTAATCTCTGCTTCCTCTAAGACCAAGCCACTCCTACTTTTTTACCCCTAAACACAATGCCAGCTCTTCTCCATCACTCCAAACTTTGGGAAAGACTCAGCTAAATCCTCAATGGACCTCAGACACCAAAGCTCTTCACCTTCTCTCTTCAAGGAGACAATGCAGGGATATCTGAAAACTTCAGAAGCCCAGTGATGTCCACGCATTTGGGGGATGGGGGGTGCTGAGAGTGGGAATCACACTCTCTTGTTCAAGTGCTGTGTTTATCTTGCTCACCACTATATCCTCAGCGCCTGGCACATAGTAGGTGCTATTAAGGCTGTCACATAGTAGTCTCTGTTACTGTCTGTTGAACTGAACTCTTGAAGTTGAAGCCATCAGCAGAGACCCGCCAAGCAACAGGATGGAAAACCAACCAATAACAACAACAACAAAATTCAAGCAATAATAGCTTTGAGCTCTGAACAGACAGGGCACCAGCCCAAGTTTGGGCAATTTTAATACAATAGCCATTTTGCCTCCAAACAAATTGGCATCAGCTCCAGAAGCCTCCCTGTGACTCTTAAAAGAGGCCAGTTTCTTTTCCTTTAAGTGTGCAGCATTCCTCCCCAGGGTTGCAAAAGAGCAGTATCCACCCCACTACCACCAGCCAAGGACTGCAGCCAGGTGCCTAGGGTTTGATGTTTAATTATTATGTCTTAGAAGGAAAAACAAAATACATCCACATCAGTCTATAGCTATCATCATTTTCTAGAGGCCAGATATCATTTGTGGAATCTTTTGAATGACAAGAACAAAATAAAGGGACAAGAACTCAGAGTCCCCAGAGGTAAGCAGGAAGAAGGAGATAAGTAGAAAAAATGCAGGGTGAAGCAAAGCGAGAGAGGTCAATGAGTTGGCCAAGACCAAGTAGGGAGTGATGTGGCCCTCTCCATGTCCTCAAATCTCAAATGAAGTCAACAAAACCCATCAGTGCTTGGCATGGTTTACGCTTGTGGAAATCAAAGCAGGAACCAAGATGCTGGTCAGTAGAGGGGGTGGATAGAGGCAGCAAACATGGACTCAAGTGCCCAGGAGGCTTGGGTGGCCCTGAGATACTGAGCTGTCACCCCAATCTCAACAGAAATGTAGGGGAGGGATTGAGACATCCATGCACCACAGAATTTGTGGGCTTGAATGCCTTGGTTCCTGAGTCAGTGCCCCTGAGGCATTTCCCAGATTCACCCCCTTTCTACTGGGGCCTTCAAAAAGATACATCTCTAAAACCTCAGTTCCTCATCTCTAAAGCAGAAGTCATACTATATACCTTATCAGGAAGTTATTGTGAGATTAAGAGATGATGAGAGTAAAGGTGTTCAGCACAGCACCTAGAATATGGCAGGCTCTCTATAAATATGAGCCATCTCCACCTAGATCCCTACATCTCCGGGGACAGCGGGATCCCCATGGACAGAGTTGGCCCCAAAATCAAGCTGAGGAGCAGAATCCCTTGAGGATACTCAAGCCCTTCCCAAGACCTAATGAGTCAGAATCACTGAAGGCAGGACTCAGGAATCTGTATTTTTTTTCAACTTTTTTTTTTTTTTAGCTCTTTAACTTTATAGTTTATTGTCAGGTTGGTTTCCATATAACACCCAGTGCTCTTCTCCACAAGTGACTTCCACTATGACCATCACCCCCCTTCCCCTTTCCCCCTCCCGCTTCCACCCTCAGTTTATTGTCAGTATTCAAGTCTCTCGTGCTTTGTCTCCCTCCCTCTCCCGTACTCTTTTCCCTCCTTCCCCTCCCCATGGTCCTCTGTTAGGTTTCTCCTGTTAGACCTATGAGTGCAAACATATGGTATCTGTCCTTCTCTGCCTGACTTATTTCACTTAGCATGACACCCTCGAGGTCCATCCACGTTGCTACGAATGGCCAGATTTCATTCTTTCTCATTGCCGTGTAGTATTCCATTGTATAGATGAACCACATCTTCTTGATCCATTCATCAGTTGATGGACATTTAGGCTCTTTCCATGATTTGGCTATTGTTGAAAGTGCCGCTATGAACATTAGGGTACATGTGCCCCTATGCATCAGCATTTCTGTATCCCTTGGGTAAATCCCCAGCAGTGCTATTGCTGGGTCATAGGGGAGTTTTACTGATAGTTTTTTGAGGAACCTCCACACTGTTTTCCAGAGCAGCTGTACCAGTTTACATTCCCACCAACAGTGTAGGAATCTGTATTTTTAAAGCCCATTAAGTGATCAATAGAAATGCAACTTACACTCTTTTTTCCACATTTCTTTTATATTGTTTTAACATTTCAATCATTTTTAATATGTTCTCAGATATATACAACCATCACCAGAGTCCATTTTAGAACATTTCATCACCTCAGAAAGAAGTCCCATACCCTTGCATCTGGGTGGCTCAGTTGGTTAACCATCTGACTTCAGCTCAGGTCATGATCTCACAGTTGGTAAGTTCGAGACTTACATTGGGCTCTGTGCCAATAACTTAGAGCCTGGAGCCTGCTTCAGATTCCATCTCCCTCTCTCTCTCTCAAAAATAAACATTTTTATGTTTATAAATAAACTCCCAATCGCACTCTCTCTCTCTCTCAAAAATAAACATTTTTAAAAAAGAATCTCCATACCCTTTAGCTATCACCCCATACCATTCCCCCACCCCAGCCATAAGCAACTACTAATCTACTTTCTGTCTCTATAGATTTCTCTATTATGGACTTTCATATTAATAGAATCAGGCAATACGTGACCTTTTTGTGTATGGCTTCTTTCAGAATAATGTTTTCATGGTCCATCTATGATGTAGCAGGTATCAGAACTTCACTCGTTTTTATGGCCAAATAATATTCCACTGTGTGGCTATACCACATTTTGTTATCTATTCATCTGTTGGTGGGCATTTGAATTGGTGGGCATTTGAATTATGTCTATCTTTTGGCTGTTATAAATGATACTACTCTAAACTTCATGCATAAGTTTTTGTATGGACCCGTATTTTCATTTCTGCATAGACATATCTCCAAGGAAGATATGCAAATGGCCAACAATACATGAAAAAATGCTCAACATCATTTGCCATTGGAAAAATGAAAATCAAAACCACAATGAGATACCACTTCACACTTACTAGAATGACTAGAATCATACCTACTAGGATGACTATACCACAACAGGCGTTGGTGAGGATGCAGAGAAAGTAGAACACTCATATACTGCTGGTGGGAAAGTCATATGGTACAGCCACTATGGAAAACAGCATGGCAGCTAAATATTGAGTTACCATATGACCCAGCAATTTCACTCCTAGGTATAGACCAACTTGGGCACTTTTAATCTGTGGGAAATGAACTATTGGTACTTAGCAAGAACAAAGAGAGGGGAAGAGAGAAATAGGAGTTACAAACAGGCTTCACAACAGGAGCTCAGTGCTATTTACTTTTCCTAGTGAGAATATCTCACTTTGATAAATGATTCTGGTGTTAAGACACAATTATTCATAAAATGTGACCCTTCAATGACTTCATCAGCTACTTACCAAAGAAACTATCCTCAGTGCTAACCCTGGAGGAAGATGTGCTGGGTTTGACCTGGTGAGCTGTGGTAAGTCTGATCTCTATACTTTATGAAATATGGAAGGGATTTTCAAGGGTAATTTGACTCTACTGAATTTTTTGTTTTGCCCACATTGACTTTAGAACCTCCTGCATAAGGCCTGACCTTCCTGTACCTTTTATTGCTTCTAAGTAAATTTCCAGTCAACATATTCTAGAGACGATTTGCTGAGAAACAAATCTCTCAAAAAAATGCTTAGAATATGAGCATAGTTATACTACCGAGTTAACATAAATTGCATTTGTATACATGAAACACAATACATTTTCATGTGTAATAAAAAAAAAGTCCTTCATACTTACATAGACTACAGGATGAGGACTATCAAGGTACTTGCCCAGCAAGATCTTGGGTTCTGATCTGATTTGTGTTAAAACAGTTATCTTTGATGGATTCCATGTCTCAATCATCCTTTTATCCTCCTCTCTTGGCAAGTTTTAGGCACACAGTGGTATCGTACATGTTTGTTGAATGAACAGGAGACAGATGGCAACCAGGAGTTTGAGAAGTGCAATCAGGATTCCAGAAATTGTGGGTAGCTATCTCCAAGACACTGTGGCCAAGTTCTCAGCCTAACATGATTTCTCCATCTCAACTCAAACCCTATGTGTAGTCCTTGTTATTAACTCATGTTTATATGGACACAGGTGTGTGCCAGAGCACGAGTTGTGTGGATTGCACAGAGTCCAGCAAATCCATTTAGAAATCTCCATGTTCAGGTATTTTACTTGTGTCACTCTTCCTGCCTTCAAAATGAGGCCTCCTTCTTCTGAATAACTAGCAAACCTATTATGTGTGTACACATGTGCACACACACTCCTCTCCTTGGCTGACACTCTAAAAAGCTCACCTTGGGGGCTTTTCATGATCATCTGACAGCAGTTCAAATTAAGGTGATCAGTCTTTGTGCCAATCATTTGATTCTGCAAATCATTCCTCTTATGACTGACTTTTTAATAGTTTATTGAATCATAACATACATATAGAAGTGTGCACACCAAGAGTGCACCTGATAAATTTCTTACAAACTAAACATACTCATATGACCAACACCTAAGTCCAGAAACAGAGCATTAAGACCCCACCTAGGATCCCCACCCCACTTTTAGTCACTATTAACTCCTGACTGCCAACTGCCTCAACTTGTCTCACCTGATTCTGTGCTTTTTGTTAGGCAGTGATTCTCAGTTGGGGACAATTTTGTCCCCCAGAGAACATTTGGTGAGGTAATATTACTGGCCCCTAATGGGTAGAGTCCAGTGATTCTGCTAAACATGCTACAGTGCACAGGGCAGCCCCCGACAAGGAAAATGTCCAGCCAAAAATGTCAACAGTGTCTCAGGTGAGAAACACTTATGTAAAGAGAGTCATACACTATCTACTCTGTGCTTGTGGTCAATTTTAAACCTTTGAATCTGATCATTTAACAGGAACCAAAAATGTCATTTGAGGCAGGTAGAATCCTACATGAAAAAAAAATTCAGAGCTACCCACAAACGTGGTACTTTTAAAAGTGAGGTCTGATTTCAATTCTTTCATTTCTCATTTTTGACTGATTTTTGTAAAAATGATATCCACTAGACTCAAGAGCCTAAGATTCTCACAAAGCTGAGGTTCACACGGGAATTTTGCACACACTCACACAGGTACATGTGTCATTTACCTTCACTCATCCACACACACACACACACACACACAGCCAGGGACACACACACCACCAAAGACAGAGAGCAAGCTTCACAGTCCCATGAAAAGCAGAAACACACTGTTCATTCCACGGAGGCATTTATTTGTTTAATTCAGACTGCGATGGTCAAGCTGTTGCTAAGCCCGGCTCTCAGTCTTCCCCCTCTAGGAGAGAGATGGATTATTTTTTTTCTTTACTCAAGAATATAGATTTAAAAAACAAACACTTCTGCATCTCAAAGCAGGCTATACTTCCTAAGCTGCACATATTGATCAGCATTTTATTGTCAATTTTCTTTTAGTTGAACTGGAAAAAAAATATAATCTAATTATGTGTTTAGTGACAGTTGGGAATCAGTCACACTAAATCCAACTGAGTGTGTTTGCGTGATTGAGGTGTTTAATTTGGGGACAAGGAAGCAGAAGCATTGGTCGTGTTTTAATGTAATTAGTACAGAATACCCCTAAAGGGCTGAAATATCACAACAGCACGAAGCTCATTCTGAAGCAAGAAGGGATTCTACCTCTGGAATTGAGTCAGGCAGGTTTGTAGCTGCATGCACCATTTAAGCCCTAACGTTTTATCAATGTCTCTTCAAGAGCCCATGGAATATAGAATAGGAAAGACTGAAATACTCCAAGTCTTGGATATGCTTCTATAAAGGGAAATAACCTGGCCTTGTAAATATCTCACACTGCGATTCTCGAAGCTGCTGATTCCCAGATTTTTTAATTTCATAAACCAGCAAAGTATATTTTTAATTTGTGAACCAACATAATGTTGCCTTTTGTAGGGGAGGGGGTAAAAAAGGACTTTTGTAAATTACCAATTTCATATATTTATGTGAAATTGGTAGTTTATAAAAGATATATGTGAAAAAGATATATATGAAGAAATACATATATTTCATGTATATGTGCATATATATATATATAACCATAATCAGTCAAGCTAGATTAGGTTTTGCTGCACTAACAAACAACTCCAAAGGATTTGTTTTCCTCACTCATGCTACATGTGCACTGCATGTCAAGGAGCAAGGGGTGGAGGGGCTCTGTTTCCACACTGAACTTACCGTAGGGCCTACACTAATGGAAATTCCATCACCCATCAGGGCAGCAGAGGGAAGATGGTGCTGAAAGACCATGCACTAGGAATTAATTTCTCCAGCCCAGAAGTGATACACTGGTTTTTGTTCAGTACATGAAGTACGTTCATCCGCAGACTCAATCCTAGTTATTTACATACACTTTTACAGGGGATCTGACAGCACCCACTCCACAGGAAAAATCAAAATGGCCTCCATGGCTGTGGTAAACAGAAGTGAAAACTTGAGTTCAGTTAGCTGAGAATGACACTGAAGCATTTCCCAGGAAAGCTTTCGGCAGCTCTGTCCATCCATAACCTTGCTCCCTCCCAGGGCAAGGCCTCTGCTTAAACTGAACTGCCTTCCATTAGAGTAAATCACATTGACTCAACAGCAAATGCAGATGAAGGACAAAAAGGTTCTTCTAACAAAGACTCAACTCTCTCTCTCTCTGTCTCTCTCTCTCTCTCTCTCTCTCTGTCTCTCTCTGTCTCTCTCTGTCTCTGTCTCGTTCTCTCTCTCTCTCTCTCTCTCTCTCTCACACACACACACACACACACACACACACACCCCACCCTCAAGGCTGATCTCATTGAGCAAATAGTGCCACTCCATTGAGCACCTGGAAATGTTGGTTCACTGATGCAAACATGAGCAAGAGATGACCCTGACATCAAGGAGCTTACAGTCCAAAAGTACAAAATAGACTTTAGCACAAGTGAGGGTAATACAAGATGGAGAAAAAGAGCCAAACTTGAAATTTGAGCAAAGTATGCACTGAGAGTGACTGTGTCCCAAACTGGGTCCCTGAGCCAGAGCCAGGCCAACCAAATGAGACTCTCCTGGAGCTTTTGTAAACATAGATCCCAGCCAAGACCCTAAACACCAGTACTTCTGGAAGACAGCCCCAAGAATTGGTATATTTAATAAATACTCTTCTGCACATGATTCCAATGCTCCTAAGGATTGGGGAAACATGGAACTATGGAAAACACCAAAGAAGGCACTAAAATAAACCCATAAATGTTGACTACTGTGCTGACTACTGTGTCAGCATCGTGTGTGTATGATCCCAATACTTTAGAGTAACCCTACAAGGGAAACACCTGTGGGACTGACGGTGGACTTCGCTGATCTCAGAGCCGAGCACCTAGGACACTCGAATCCTGCCCTGCTGATCACTCTCCCCAAACAGGAGCCAGGTTAGAGTCCTCTTCTGAGATTTAGTACAATGTCTCCTATTTTCCAAGGCCGCTTGGAAATTGTTAAATAACCTGCTCAGTTCTCAAAGCTTGTAACCACCAAAATGTGGGGTTCAAACCCAAATCTCTCTGACTCCAGAGATGTTTCCACTTGCTTCACTGCTGGAGCCATCCTGGTTGTGGAAAATACCCGACATCCACTTTTGTTTTCAGACACTGTCTAAGGAACTTCTGCAAGTATTTAGACGAGGGCTGTTTCTGAAAGACCCTATGCAGTCAGGGAGCCAGGAGTCCTGGGTCCTAGTCCTGCTTCTGCACCTTCCTTCCTTCTCTCTGTGTGTAAAACAGCAACAACCATCTTGACAAATTCCCTCCCCCACCACAGACACAGCAGAAGGGTTAACTCCATTGGTTTTTTGAATAGATGGTTTCAGGGTCAACGATGATTTCACAGGATAGAAAATATCACAGTCACAGAACACTCTGCATTCAAATAGAATGTTTTCATTTTCAAAGGGCCCTCTCTTGCCATCTAATCTTAGCCTCCTGACAGTCCCAGGGGAGAAGCAGGCTTGGTATTCCTGACCTCACTCTGCAGACAGGAGCCTAGGCACAGCCCTCCCAGATGCTACAGAGGGAGTGTGATGACAGGTGAAGGCCATTGTCATTGCCAGCCCCTTCCCCTACTTAGTAGCCACTCCCAGATCTTGTGGACTTCCAGCAGAGGGGACAGGAAGGCTGGGTCACTCACTTCTGCCTGGGGGGACCAGGACCCAACATTGCAAGGCCCTGTTACTTGGCCACACACTGTCTGGGATTTCCATGCACGATGCCAACTCCTATCTATCCTGCAAGTCTCAGCTGACACAACAAATCCTCAGAGAACATTTTCCTGAGCCCCCAATATTGGGCCAGGGTCCCTGATAGGTGCCTAGCCTTCCCCCACTACAGAACTTACCACACTATAGGTTGTCGGGTATTCAAATACATATCTGCTTTATGCTCACCATATTATCTGCAGCATCTGCAAAAATTAATAAGGTGAAACCTAATGTCTGTTGAGTGTGAATGATATACTTTTTACGTGGCATCTTATTTAATCCCCACTGTATCTGCAATAGTAGGAACTATTAACAATCAATTATCAGATGAGAAAACTGAACCACAGAGAAGTTATATATCTTGCCAAACAGCTAGCTAGGAGGTGGTGAAGCTCAGTTTGAGCCCATGGAGTCAGATTTCAGAGTACGTGTTCTTAATCATTAGAGTCAGTGCCTTCCCAGAATCTATTAGGTGGTTAATAAGTCTTTGTTGAATAAATGAATGAAGGTTCAAGAAGATGGATGGGTGGATAGTTGATGGATGGATGGATGGATAGATGGATGGATGGGTGGGTAAGGAGACTTGCCCATGAAATAATCATCATTTTGGATAGTGCCCAGCCTCAGTCACTGCTCTCTGAACACTCCCTTTATTGACTAGGAAAATCAAAGCTTGCATTAATAATTAATGCAAATTACAGCTATAACTGAAGGTTGTTGAGCTGATGACAAATTGGCAATCAATAATCAATAACTTGGCTATGTCACACTGCTGTCATTTCAGGCAAGTTCCACTGAAGGATTTTTTAATCCTGCCATCAAATTAAGCAGACTCTTCAAGTCTTCCCCAACCATGAGGAAAAAGTGGGGGATGGGGAGTATCCAATACTCACAGTTCACACTGGCATGCTCAATCCCTTTCTCTACCTGAGCCTGACCCTCAATTCTCAGACTCTTCCAATCCTCCAGGTCAACCCTTTAAAAAAACTTTTTTTAATGTTTATTTTTAAGAGAGAGAGAGAAAATCCAAAGCAGACTCCAGGCTCTGAGCTGTCAGCACAGAGCCTGATGCAAGGCTCAAACTCACAGACCATGAGATCATGACACGAGCCAAAGTCAGACGCTTAACCAACTGAGCCACCCAGGCGCCCTTTCCCTAATACAACCTTTGGATTAACCGAAGTGATTACCCGCATCAGATATCTTCACCTTTCAAGGCTTTCCTTCAATCTGACCTTCACCAAAGACTAGAACAGTTATTGACAAAACCCAGGTCAACCTGTGTAAGGAATGGGTGTAAGGGAGCAGGCCTCAGTTATGGGATTAAGTTCTAAGCCAACTTGAAGAGGGAAAAGAAGGTGAACAGCTATCAAGAGAGGCAGTATGGATTTTGCATAACTGAAGCTAGAGATCAGGGGCCATGGTAGACACAAGCTAAATATGATATAAACTCTTTTCTTCAAAATTGTAAACATCCATCCTCCCACTCTGATAACTGTGCTTCAAATATTACTAAGGCCTTTGCTAAGGACAAGTCCAAAAAATGGGGCATTTTATACAATACATTAAGAAGGCTCATAGACAGGTACATTCCTGACACCATCTTCTGGAGGACTTTTAGGATTTCTGGTTATATGTGTTCTATGTGTTCTTTATCACTTCTGCTGTTGGAAAGCTGCCACAGTAAAATGGTTAACAGTATGTGCCCAGAGACCAACCCAGTGGATTCTAATCCAGCCCCACCTTTAAGTGACTATATAACAACAGGCAAATTATGCAATATTCCTAATCCTCCATTTCCTCATCTATAAAATGGGCATGCTTCATTCATTAATCGAATTCTACCTGGGCGTATGCTAAACACCAGAGACAATGGGAATCACGAAGGAGCATGGCCCCTACCCACATTGTGGTTATAGCACAGGTCAATTATTCATCAAACAATCATGCCCAAAGAAACAGGTGGCTATAGTTGGGCTTGGACCTACAACAGGAAGATATCTGATACTATGAGAACAGATATCAAGAATTTGCTGTGACTGAGTCAGCGTGGCCAGGTTTCCCTGAGACAGTGGTAAGTCAGCTTACAGAAGAGATGTTTACCAGGTGAAGGAGAGGGAGAAAGAGTTTCTAGACAGAGAGAGCAGGGTGTGCAAAGGCCCTGTGGCAGAAAAGAGTATTGCAAATACAGGAGCTTTAAAGAGACTAGAGAGAGCAAGTAAACATGCAAATAATCATAGCATGAGCACCAGCCTCACAGAAAAGTTTAGGAAACTGAGACCCTGTCTTTAACAAATTCAGTAAATGACTAAACTGTAATTTCTTCTAAAACAGGAAGGATAAAATTCCTTGATGGTATTTCCCATGAAAGGCTGCTATGGACTCAGAGGCCACATTGAACATCCTCCTTGACAGCCCCCCCCCCACCCAACTGGACACAAATGCACCCTCAGGCTTGTGATACCTGGGACAGGGCCCAGGATGATTTCAGTCAAGATCAAATACCAAGAACCATACAGAATCTGCAAAAGGGGAAGGAAGCAGCTTTCAAAACTGTGGTTGGTTTCTACTGAGAGTCTTTCAGATGGAAATTAAGCAGCTCTTCACCAGCGCCGGAGAGAAGAGCCTCTTGCCGCCTGAGAGAAAGAGCTGATGAATCAGGCACACTGGTGGATCAATCAGCCTGCGTGTGTGAACAAGTTTATGGTGGAAATGAAGGGCTTTATTTGTTTGGCAAAACACGATGTGGTTTAATCGCCAGGAGTGAGGAGTGTCTAAAGCAGCAACAAGGCGGCTGTTGGCCCGGGTTTTCTGGAAGGGGGAGGCGGTGAGGATCAGGGCTTCCGTTTCATCTGCAGCCCCCTTGCAGAGGGAGCTGGGGAAAGCTTTGCAGCCATCTGCGCACTGTTTGCATCTCGTCTGGCTGGGCAGCTGTGCTCCAAACCAGGATGGACGGGGCAGCCCTTGCCCCTGTGTTTGTAGAGAGATGGGAGGGAAACGAGCAGAGGTGAGAGAGGACAGATGCTAGGGAGCATTGCCCAGGTCTGGGGGCTGGAGTATCCAACCCATCCACCTCTAGGCCACTACAGCAGCCCAGAAGGGTCTTCTCAATTAGTCCCCATTCTTGTACTTATAGTCCTTCATATGGAGACACACCAACACACGCTGTCAACCCACACACTGAACTGCCAGATGTATCAAGTAAAAAGGCAGGACACCAGTTAAACTTGAATTTCAGGGGCGCCTGGGTAGCTCAGTCAGTTAAGCATCTGACTTCGGCTCAGGTCATGATCTCATGGTCTGTGGGTTCGAGCCCCACGTCGGGCTCTGTGCTGACAGCTCAGAGCCTGGAGCCTGTTTCAATTCTATATCTCTCTCTCTCTGTGTGCTCCTCCCCTGCTCATTCTCTCTCTCTCTCTCTCTCTCTCTCTCTCTCTCTCTCTCTCAAAAATAATAAATAAACATTTAAAAAAAATTTAAACTTAAATTTCAGATAAACAATGAATTGGTTTTATGTCCCAAATGTCGCATTGGGATATCCCTATCCGAAAAAAATTTGCTAACTGAAACTCAAGTTTAACTGGCCACCCTAGTTCCACACAAACACAACCTAAGACTTGGAAACTCATACAGAAACACACACATATACACACGCACATGTGCATGAGTCTTGCAGTATCCAAAGTGAAAGAGAAAAAGCAAGGGCCAAAAAGGGTGTCCCCACCCCTCCACATCTCCCGATTTTTTGTCCCTGGGCTCAGAACAAGCCGAGTCCCTGCCAACCTGGGGACACTTGACATCCAGGTCCAAGTTGGGAGTAGAGGTGCCATGATACAGGAGGATGCTGACCAGCAGCTGCCCAGTTCTGGCTTCTGGGCTCTGGCCTGAAAGGCACAGCAGACTCTTACAGGCCTTGGCGAGTACGGGAAAGGGGCAGGGGGCTCTAAGACTGAAGAGTCATCTTGGAGTCCCCCATCTGGGGACCTAGTGGGAGCCTCGTTTCCTTTGGTCTGCTCCTCTGCCTCTGCCGCAATCTGGGTCCCTGCCATTCAGTCACTGGCAGAGCATTTTCTAAAGCCCTGGCACTAGACTTGGTACTGAAGACACAGCCCCTGGTCAAGCCACAGCCTGGCTTGCTGTACACTCAGCATGACCCCCAGCACTTGCTGAATGTGCACAACAAGCCACGTGTGTGGAAGCGGTGGGTACTTCACTGAGTCCTTCCAACAGCCCAGGGAGGCAGCCATTATTATTATATTATTACCACCATTTACCTTTGAGGAAACTTAGGCCAGAGAGCTAAAACAGCTTGCCCAAGCACACACAGGTAGGGAGTGGCAAGGCCTGAAGGACGCAAATGCCAACTTTGGAACTTGCAGTAACATCACCAAGAATGTTTAGGAAAGGGAACTTTCCCTCCAGGGTGAGGCCACCTGCTAGAGTTGGAAGTCAGAATGCCTGCTGAGGGTGGTACCAGGGTGTGGACTGACCTAGGTGAAAGTGAGACAGAGGATGCCGTTCTGACCAATGCCCTCAGGCTTCAGAGAATGATCCCTGCAGAGGATGGCACCATGTAGAGCCTTGGGGAGCTGGCAGAGGGGGAACAGACTTAACTAGGATACAAATTCAGCACACATCACCCTCTGATCGGATATCCTGCTCCTAGGAACATCTTACAAAAACACAGGCACAGAGCATCAAGTGATGTGTGCTGGAATATTCATCACAACCCCATTTGCGATAGGGAAGAAGCAGAAGCCATTCAGAGACCTATCAGTATAGAGCTGGTTAAAGAAAGTACAGTGAATCCACACAGCACAATAACTGCCTTGAAAGGAAGGTGGAGTCCAGGTTCCTACATGAAATGAGGTCAAAGATACACATCACTGGGTTAAAGGGAGGCTTTTCCAAACAATAACTATAGCATGATCCCATTTTTATTTTAAAAAGATTAAAATTAAACAATTTAGGAGAGCCTGGGTGGTTCAGTCGGTTAAGCATCCAACTCTTGATTTTGGCCCAGGTTGTGATCTCATGGTTCGTGGAATCAAGCCCTGTGTCAGGCTCTGCATTGACAGCACGGAGCCTGCTTGGGATTCTCTCTCCCTTTCTCTCTGCCCCTCCCTACCCACCTTCCTCCCTCAAAATAAATCAACTTTTTTTTTTTAAATTAAACAATTCGTGTGCAGATATACCTGCTTGCATACACACAGAGGAAGGTATGGAAGGACACACCTCAACCCCTCCCAGTGTTACTTCTGAGAAGCAAGATTGAAGAAAAACAGATAAAGAAGGAGTTCTGCTTTTTGTTTTATATATAATGGTATTGTTTAAATTCTTTACAATGAGCAAATAATAATTTGTAGTTTTAATAAGCGGAACAAAACCCAAAAAATTATACTCAGACCACATAGACTCTTTTGTCCAGCCTGATTCCTGCACACCAGGGCTTACAACTCCATCGGGTTGGCATAGAATACAGAAGCAAAAAGCAAAATTAGGAGGGCATAGATCTTCTCTCCCAGGTTTTCCAGTTCAAGCCAACAGGTTTCCAAGTCTTCTTATCCATACACACAAGACACAAGCCCCAAAGCAAAGGCATAAGCCTTGTCCAGGTTTCTCCAGGACGGAGGTCTGAGATGCAAGGCAGGTCTACACATGGTTGGGGATGGAGGTCTGGAGAGGAGGAGGCACAGAGCCAAGGAAACCCTCGGGGAAGCCCCCGCATTCCCCAAAGGCCATTGAAACCCAGAGCTTCTCAGAGCCCCCGCAAGTCTTCTAGGACACCCTGGAACACAGAGACAGGAGGCAGGGAGACAGAAAACAAGCAAAATTCATAAAGTCCAGCCACACCTGGACCATGCTAAAGCTGTCTGCCCTTCTCTCTGTTTTTTGAAATCCCAGTTTTCTCCTTTGTGTCTTCAGGGTCCTTGCTCTGCACCCCAGCTCTCCTCTTTTCCTCTACCATCCTTTTGGATCCTCTTTCTAGCAGCTTTTCTCAGGCTCTGGGGCTGCACTCTCAGACCTCCAGCCTGTCTGGAACCCCCACTCTCCAGCTGGTGAGGTACAGGGGGTCAGATGCAACCAAGATTCTTTGGAGAAGCAAACACAGGAGTCCTGTGGGCTGTGAGTATCCTGACAACTTCCTGCTGGGGCTGAAAAGGAAGGAAAAGGCAAACCCCTCCATGGAACAGCCCCAGACTACAGGGCTCTCAGCAGCCTCGAGAGACCCGTGCTGATGGTCAGAAGTCCTGTCACTTCCATGTACAGTTGCCTGCAAGGAGGACCATGCAGGAAGCTGTATGTTGCCCAGAGAACAAAAGAAGGAAATAAAATGCACCATCTGCTTATTAGTGAGAGGTTTTGAGGCAAACACTTAAATATGCATGCCCAGACATTATAAAATTTGGGGGGAAATGTTAATTTCAATAACCTGAGTTCTTATGCTTGCAAAAATTCATCTTTTTTCTCTCTTCTTGGAGATTTGGAAGCTCTATAACCCAGACTCGGAGCACCAAGATGGCTGACCTCACTGGATTTGGGCAGCTGTGCAAAGTGGGACACCAAACACTTGCTAGGGACCCATCTAAGGAAAACGCTTAGGAGGGGAACAAGTCGCTATTCCCCACCTCCACCTTTGTCTCCACCATCCAATAATTGTATGACACTAGCCTCCTACCCTGCCACAGGGGTGAGGAAAGCTTACCTCAGAACCCCAGTCCTGCCCCTGACACCAAAGACCAATAAAGTTGAGAGTGGGGGCCCTGTCACCCCCTCCGTTGGAGTCCTGCAAGTTGAGCACTTTTTTTGCAACTCCTCCTCAGAGCTGCACACATTTCAAAAGCAGCTGTATTATAAACCTCATGGGACACCATGAGGGTGCAAAGCCCCTTAACCTGAGACTGTCAGGGTAAATATTTTTGGCTTTGTGAGCCATACGATCTCCCAACTATTCAACTCTCCCATTGGAGCAGAAAAGCAGCCATAGACAACATGTACATCAATAGGTGTGGCTGTGTGCCAATAAAACTTTATTTACAATCACAAGGAAAGGGCCACCTTTGGCCCATAGACCAGAGTCTGTCCCCGCCACTGGAGTAGGGTCTCCAAGAGAAAAGGAACCGAACCGTTTTGTAGACCAGCACCTAGATCAGCACCTGGCACAGAGGAGTTGCTCAAATACTTAGACAAGGAATGAAAAGACCAAATGACCCTCAGTTTTGAGAGGTGAAGGTCTCCTAATGGCACCATCTTGTGCCAAGGAACACTGCCAGGGCAGGACTCTCCACCAAGGCTGGGTCCTTTTCCAAGGTAAAGTGGAAAAGTGACAGCTCGGTGCTGCGAGGAGGACAGAATTCATGCATACAAACTATAGTTTTGCAAGAGTCAAGACCATGAGTGTCCCCTGCTTCAGTGCACACACCTCAGGTAGGTGTTGGGATCTCCAGACTTAGGGTAAATCCTAGTACTCCCCACCCCCACATTAAAATTCCCTCAAGCTCATGAGCATGATATATTAAATCCAGCAGGCTCTCTTCAGCACAATCAACCCTCACCCTTTCCTCCTGTCTGAGCCACATGTCCTCTACCTGCTGCTCCTCTGATCCCTCTCATGGATTCATCTCCTCATCGTTAAGATTTCCTCAGGCTTATACCAAATCCCTTCCTCTTGTCACTCCACTCTCTCCTCAGTCAACTGCAGGTGTCCCTATGGCCTCAAGTACCATCTACACTGATGACTCTCAAGTCTGAATCTCCAGCCCTAGACCTGTCTATCCTGTTAGACATGGTCACCTGGGTCTGAGAGCAACCTCACCCAAAGTCCAAAACCAAATTCATAATCTTCCCTGCCATTCTGGAAGTCAACCTGGCCCTGCGTCTTTCTCATTGCCCTACTAAATACATACTTATATCTTTAATGTATCTCATAAGCTTTCCTCTGTTCAGGCACATAACTCCACTCACTACCATCACCACCATCCCAGCCACCACATCCCTGACATAGACCCTTGTCCCAGCCCCCAAACTGGTCTCTCTCCTGCTCCTTCAGCCCCAAATCATGTTCCAGAGAACACAAAAGAACAACAAACATCTCAGTGAAATGAAAAGAATCAGGAGGACATCATCCAGCAGGTCAACGTCTTTCCAGCTGAGAAGCCCAAACCAAGCTCTGGTTTGCCAGAAGTGGGGTTAAATGTTTCTGAAATGATTATAGCTAAGGGCTACACAGCTCACAATCCAAAACTACTGCAGGCACAGAGGTATCCGCCTCCCCAGAGGACTCTGAACCACCCAATGTATGGCCTGTACCTCTCTGTTCTAGCAGAAAGGAATGCCCTCCATGCCTTTTGCCTCCTCGGAGGACCCTCCACCAACCTGCACCCCACTTTTGGCCCTTGGAGGATGAGGGAACCTCCTACAGTTTCTCACTTCCACACCGCAGTCCTCAAAAGCTTGTCTCACAAATTATAGGAGAGCCCATGCAGCACCGTGTTCCGGTGGGTGGCCATGTCTTCATGTCAGCTTGAGAGATTGTTGCCAAGGAAATATCTATATCTTGGCAGAGAGGGCGTCAGCCCTGTGGAGTCCAGCTGCGCTCAAATGGGAATCCAGAAACCCAGATGTTGGTCCAAAAGCCCTGTCGTGGCAAGCCAGCTTCAGAATTCTCCAGCGTGGGAGTGAACTGAGTGCCCCGCGCTCTGACTGCCCACACCCCTGCCTCCTGGAACCCTGGACCCAGAGAACCAAGGAGGAAATTGGAGGGAAACTGGTGAGTTCCATGTAGCAAGCGGAGACGCTACACGAATCCAGTCTGAGGTTTCGGTGGGTGATGTTCCTCCCTCGCACCTCACCAAATGGATGAGGGGATGGGAGACAGAGTCTGACTCACCCAAATAAGTAAAAATGGAATTGACCACTTGTTTTGTGCTCTGCTAAACCTTTTCTGCTTATTATCTTGTAATTGTATCGAATGCCCACATAACCTTCCATTGAGGTTCTATCTCACTATCTCCATTTTTAAAATGAGGAAACCGAGGCCCATAAAGATTGAGTAAATTTCCCACGGCCACATAGCTCATAAGTGCTACAGCAAGGAGCCAAACTTAATACCTACTCTCTGAAGCAGTTTTGCAAGTGTAGACCAGTGGCTTTCAGACAAGTATTTCATCTGCCTCCTCCCCAAGCCCTAGACATTTGGCAGTGTCTGAGGACATGTTTGGTTATCACACTGGTGACGGAGAGGCAGTGTTAATGGCATCCAGTGGCTACTAAGGACAGTTCCCCACAACACAGAATGATCTGGCCCCAAATGTCACTAGTGCCAAAGTTGAGACACTCAGGTGCAGACCATCTCCAGGGAGCTGGTAGAGACCTACAGTCTGGACTCTCCTCTGTAAGGGGACCCCTGCGGATGATAACCTCCCTACTCTGGTCTCAATCCTGGGGAGTCTTGAATGGGGATTCCATCAGGGGATTTCAGCTCTGCCCAGCACAACCCAGAAGTCTATGCCAAGCTTCCTGATCTTGAGAAATGCTGAACAAACAACTAGGGTTGATAACCAATTACCTAGAAGAGACCCTTCTCTCCCCCCAGGAAGAGCTGCAGGCCAGACTCACCCTGGGGTCACTTTAAAGGAGTCAATAAAGGCTCTGGGAGGATTGGTTCTTTGATATTTTCTCAGCAGCACTGGTCCTGAGGGGGCAAAAGGAGTCTATGAAACTTCTGATCCCTGGTGGGGGATCGGCCCTCACTAGGCATATACCCTCCTCCTGCCACATCTCCAACAGGGCTCTGCACTGAGATGGCTCCTGGGGTCCCATTTTATCTCCTAAAAGCACTCCATAGCAACCACCAGAGGAAGCAACCCCTCCCCCCGCCCCGGGTTAAAGGTAAGAGCCAAGCCTGGGAGCCACTTTGAGGGACATCCAGTCACATGTAAACCTCAGCCATCCAAAGCTCCAGACCCAGTGAAGGGAAAGGGTATTTTATCCTTTAGAAACATCTAGATACAACATGGACAGGGAGGTGATACCCATGCAGCTTCTGCAGAGAAAATCCTAAAATGATCTGCACCTAAAAATAATCTGCTATTAAAGAACAAGGAGGTTTCTGACATTTTAGTCAGGCTAATGGTCTACACAGAAAAAAAGTTCATGAAAAAGCATTCCGTCCTTCTTGCTCCATTTGGACATGGTCTATGAGTGAAAAAATGGGCTTTTCCTCCTCAAAGAAATAGCTGCTGCTCTGGCACCAGCCTGGAACTGCTTCCTGGGTTCTTTAAAGAGAATATTCCTATAGAAACTACAAAGGAGGAGAAATCTATCTGATAGGCATTCTGGGCACCACGGGCTTGGCCAATCTTTAAACTTGAAAACCAAGACACCATCACTGTGAAGGGCCACTTCCCCTAGAAGATGCAGGTGCCTCAAAAGAAGAAAGCTGTATTCAGGCTCAGGAAACAAGGACAGTTTCTGTCCAGTTATGACATAATCCTTTAAACCATGGGATCCCCATTTCTCTCTGTGAAACGAAAAGTTCAATGGGGTTTCTTCCTTTTAAAAAACTTCATCACCTGCACACAATGTGTTAACCTTCAGAAAGCATTTAATGTGGAGATTCTGGTCTTCTAAGACCCTCATCTCCTGTGATGCACCCCAGAACTAAAGATGACAGCAAGTAAGCTGCATCGAGTGAATTTCAGTACTAAACCACATTTACTGAGCACATACTATGTGTCAGGCTCAATGCTAACTAAGTGCTTTCTATGGATAACATTTACTTGATCTCAGGGATAATAACCCCATGAAACAACTCCTGCTGACATATCCATTTCACCAGAAAGGACACTAAGGCTCAGAGTGGTTAAGTGATTTACTCTGAGTCACCAAGCAAAGGAAGGTCAGAGCCAGGATTCAAACCCACATTCCTAAGCATCCTACTGCACTTGGGTCACTTCCTTCCATTCTCATATCTCAGCCCCTGGCAAAGTCCCAAGTAATGAGGGAAGCGATAGTTAGAGAGAGGGGCTTCTAATGGTAAAAGTTCCAGCACTGCATGGCCCCATCATCATGTTTCTGACCAGGGCCTCTCCTCTCCCCACACTGCGACACATCCCTCTCACTCTTTCTATGATGTGTCCCAATAAACCTTCCATATGGATTATCCTTTTCCAAGCATCTCAGAGAGAAATTCACCTGGTTCTGGTGTCCAGGTGGCCCACGTCTGAACACAATCACAATCATTGGGAGATCAGGTCTCTGAAGCAGTGCCTGGGAGCAGCCCCACACCAGTCAGCTGCGCTTTGATGCAGCCAGGTGAAGGGAGGCAGGCAGCAGCTGCCTGTGTGGATTTGGGAGAAAGAAGGGAAACTCTCTCACAGGGCTCACTAGCCACTAATCAAATTTTTAAGACAGGCTCAGCCAAGCAAATGGTCAAGAATAAAAATATTTGGAAGAAACAAAAAGGTCAACCCCATTATCCATTAAAAACTCTCAAGGTGGCAGCCCTTGCCATGGGGACCAGCTATCCAGCCAACCCTCATCTGTCCTCCAGATTCATATGCTCCCCAAATGTAAGGTCAACCAGGTCACAAATGGAAGATTCAAGAGAGGAAGCAGAAAGCAGAACCAAGGGGTCAAGCTGGGCACTGAGCTCCATCCCACACACGCCTAATGACTCACGTAACCATGCACATATGCAACAAAACAGCCTCACGCATGCCCTCAGGCAGCAGGGAGCACAGCCAGGAAGCACCTGAGGGGATGCACAGAACTTTGCCTCACTGTCCCTCTCTGAAAGGATAAAGAGAGGAGACTGACTTCGGGGATGGAAGGCACCTGCCTTCTCTCTCAACTCTCACTGCCCAACCGGAATGGGGAACAATGACAGGAAGATGCAGGGCAGGTGAGGGGCAGGGTGAGCTGCTGCTGCCAGCCCACATGCTGACAGAACAGGGTCTGGCAGAACCTACTGCTGGGGCACTTCCCACACAAGCCCCTTACCAGGTGAGAGAAACACACACCCCAGTAAAGTCCCAGAAAGACACCCAAAACAGCACTGCCCAGGAGGGAGGTGCAGGGTGAGGGCTGCTCAGAGCCCTCCCTGCCCTCACCTCCTCCCCCTTCTGGGGGCCCCCAGGGCACAGGGCTTCCTCTTCCCCTCTTGGGCCAACCCCGAGCCCACGGGTCTCCCAGCCAGATACGACAAGGGAGAATCAGCAAGTCGATGCCACATAAACAAGAAGGGGGTTGCCACCAACAACCGAGCATCTAGTTTCTCAGGAGGTCCCCACGAGCTGTCACACCGCGCCTGCCCGCAGGAGTTGCTGCCCAATTATCAAGTTGGACCTGACTGCCGACGGGGAGCATCCCTGCCCACCCCACCCCACCTCTAGCCCCCGTCCCTCCTGCGCCCCCGCTCACTTACACCTCTGCCTTCGCCACCTGTCTGGGTGCCGGTCTCTTCCCTGCCCAGACGTGGTGCGTCTTCTCCTTCCTCCTGCGCTGCGCTTCCTCCCTCCAGCCCCAGCTTCAATCTCTTCTCCTCCGGAGGGGCATCCTCCTCCTCCCGCCTCTGCCGGCCATCCCTGCCTCTGAGCTTGCCCGAGTCTTCGGGGCTGCCAGAAGGGCTGGCCATGGCTCCAGGGGGCTCTGCCTGCACTTGGGGAAGAGAAAGGACCCAGCAGCCTTCCGAACCCAGCGGCCTGTCGGTGGGAGATCGGGCTTCTGAGCGCGGGCTCGGTGGGTTCGCGCGGCTCGGCTCGGAGCTGGGCTCCTCGGTGGACCACTCCTGTCTCTCTGCCGCCCCCTCCTGGCCGCTTACGCACACCGCAG
Organism: Cryptoprocta ferox; assembly: GCA_028646485.1. Taxonomy (NCBI): domain Eukaryota; kingdom Metazoa; phylum Chordata; class Mammalia; order Carnivora; family Eupleridae; genus Cryptoprocta; species Cryptoprocta ferox. The sequence goes on along the minus strand of CM053564.1, from coordinate 4,022,940 downwards.
GCACGCGTGGAGGAGGCCTGCGCTCGTCTCACCTGCCAGGGGCCAGGCCCGCTCTGGCAAAGCCCTGCCCCCAGGTTGCACCCCCATGGTCTCCCTGACCAAGGAAGGGAGGAGAGAAGGGACAAACAGTCATCCGCTTCTCCAACCCCCTGCGAGGATGGACACCCTGGTCTTTGATGTTATTCTACATCTTGAATGATTCAGAGGTGGCTGGAAAACAGGCTGCTCAGAACAGATCAAGAGAGTGATGGGCTTAATGCAGAGACACCACCGTTCAGAGCTGTGCTTACCTATCGAGGATATTTATTGAGCATCACTACGGGCCAGGCACTGCCATGTGGGAGGGAACTGTAACAGCGACCATGGCAGGCATTGTCTCTGCCCAGGTGGACCCCAGTGCCTGGTGGGGAAAGTGTCGATTAACATCATCGATGTGGCAAAGGACTGCTGGGAGCAAGGAACCTAAAATGAAAGAGCCTCAGGAGGGTCCAGGGCTGGAAAGGGGCAAAGGAAATGAACACCAAATGGAGATGAACAAAATGAATAGTTCTCCCAGGTAAAGGGTGTTCCAGCAAAGGGAATAGCATGTGCAAAAGTCCAGAGGCCGGGATGAAGGCAGCAAGAAGCCTGTGGGGCTGCAGCAGGGTAGGTGAGGGAAGAGAGGTGTGGTGGATGGAGAGGTTGCCAGGGACTAGGCATGCAAGGCCAGACCTGCAACCTGGCAGAGGACCACTCCGGGGACTCAGCACATCAGCAGTGCTGATGGACAAAGGATGGACTTTGAGAAATATTTTTGCAATGATGGATTGATAAATCTAAGTGTTTATCATGCTCCAACATGTCCTTAACGTCCATGTGGGACTCCCTCCTCAGCTGTGTTAGTTGAACCAGGAGGTATTTTCTGGACATATAAGTGTTAACACTGTGTCCAGGGAAGGCTGAGTGAACACCAGTCTCCTACGTTCCCTGAGCTTCCTCAACCAAGCATTGAGACCATGCTGCAACTGCCTGTTTAGTCCTTCCCTCACTAAGCTCCTTCAGGCATCACTGCCTCTGCTTTGTTCATGATTCTTATGCTAAAAAGCTATCAAAGTGGGTGGCCCATAGTAGGTGCTCAAGAAACATTCGTTGCATAAGGAAAGCAGATCCCACCCAGGGTTTTCTACATCCTCCATCTTCCCCCTTCTTGCTCCAGCCCTTTTCTCTCTCCTCCTTCCCTTCCCTCCTGACTGGCACAAATAATTCTAATAACCACAGGCAGGCTTTGAGACCTTCTTATATTACGTTCCACAATACTAATTCATCTAAACCTCACAACAACCCTGTCATTATCCCCACTGTACAAAGGTGGAGACCAAGGAAGGTGCCCAAGGCACATGATAGTGAGAACGGTTCCCAGTGAACTGCATTGAGGTCACTGGATTCCAGATGGCAGAAGCCAAGTGGCAGCACTCAACAGCCAAAGGCAAAGTGGGCATGGTTACCATGGACAGTACAGTAAAGCAGAAATCAAGATAATCTGACATGCACAGAACTCTGGCATTGGCAAGTCAGTCATGGTCATGGTGCTGCTAGAAGTGGAATAGATGGAAACCTACTTAGTTCTTACTGATCTGAATGAGAAGGGTTCTAGGTCAAGTGAACAAACATCTAATTTGAATCGTAAAAGCAGAGAGTCATCAGCCCTCAGTCAGCTCCCAGACTTGAGCCAGTTTACAGACCCAGAGAGGTTTGGTCCCCTTGAGGAGGGATCTTGGTACATTATCAAAAACTGTATAATGTTAATCTTTTTCCCAGCCTTCCTCAAAGGTACCTATGGCCTTTTCCCAGAGTGACTGCTTGAGGAGAAGGGAAAAATCAGACATTTCCAGGATCACTGGATACAGGCTCTAAACCAACATCATTGGGATCCACGAGAGCAGGGCTTATGTAGGTCAGATGACCAATAGAGTTTTAGCTCTACTGTCTCACAGTGGACCCGGTGGGAACCCAAACCCATTCTGTGGTTATTATACAGTGATAGAGCTGGATTCAAACCCAGGTTGTCCAACTGAGAGACTGTGCTCCTGACCACAAAACAGTCTGATATTTCTAGGAAGAAAATATAATTCAAGATTCTGGTCTCCACACTTCCAGCTTGGCCCAGGGTCATAGTGTCAATCCCATTTTCTGCAGCATTTGAAACTAGGCAGAAAAATTAGGGACAATCAAAAGGTCACTAGGCCTGACATCATAAGAAAGGGCACAAATTTACCAAGAAACTTTCCAGCAATTTGACTAGCTCTGATGGTCAAGGTGAGGGAAAGGCCAGAACAAAGGTAAGCCCCTTTACCCTCGGCTGGGAAAGTGACTGGCCTCAGGCAAAGGCAAGTCAGCATGTGCAGAAGTGAGGAGGGCAAGAGATGAGGGGAAGGGCACCCAAGACATGGGCTATGAAACCTAGCCTGGCTGTGGTCAGCCAGCTCCAGCCAGACAAAGGTAAACAGGGTAGTGATGGGGAAGCTCCTTTGGTTGGCCTCAAAGATGTCCAGATTCTCACCCTTCCACAGTGGGACTTAGAGGACAGGTGAGCTCAGCTGGGGCTCTGGGGACAGAGCTTGATTAGGGCTCTGGCTTCACTCTTAGCTGCATAATTTCATGCAGAGAAAGTGACCTTTGGGAGCTTCAGTTTCTTCATCTGGAAAATGGGCATAACAGTACCTCATGAGGATTATTGTGAATTGAACAAAAGTATGCATATAAAGCTCTTAGCATGACACATAATAAGGGCTTGAAAAGAAAGTGTATTGCCTGAAACTAATGCAACATTGTGAGTCAACTACACTCAGATTTAACAAAAAAAGTTTTAAAGAAAAGAAAAGAAAAGAAAAAAGAAAAGAAAAGAAAAGAAAAGATAGTGTATCTACTTTTAACTATCATTAACTCATGTGCTTTTCTTATAAGGAAGGCAAGTCTGGCCCTGAAGTTGGAGGGTCCTAAGACTTTAGAGGTGATGGTTGAGAGGAGGGAGACTGAATATGGATGAGACTAACAGCGAAAATCAGGAAGTGAAAGGCAAGGGGCAGGGGGTTGGACAGCCACCTCCCATGCTCAAGCCAGGTCAGCCAAAGCAGCTCAGAGTCTGACATCTGAAGTTGGTCATGAATGAGGGCATGAGGAACGTAAACCCCATAGCTTCTCTGCTGAAATCTCTCTTGTAAACGCCTAACCATTTGGGAGGTGTAGGGAGGAATTCAGTGATTATTAGGACCACCATCTTCACACTAACGCCCACCTTGGGTTGTTAGCTGAGGGCCAGGACTCCATCAAGATGAGACAAGCATCTCCCTAAGCTATTCAGGCACTGACCCCCATAAGGGAAGACCCCTGGTCCCAAGGAATTGCTGCCTTCTCTCCAATGAGAAACCCTAGCAGAGGGTACTGACCCTTCCAAACCCATAACTTCTTCAGACAACTGTCCCACAAGCCATGTAACTCCGTGTGCCACCTACGTACCACTTACAGTATGTCCATTGGCCATAAGCCATAACCCCCAATGTCAGCCATGACTCCCAATGTACTTAAGAGTCAGGATTTGTACAGCTCTACACCGCTGCTGAGAATCCCATAAATGCTATCTTACTTCCGTCAGTATTCACCGGGGACAGGGTGGCTTTCTCCTCCCAAATTTACCCCTACGTGGTCATGTACACTCATTGATAGTCTCTAAGCTTCTACTTCATTTGGAATGAGTATATATCTGTATGTCTTGCAACTGTAAATTACACAAGGACCTATAGTTCCTACAAGGGCCATTAAGCTTTCCAACAGTCTCACTATGAGGGCATAATCCTGCTGGTGGTTTATTCTTACTTTTAAATTTTCTTTTTATATTATCAAGATGAAAATGACATTCCAACAAGTCACTAGATTCCAGGTTCAAAAATGTTACTTTTTGCCCAGCTCTCCTTTAAATCCGGGATGTGACTAGAATCTTGCGGGATTTTTTTTTTTCTCTTCCTCCCAAGGATCATTGAAATACTGCTCTTCAACTACTTAAGCAATCCACACACAGGGCTTCTGAGGGTGTCTCTCACACTCCCTAGCACCCAAATTTTTCCCTCCTCAGTTCTGAACCAAATTGGTGATCAAGCATCTGCCAGGACAGGAGCACAAACATCAGACATCAGTGTTTATCTACACCATGCCTGCCAGCCCTTCCTAGAGGCATCTTAGGCATACGAATATTTGTCTTGATTATCCAAATCCCCCCTCCTCTTGTTCTTACTAAGTGAGTACACACTATGTCCCATTGTTTCTGCCATGAAGTGCTGATTGTTGCAAGAGCCTTTTAATATACACACAACACTTACAACAAAGACAAATCCCTGCCTTCTCCTTGGCACAACTGCACCATAAATTGCAGAGTTTAGAGAAGACAGCATTAAAGGCAGCGCCCACACAGCCTGTGTGCACAAGAGACAGCACTGGGAGAGGAGGATAGCAGTGCCCCCCATCCCCAGCACCATCATCTTGAGCCATGAGACTACCCCAGAAAGGGCTACAGGACAATGATGAGAGTGAGTAATGAGCCCTGGAGTAGGCAGGGGTCCTGAGCTCGGAAGCTCTGGACAGACCCCCAGCCACGCCCTCTAGGGTCCTCAGACTCTCAACATCTCAGAATCACCAGAGCTTGATGCTTAAGGGCTCATTTTTGTGCATCACACTTTTTTTCCAGAAAATTCTATGAAATTCATTGTGTGAAGGGGAGATTAAAAGGAGGTTTTGTGGGCAATGGGATAAAAACCCATAATGGCTCATGAACTATTGAACCTGCTGAAATTACATGTACATTATTTCCATTTTTCTCAGAGAAAGATATAATTCTGCATTCAAATTTACAAAAGTTTCCATGATCCCCTAAAAAAGGCAAAAACCACCAAACTGTGCATTTGCTCTAATATTTAATACAGTTTGATCTTAAATATGACCAAGAAAAAAGGGGGGTAAATGTCATTATTTGGATGCCTCTTTCACATGAAGCACTTTATGTAAATTATCTCATTTCTTTCTCATACTAACTAAATGAAGTAATTATTAGCAACAGCCCCATATTTCAGATAAGGAGACTGAGGACAGAGTACAAGTTACTTCCACATGACATCCAGTTGATAAAAGCCATAGTAATATTAGCAAAATAACAATGGCTGATGTTTTTGAGAGCTTACTAGGTGTCAGACACTGTTCTAAACAGTTCAGGTATGTTAGCTAATTAAATCTTCATTACAGCCCATTGAGGTAGATATTATCATCATTACCATTATTCTGCCAGTTTCATAGATAAGGAAGCTGAAACTCTGAGCAGCTAAACAACTGATCCAAGGTCACCTGACTAGTAAAATATGGAGCTAGGATTGCATTTCAATTGTTTGCCTTGAGCCCATGCTCTTAACCTCTTGGTGACATCACCTCCCAGAACTTTCTGGTGACCACTATAAGATTAGGCTGATGTGACTGTTAAGGACCAGCAAAGACCACAAGGTGTCCTGTAATAATTTCAGGGTTAACATTAACAAAATCCTCATCCTTAGTTTCAAGCACCTACGTTCAAGCACCATGCACCACCCAGAAGCATCTACACCCATTTTCCCAACAAAACAAAAGGTGAAGAAAGTTCGCCCAAGACCACAGTAATTGATGGACACAAGGTTTGAACCCAGGTACATCTGCCTTCTGAGCCTGAGCTCTAAGCCACAATGCAGCTGCCTGTTCAATATCTAATCTTCCTATATGGAAAGCCCTGGGGCTTGGTGGAGGGCCTCAAGGTCCCTGGAAAGTCCCTGTGAGGCACAGAGGCTAAACAACAAGCCCCTGGCTACCTCCAGAAGATTATACCAGAGAAAACCAAACAGTAACCACATGGGTTGGGAGATTATCCAAAGAGAATAGGAAATTCCCCCATCCCTTGGGCTGACCAAGGGTCAAAGACTCTTAAGACAGAAGTGTCTCTCATATTTTCTTCCACAGAGCTGTCAATCCTCAACGAAAGCCCTAGTGGGCAAGGCCACTTGTGTTTGTGTCCCAATATTATTGCCATGCTATTCTATGGGCATGAGTTTGATTATTTTTCAAGCAATGCCTCCAATGCTGAGTAGAATCCATCTGAAATAATAACCTTGGTTCTTACCTACATGTACACACACACACACACACACACACACACATAATTTAAGGATCCTGGGGAAGTGAATGGAAATGACTATAAAAAAAAAAAAAAGATATGAGTTGTCTCCCCATCACGGACCGACCACAGCGTTTGACCCTTCACCTAGGTAGGAGTCATTCCACTGCTACTGGTGTGTAAACAACTTTTTCGTCTCCATGTACTATTCTCTCCCTCTCTCCCTCTCTCCCTGTTGCACATGCACACTACTATTCCTCCTAGACTTCCTCCTATTTTTATCAATGCATAAACCCCAACGACCAGAACCACATACCCCTCTCTTCATTGGCTGTGTCACTGATTTCCAATCCCTTGCCCCAGGGCTTGTACTTCAGCACCATGGCCAGAGCCAAGCTCCCCTTTTTCCTTCAGGCCTGTGGATGACTGGATTTCTGACTCACTGTCTCTCCCCATTCATCCCTCTCATTCCCTCTTGCTCCTCTTTTCTCTGCTCCTCCTTCCCTCCATCTCTCATCCTCCCTCCTTCCCTCTCCTTCTCTACCATTTTACCTAATGCTGTCTGAGCACACCTGTAATAATGTCAAAGTTGTGCCCAAGGAGGGAAGTTTCTATGACAGATACAGGAACACAATCCAGCTGGCCAAGAAAACACAGCGTGTGTGGGTCCAAGGCACAAGCACCACCTGGAGATACCTTGTCTCAGCTCTGACATCTGACTGATTTGGGCACTGAGCCCTCTAGAAAGTACAAGGGATCAAAAGGGTTAAATACTGAAGTCCACATTACACTTACCAGTCCCAGGATGCACTAACTCCAAATATGACATTGTCCATCCGAGTTCAGAGCAGGGGAAATATTGGGGAATAAGTGAGCTAAGAAGTAAAGACTCAGATCCTTTCTCACCACCCACACTTAGTACCCTCTCTTACTTGCCATTAAGAAAGGAAAGCCCATGTTGTATGCATCCAAGTGTGTGCATAACAAGCTTTGTGTGTACATATATGCTGTGGGGGAGGCAGGGAAGGTTAGGAAAAGAGCAAAGTGCCTGGGAACAATCCTAGCAATAGGATGGGATGCAGGCCAGATCACTGTGAGAGGGGGAAAAAAACACCAACAGATGTTGTCCACCTGGGAAGAGGTTCATTACCCTGTGCAAATAATTTTTAAAGAGCTAACATTTTTTAGCAATTGATAGAGCCAGGCACTGCCAATTGCTTTATATGTATCATGCCATCCAATCATGACAACTCTATGAGGTAGGCACCATTCCCATTTTACAGATGAAAACACTGAGCCTCAGAAACATTGAATAACTTCATCAGAGTTACACAGCCAGTAAGTGACAGACACAGTCATGAGCATAAAAAAAAAGGAAAGAGCAATCAGGTTTAAAAGGCAAAAACTAGTCCTATGCAGAGTAGTTCAATGAATTAGGGTTTAACAGGCTTAGAGATCATTTTTCCTCTATCTTCCAATCTCAACAAAAAATTTCCATAAGGACAATGCTGGTGAGTTCTTCCTGGTGTATAGACTACCAAGAAAAAGTAAAGTGATAAATGATAGACCCTACCATCAGGGTGCATATTCTAAGCCAGATCATTGATGCTGTGATGCAAACAGCCCTGGACGAGGGAGTTGGGAAACTTGGATTTGAACTCTTGATAACTTGCGTCAGTTCTCTGGGTCTTAGCCTCCCTCCACTCCACCCCCTCTCCAGCTGCCAAAAAGGAGGGGCTCCGACCAGGTTATCAGATGGTTTGATGAATCTTTCAGCTACAGCAGTTCATGCTCCCAAAAGATGCTTCAAGACAACCCCCCCTTCCCTTCAAGAGCCATAAATAAATAAATACATAAATAAATACATAAATAAATAAAAGCATTTGACCCTATTTCCCTACCCAGGAGCTTAAAGAGTAAGGAACCCCCAGCAACCGATGGGGGCCATAGAAAATATTCAGTGAGTCTGTCCAGAGTGTCAAATGTCCCCCAGTCCCATCTGAAGCCAGTCATGCATCTGCCCCCTTTCAGGTGTTAATCTATCAGCTGGATTTCCTGGGGAAACAGAACTCATTCTTAAGCTCTCTTTTATGGCTTTTACCCAGAATTGATTTGAATAAATCAGTCTAATGCTCTCTCTACAATGGAACCAATTGTAAAAGAGCTTTATTTGCTCAGCTTTGAAAGCAGGTTGGAGCTGACTTTTTCCCATTCCAGGGCTGATGGAAAAAAAAAAAAAAGAAGAAACACGCACAGTGAATTAACAAAGGAGGATTCCTCGAAAGGTGGAGACCTGAAGCCCTCCCAGGATTCCCCAGGAAAGGGGTCCCCTGCAAGATACACTCTCAGAGAAGGAAGCCAAAGGTGACTAAATGGGATTTATCTGCTCCTAATATTAATGCCTTGAGCTAGTACCTGCTGTGTTCACCTAGAGCCTTGAAGAAGCAAGCTTTCCCTGAAATCCTGTTTCCCTGGTTCTTCTGATTTCTCATCTCTCAAAAAGGACATAGCAGGAATTAACAATCAATGAGGTCTGCCAATGTGCCAGGCACTGTGCAGAATCTCAAAGGCATCTCTATTCAACAATCCCAGTGACCAGGCTTTTTTGTATTCTGCAAATGCCCCTGCAAAGTCTTGCCTACCTCAGGACATTTGAATGTGCTATTCCCTCTGCCTCTTTCTAATTCCCTGCCCACACCCAGCTCTGTAAAGCCTGGCTCCTTCTGTTCCTTCGTATCTCTTTTCCAATGCCACTTCTTCCTAGGGGTCTTCCCCAAACACCCCAGTATAAACTAAGGTCTTCACTATTATTCTCTCATGGACCATCTTGTACTTTTTTCTCCATATCACTTTAGAGCATAGCAGTAAGACAGTGTCTTGCTTAAGGATGCAGGTTTGGGATCTGTGAATTAATCCTCATTTCTCCTCTCATAGATGTTGACTTTGGGCAAGTTACTTAATCACTCTGTGCCTCAGTTTCCTCCCCTGAAATGTGAAGGTTATAAAAATGCCTACCTTTTAGCGCTGCTATAAAGATTAACTGGGCTGACATCTGTAAGGTGCTTTGAAATGTGCCTGGCATTTGGTAAGTACACCATAAACATTTGCTATTATCTGCACTATGACTGCTTGATTTCTGTCTGTCTCCCCACCACCACCAAATCTGTGAACTCCAAGAACACAGAATGTGGTCATTCTGCTCATGATAGCTCAGGGCCAAGTTCAGAGCTTAGCATACTTGAGTACTAAAAAAATACTTGTTGAATGGGTGGAAGTTTTGTTTGTTATATTGCATTCACTATGCAGTTTTAAAAGATAAAGCAGAGGGGCACCTGGGTGGCTTAGTCAGTTAAGTGTCCAACTTTGGCTCAGGTCATGATCTCACAGTTCATGAGTTCGAGCCCCACATCAGGCTCTCTGCTGTCAACACAGAGCCTGCTTGGGATCCTCTGTCTCCCATTCTCTCACCTCCTCCCAAGCCTCTCTCAAAAATAACATAACATTAAAAAAATAAAAAATAAGTAAAAGACAAAACAGAAAAGGCACTGATTTTTATGATTTTATAGATGGAAAAACTAAGACTGGAAGTCTTGATTTATCCAAACCAGCCAATCAGGTGCCCAAGCAACTGTTCCAACTAGAAGACAGGACAGAGAAACTTAGGGCTGCCTCTTCCCACTCTGGGAACTGAGGCCACCATACCTCAGCAATAATGATGTAGTAGCACAATTCAGGGCTCAGAGAATGAGACTTACAAGGCTGCCTGCAAGCTTGCCCCACCAGTCCCTCCCAGGGGATCCTGATGAGCTATAAAATCAACCCAAGGGATCAAGCTAATGGTACAAGAGGGAGACCAAGGAGGTAATACTGAGGCTAAGCACGCAGGGATTGAGGGTTCTCACTCTCAAATGAGCATGTCAATCAGAATGCCTCTCAAGAAGTAGTGTGACCTTTATAATCAAGCAGAGGTGGGAATCACATATTGGTTTGTTCACTGTTATACCCAGCGCTCTTGACAAAGTGCTGTCTTTGGTAACTATTTGTTGAATGAGCGAATGAATAAACTGATGGGTGGATGAATGAATCACGGCAGTAATGATAACTCTTATTTGTCCAGCTTCCTCCTTCCTTTCTCTAACTCCTAATTCGAGGAAGTAGGACAACATAATGGCTAAGAGGACATACTTTGAAGACAGACTGCGGAGTTCAAATCCCAGCTTCACCACTTACTGTGTGACATTAAACAAGTTATCTAGCCCCCTCTATGCCTCAGTTTTCCCATCTTTAAAATTAAGGTGTTAATAATCCCTTCCTAATGAGACTATGAGATTTAGATGAGTTCATATACATAAAGCACTTGGACCAGTGCCTGGCATGCAGCAAGTGCTCAAAATAAGCCTTGGCTCTTACTGTTACCATACTGGCTTTTCTCTGCACATTTATTATTTCAGTCTTATTTGATTTGCCTCTTGCTATAAGCTTCCTTGAGCCCTTTCGGGGAAGAGGCAGAACACAAATCAATTTAATAAATGAACTACTCAAATATAACATTTACAGGGTGGACTTAATCTAACAGATTTTCCCCTAATAAGACACACACTTGCAAATTAAACTGTCTAATTTGGTAATATCTTTCAAAATGTTAAATGCTCATACCCTCTGCCCCAGAAATCTCACTTCTAGGGATTGATCCCAGAGATATGCTCACATGAGTGAGTCAAGATGGTGTACAAGGAAATTCATTGCAACATCGTTTGGAAAAGCAAACAACTGGAAACAACCTGCATGTCTATGCATGGAAGATTGCCTAAATGAATTTATGGCATAGCCATAAAGCAGAATATATGCAGCTACTAAAAAATGGAGCAAAGTTTTATGCATTGACATAGAAATATCTCCAAGACATACTGTTTATGAAAAAAAGGTACAGAATATTGTATAGAGCATGACTTCATTTGTGCTTCTAAACACACAAACACACACACACACCATAGTCATTATCCACATTTTACAGATTAAAACACTGAGACTGAGAACCCAAAGGTCTCATAGGTAGGAAATTACTACCTTTACTCTTATCCACTCTGTCTTATAACAGGGTCTCAGCACAGAGAGACACACTAAAGATCAGAGCACTTTCAAGGTGCAATTCTGGTAATAGATAAGGAAAAAGGTGTTGACATTGGACAGAGGCTGGGGGTATGAACTGGATCTTTTTTCTAGGTTCTAATGTCTTGTTGTGCCTCTCCCTTTCTGAACTCAGTATTTAGATGACACTTTCTTAAAATGTGCCGTTTTCCAAAAAATGAATAAATAAAATAAAAAATAAAAAATAATGAAAATGGAGTATATGCATACAATGTAACATTTTTCTGTCTTAAAAAAGAAAGTTCTGATGCATGCTACAATGTCTATGAACATTGAAGACATTATGCTCAGTGAAGTAAGCTCAGTGAAATAAGAAGACAAATATTGCATGAATCCACTTATGTGAGGTACCTGCCATCATCAAATTCATAGAGACAGAAAGGAGAATGGTGGCTGGGACAGGGAAGAATGGGAGTTAGTGTTTAATGGGCAAGGAGCTTCAGTTTGAGAAGGTATAACAGTCCTAGAGGTGAGTGGTAGTGATGTTTGCACAACAATGTGAATATACTTAATGCCACTGAATTGTACACTTTAAAATGGTTAAAAATGTACATCTTATGTGTATTTGACCACAAAAAAATTTTTTTAATGTTCTAGTCTCCTAAACCTCACAGGAAATCCATGGAAATCCATGGGGAAACAACCTGAGGGACACGAGTGGGATTGGAGTTGGAGACAAAAGAGGCTCAGCCATGGGTACCACTCGCCCACCTTTCACCCTTCCCTGCCCCTTGCCTTCAACCTAAAGCAGTTGGTCGAAACTCTTTTGTTTAGATTTTCGTTAAGAAAACATTTCATCCTAAATCAATGGATCCATGACAATTATAAATTACTTTTAAATTTATGCAAAGGACCAGACCATGGCCTCATGACAATACTCATGGGTTCCAAATTCATCCTGCTCCAAGCACATTTTCCACATAGTAGGCATTTCCACTCTGGCATACCATCCTGGTTTGGCATGGTTTGAAGGATGCATGGCCTCCCCTCACCATATTACCTTCAGAAGTTCAAGGTTGGGTCCCCCATACCACTTGGGTTGACTCAGTGACTGGTGATCCACAGATTTGTCCAAATCTATTGAACGTTGTATTGGTTTGGACACTCTTGGAGTCAAGTAACAGAAAATCTGGACTCAAACTCGTTCATCCAATAAGGAAATTTATTTCCTCACACAAGTACAGGCCAGAGGTAGGGCAGGGACCAGGTGCCTTATGCATCTGGGTAATTCCATCAAGATCTGAGGCTCTTTCCATATCTCTCCTCTACCAACCCTGATCTGCACTGCATCCTGAGACCAGTTCCCCTGCTGATCACAGGATGGCTGTGATGGGATCTGAAGCTCCATGCTCCACTTTCAAGTCCAGGAAGATTGAGGAAAATCCCTCTCTCCTATGCATGAAATATAAATTCCCTTCAGCACAACGAGGTCTACTCTAGGACGCATTGACCAGACAGATAATAGTCCAGACCAATGACATGTACCAATCAGCCTAACTCAAGAGCCACCAAACTAAAGACCACAGGTCAAATCTGGCCTACCATCCAGCTTTGCAAATAAAGTTTTATTGGAGCAGAGATATGCCCATTCATTCATATATGGCTCTCAGCTACTTTCTCCCTACAGTGGCACAGTTGAGTAGTTGCTACAGAGACCAAATAACCCACAAAGACTAAAATAGTTACTATCTGGCCCTTTACAGAAAAATTTTCCTGGCCCCTGGCTTAACTGGTCACATGGAGCATAAGGGATGTTGGGCAGTCAAGCCCAATGTCCACCACAGACCCGTGTATTATTTTCAACCAATATTACCTCTTAGACTAACAAAGTTCTATTAATTTAGCACCCACTGGGTAAAATTCATTTCCTTTTGTTTGCTCTAGTTTCTCTCTTTTTAAACTTCAAGGAATATCATTTAGATGATTAGGTGAGTAAGTGGGTTTAAGTAGCCTGATATAGCAGGACACACACAGGCAATGGAAGGAGTAAGCCAAGTCAATAGCCAAGTGGTGGCATTGTGCTGGACATCTGATTCTACTGTTCACCAAGTGCCCATCCCCCTTTTTCTTGGTATGGTCACCCCACTTTTCCTTGAGGACCTGTATCCATAGCCTATAATTACATATCAGACCTTCCCAAAACTTAGTGACTTAAAACAACAACAATTTATTTTGCTCACAAATCTGCAGTCTTGGCAAGGCTCAACAAGGCAACTAATCTCTGCTCCGTAAACCTCAACCTGGTTAATGGAAAATTTACTTTCAAGATGGCTCATTCACATGGATGGCAAATTGGTGCTAGCTGTTATCTGGGAGCTCAGCCAAGCTATGAACAATGGACTTCCTTTCCTTGTGGTCCTCTCCATGAGCTGCCTGGGCTCCCTTGTGACATGAAGACCATGTTCCGTGAGCAAGAGTCTCAAAAGAAAGGGGGCAGGAGAAAGCTCTATCCCTTTTATGATCCAGCCTCAGAAGATACAAAGTGCCATTCCAAGCATAGTCATGTGCCCAGATTCACAGGAGAGAACATAGACCCCATTTCTCAGTGGACAGAGGTTTGGTGAGAAACATCCTAACTGGAGTTGTTGCATATTCTTGTTTTATTTTTTAATATAATTTATTGTCAAAGTGGCTTATATACAACACCCAGTGCTCAACCCAACAAGTGCCCTCCTCAATGCCCATCACCTATTTTCCCCTCTCCCCCACCCTATTCTTGTTTTAATAAATACAGTTCAGCACTATGTTTTTGCCTTGCCTATTGAAACCACCCTCCTTTTCTGGATAGAACAACACATGTATAACTTTCCAGACTCTGACAATACATTCATTAAGACTCTGACTAGCAAATAACAGAAATACAATTCAAACTAGCTTATATTAAAATGCTACTGACTTATGTACCCAGTAAGTTTAAGGATGGTCCTAGCTTCAGGCTCAGCTGAATCCAGGTTCAAATATTGCCATCAGGGCTCTATGTATGTCTCTATTTTTATCTCTCAGCTCAGCTCCACCTTATTATCCAAGAAGCTTAGCCCAGGGGGACACAAGATGGCAGTTCACAGCCCTAAGCCTATGTGCTACACTCTGCTCTCAGTGCCAGCTTACGAAAAAGCATCTTTCCCAAAGCCTCTAACTGCATGGTGAGAGACAATTTGTAGAAAACCATGATTTGCCCCATTCTTAAAAACAAATTAATAGCCAGCAGGATCATGCCCTCTGATTGAATAAGCTTGAGTTACATGAATACCCTGAACTACGTGAACTAAACAAGATCGCTCTAATAGTGGGAAGGAAAGGTTCACCAAAGGAAAAGGTCCTTTTTACATACTGTCCTTTGTACATACCAGTCATCAAGCATGTCTGAAGAATCCAGGAAATCACAAAGGGTTCTAAGAAGGTGGCAAACACTGATGCTCTAGGATCCCAAAACTTCTGGGAAATGGCAAAGAAAAGAATATTTGATGCCTTGAGTTTCCTCCCCCTTAGATTTTCCCTACCCAGGCTTGAAGAACTACAGGCCTTCCCAAGTTTCAAAAGGACAGCCAGGTGATCTGCTTGTTTTTTAGTTGGTTTTGATTTAATAAAGAAAGATGTGAGCTCCAGGATCTTTTGGGAGGCTGACAGATAAAGAACCATGCAGTTAAGGGGCACTGGGTGGCTCAGTCGGTTGAGCGTCCAACTTCAGCTCAGGTTATGATCTTGCGGTTCATGAGTTCGAGCCCCACATTGGGCTCACTGCTGTCAGCCTGTCAGTGCAAAGCCTGCTTCAGATTCTCTGTCTCCCTCTTCCTGCTCCTCCCCTGCTTTCACTGTCCCCAAAATAAAGAAATATTTTTTAAAAAGAACCATCCGGTTAAAATGCACTCTTGGATCTCATATTCACGACAAATGCAATCATGGCTTTATACATCTGGCAACAAGAAACAGTCATCTTTCAGCAAGTTTGAAATTTCACTTGGTGTATTTTTCTCAGCCTTGTCACTAGACCTTCCAAGTTAACCTGAAGATACTCCTTAGTTAGTAGGAAGCTCGACAATATTTTTTCCCTGACAAATCATTGTACTTCAGCTCCAGCTATCTCTAGGAATGCAGTGTGACTCCTGGTTGGGAAAATACTGCATTTGTCCCTTCCATAGTAAGAGCTGCTGCTCAACATAAGTAGTGAGGTTTTTCCAAACCCAAAAGAGAGATATATGTCCCCTTTGCTCCATAACCCAAGAAGAAAATAAAACACAGATTCTCACAAATAGAAGAAGGTTGAATTGTGTTTGTTATTCTCAGCTTCGAGGCTGCATTGATTACTTTTAGACAAAAAAAAAGAGTTCCATTTCTAATATACAGTCACCCCACATCAGATTTATATACTTGAGTTTAAAGGAAGCCAAGTAAAGTTATCTGTTCTTGCTGTACCTGATTAACCTCAATACACAAATCCTACAAATCAATAGTTAATTAAAAATGTGGCACTGCCTCCATAGTTACCTCATCCCTCTGCAAACACTACCCACCCTGTATGTTATTAAGCCAAAAACCAAGGAGGCCACCCTCTAGGGCAATGCAGAATTATATAGGCAAGGAGAAAAACATATTTCCAAAATATTTCTACACAGGAACCTCAAATGTAATATTTTGGCTCTACTTGGGGCCTCCCATGGAAGCTGCCTCATTTGATCCGCAGAGTCTTAGAATCATTTCCTCATATGGCCGTGCAGCCCATATCCTCTGCATATTCCTGATTGTGAAGATACTCCTCATGGTAATTTGAAGTACTGGGTTTCCATTTTCAAGCTGTCTCCAGGCTGAGAACCTAAGAACCCACCCTCCCCCTGATCTCATATTCACTGACGCCTTCAAAACTACAAATACTCAAGAACAATAAAGCAGAACTGATTTATTTGTTATTTCCTGGTTACTGGTAACTTTTTTGTGGGTTTCTTTGTTTTAACTTCACATTTATTTCTGCCATAACAAAATCATATATTTTACTGATAAATGTATCAGTGCTCTGCCTTATTCCAAAGAGGAGTTGAAGCAGCTAAGAAAATAGTGCATTGAAAATGGCTTTGTCAGAGTCATTCACTGTGGTAGACTCAATCCACAGTGATTTCTCCTGGCAACCTTCTCTGTGTCTCCCCACCTTTCTTCTGGTGACAGGTACACCTAGCCTTAACTCTGGACTCAAGTTGGGCCAATCATAGTATCTCAACCCTTACTCTAAAGATTGGCAAGTGGCAAAGGGGGGCCGATTACAACCCTTTCCTGGGAGTTTTCACCAATGTGAAGCCAGTTTTCTTCCTAGCAACAAAGGCATAGGATGAATGACTAAGACACTTCTGCCAAGATCCCCATCATATACAAAAATTCCATCTATAGTAGAAGGAAAGAAACCAAGATATAGAGGTAATAAAGGGGTATAAAATGGGCAAGAGAGAGTTCCCCATGGTCTGGTTATGTCAACCAATACTTTCCCTTTTCTGCTTCAGTGAGTTAGATGCAAAACCCTAGAAGAATACCCCATGAAGTAATGAAGACAAATACTCCTACCTCTGGTCTTTACTGAAGTCAATGTTTACATATTTTATCTGACCCTTGACACCAAAGTTAGACAGAATCCAAAAGCCAAGACATCTCACCAGACAAAAGAAAAGCTATTGGTTCCTGCCCCTCCATCCTCCTCATTTGCAAGCACTGCAGAAGAACTCCACTCCTCCTATCTGTAAAGCAACTCCACCCAGGAAATCAGGCAATCAGATGCACCTGATCAGTTTTCTTGGACTACCTGGGGTTAGGGATCTGGGAACATGGGGTTGGCACTTGGTGAGTACCATTTGTCAATGGGCCTACCTATAGAGAAGTAGCATCCTGGGAGGCAAGGAACCCATCTGAGTAGCCAAAGAGTCTAGGTAGAAGGAAAGGATTTGAAGATCACAAGGGAGGGCGTTTCAAAGAACAGCTGAGGGGTAGTCTGAGGGGACTGAGATGAGGTCATGGCTGCAGCCATCTAAGAGGATGCCCACAGCCTCAGGCATAGGCTTTGAAGATGTCAATCCCATTCAGGTAAGCTCAGGTGCATCAGCTATGGTTCCTAAAAGCCACCCACCTTGCTGCTGTAGACTGATCTGTGTGGTCCTGAGGTAAGCCTGGGAGGACCCACCTGCAGGCCCACCCAGCAAGCTACAGCCTCCCCAGTCTTTAGTAACAAATAGCTGACATGTTTTGAGCACTTTCTGTGTGCCAGGAACAAGAGCTTACCAGGCATTATATAAATTAATTCTTGCAATAACCCTATGAGGTATGGGTTCCATTTTTATTTCCACATTATAGGTGAGGAGACTCTAAGATTCAGAGAATTTAAACCACTTTCACGTAGTCAGTGGCACAGCCAGTCCAAATGCATTCTTTCCAACTCCAAAGCCACAATGCCAGAGTGCACCCCTACACAGACTCTCACAGGGTCTCACAGTCCAGAAGACTGGACTCTATTGCCCACATCCACATCTTCAGGGAACAGATAGCACCTTTTCCCCAATTCTCAGACTACTAAAATTGGATCAAGGGTCATCACTGACTCGAAATTTTGATAGCTGGGTTTACCCCCATGGCTTGACAGCCTTGGACAGCATCACCAGCCCAAAACCTTCTTACATTTTCCATGCCTCTCTGTACACAGTAATTGAGAATTCTGGGGTTCACCATCCCCTCATTAAAGCCAACTTTGTTTTCCCAACCTCATTCTGTTCAGTCTCCCTGCCCTTCCCCATCAGCCCACCCCAGGGAGGTCCTGAATACCTCAAGGTCAAATCCACTCACATATTGACAAAGGGTCACAATTTTCCATCTCAAGTTCAGAGTGAAGGTCTGTGCACTGGGCACAAAGGAGAGAATGCTTTGGCTTATTTCCAATAAAATAAAAGTACAGAGCAGAGGAGAAATAAGGAAGACCAGCCCTGAGGCTGCACCAAGTCTCATAAATGACAAATGCTATACACTCATGTCAGGAAACCAAGGCTATAAAAGCCACAAGTGAATTAGGAAGGAGTCCAAAGTGGTGATGTCATGTGAGAACACCTTTATGTAGCATCATTGCCTTGCAACAAGGCTGTGGCTTGCCTCCTGGTGAGACAAAGTTCTCAGACCCTGATGGAACCACCCATCAGGAGAAGGTGAAGAAAAGGCAGAAATGAATTGTGGAGTCACTACTGTCAAGGAAGCCAGGGTGGTCAGGGAACACAGCCACCCTCTCCTTCCCCATGAAAGGCATTCCAAGGAAGATGTGATATTATACATTTGTCAGTCTACGGCTGACACCCCCATTAGCATCCTGTTCTGTTGTTAGAGAGAATTCCTCATTACATACAGCTTTGCTAGGTGTTAAATCCCAAACCTATTTCCCAATGCCAAACCTCTTCCCAAATACCCATGATGCTTGCTACCAGGGCTTTGAATCTTAAGAAAGATTTGCAAAGACAGAGGTCAGTTTCATTCTAATAGATAGCTGCAGCTGGCTGGCTCCAACCACCGTCACTCCCCAACACACACGCATTCCTGCCCACTCCCAGAGCCTGGTCCTGCAGCTGCCTGTGGATTCCTCAAGCCCCCAAGAACCTTGCAGTGAACTCCCCTTTTGCTTCATAAACAGGGTTGTTTGCCACTACTTGAAGCCAACAATCCTAACTGATATACACTTCATTGTGTTCATTGGGTTTTGTTTTCAGAGCCAGCAGCCCTGAGGATATTTCAAACTGTGGGCATAGCTACAATTCTATAAAAAGGAGCCAGAAACTATTTAGATGCTTTCCAGGAAGAAGCACTTACAGATGTTTGGAAGAAAGGTATACAATATTGATATGTTGAGTGAGGCCCAAATATGGGGCTCTCTCTTTCAATACCTCATGATCTTTGCAATGCTCTTCCCTGGGCTTTCCATTCTGGCTAATGCTCACCGGTGACCCAAGTCTCACCCTAAATGTCACTTCCTCAACAAAGCTATCATAATTGGTCATCATATGTTGACTTTATTTGTTAACATCCACGCTCCTCACTAGACTGTAAGCTCCAGAAGGGAGCTATACTTCTTACCAATCTGTCCCAGGGCCTATCATATCCTGGCATCTAATAGGCATTCCAAAAATATTTGTGAAGGAATTCACATTCATGGGACAGAATCACCCATCCAAGTTGTTGTTGCTATTTAACCTTCCTGACATCAATGAGGCACATGTTATCATCATCCCTAGATTACAGATGACAAATCGGAGAATAAGGAATTTGCTCTAAGTAACCAAAAGGATACAAAATAAAGAGGGGATTTCAACCCAGGTATTCTGACTCCAGAGTCCTCCTAATTAACCAGAGCAGGGACTTTATGTAAAGTAGGTGTTCTAATTATTTCTTGCTGCACCACCCCAAAATTTAGTGTCTTAAAAACATATATCATTTGTTCTGCTAACAAATCTGTGATGTGGGCAGGGATCCACAGGAAAGGGTCCTTTCTGCTCTTCACGCTATCAGCTGGGGTTTCTTGAGTGGGGTTGGAGGGACCACTCTCAAGATGGCTCAGTCCCTGGCTGGAGGGTTGATAGCAGTGTCCTCTGAGAGCTCAGCTGGGATTCCTCCATGTGGGCCTTGCCATGGGGTCCTTGGGCTTCCTTGCAGCATGGTGGCTGGGTTCCAAAAGTGAGCATGTGAACAGAACCAGGAGGAAGTTAGACAGCCTTTTTTAAAACTCAGCCTCCAAAGTCAGAGAGCCACTGACACAAAACCTATTTGTGGAAGTGATCAGATTCAAAAGGAGGAGAATTGTGCTCCTCTCTCTGTTGGTGGGGGCGGGGGGGAGACAAGCTTATAGAAGAATCCATAATATGGGAGAGATTATCATGGTCATCTTCAAAGAACACAATCTACCACAGCAAATAGCATATTGCATAACTTCACCTGGCTGTCCTAACTTACAAACATTAAAATAACCCCCTGCCCCCAATAACCCACTCCAGGGGACCCCAACTAACAGTTCAGAAAATCATTGCATTCAGAAAAGAAGCTGGGGGAATCTTCCCCCACAATATTTACATATTTTCACTTCATTTCCTTACAATGCCTGAAGCTCTACTAATTAGAAACTCATTTGAGATAACTAGTAACCAATTTAAAAATGCAAACACCTCAGGGGCTAGCCAGAGTCCTCCAAACAGTCCTATAAATTGGTTTCATCAAGGATTTCCTCCTACCCATTGTGAGAGTCCTACTGCAAAGAGAGACTGGGGGAGGGCAATGGGCAACTCTGTTGCTTAAAGCACTTCAGCATGGAGAGGTGGAGTAAAGAGACAAATGGAGTTCACCAAGAGGAGGTAGGAGGGAAGATTATTTATGCATCTGAACAAACGTCCTGGTTTGCGGCTCTGCAAATATAGCCCCAATCAGGCTACAAGACATTGTGGCAGCAACATTTACACTCAGTCACTCCTCGTGTGCCCAGCCACTTTTCAAAACACCCTTGCACAGCCGTGCAGAGCGGCTAGCTCCACTAGCAACCGCAGAGCCATAACTCACGCTGTCACCGCTCCCCTCAAACCTCTTCGGTAAGCACTTTTAATCAATGTAACAGGAATAAACATTTGCTGCACAGGGGCAATATGCAGTGAGGAACATGGTTCCGCTTAGCTCAGAAAGCAAAACCTTCCAGCTGTTTCCATCTCTGAGAACCCACAGGAAAAGCCCTTCCATCCCAGTGTCACTGCCAGGCTGGGCACATTTTCCCCAACCAGGTAAGCTTCTCTTTCAGAGCTGTTTGTGCTCTCAGGTGCCATCTGTCAATGACATTGTTCTCCAGTTAACTTCTCAAAGTATCACTTCTCTCTAAATGGTCACCAGCCCTGCCCCACAAGCCTCCAGGTGACGTTAAACTTCAGTGAGAAAGCAGGTCTTAGAACGGGATTTCAATGGAGCATCCTCAAGTCTCTGCATGGGGATGAAGTCTTTTTTTCCCAAGCTGTGGGCTAAACCTTTGTTTGTAATCTGCTTTGGTTGTTGGAAACTTGGAAGCTGATTTCCCATGGAATCAATAGGAGTAATGCCATGGACTTGGGTCCAGCAATGAGGTTTATGATTAACATTACCAAGGGTTGAAACCTGAGCTGAGAATTAGCTCATTTCATCCTCCTGAGAGCCCTGCAAAGTGGACACCCTGGCAATGCCCACATTACAGAAGCGGAAACAGATCTCAGAGAAGTTGAGTAACTAATACAAAGTCACACAGCTAGTGAACCAGGATTCTAAAACATTATTCCGAAGCCTGTGCTTGAAATCACTCTGCTCCTGGGATGCACAGAGAAGTCGCCCTCTCCGTGTTTGGGGTAAGAGAAGAAATAGAAGTTGATAGCCTTAGAGGAGAAATAAAGCAGGTGAGAGCATAAAAACAGGGGAGGGAGGGAGGAGGAGTCACAGCCTGTCCCTGAGAAGCAGCATGCCTTTCTTCCAGAGACATACCACATATACAGAAACCCAAGAATCAAGAGGCAACTTGAAGGAGCCACAGCGTAAAAGCAGAAGGGAATCATGGTACAGCTAAGGTGGCAGTCTTGTCTGTCAGGGAACCTATGAGGTGGGGGCAGGAGTGGCGGGGGGGGGGGGCATGAGGTGCTCAGACTATTTGCATCAGAATCTCTAGGAGGCAGCCTTCTTAAAAATGCAGGTTCCTATATATAGATGAATCCTGAAAATATTTTGCTAAGTGAAAGAAATCAAGCACAAAAGGCCACATATTGTGTGACTCCATTTATGTGACATGTCCAGAACAGGCAAATCCATAGGGACAGAAAGCTGATTAGTTGGTGCCAGGGTCTGGGGAAGGGGAGTGGAGAATGACAATGAATGAGCGTGGGGCTCCTCTTTGGGGCGATGGAAAAGCTCTGGAGCTAGATAGTGGTGATGGCTGAGCAACATTATGAATGTATTAAATACCACTAAATTGTACACATTCAAATAGTTAAAAAAGTAAATTTTATGTTATGTGCATTTTACCAATTAAAAATGCAGCTTCCTGGGTTTCATTATTCATTTAACAAATACTAATGGTAGCTCACTACATGCCAAGCACTGTTCTGGGTGCTGGAGACACAACAGTGAACAAAAAAGACAAAAATTCTGCTCTCGTAGTGTTGGCATTCTAGTGGAAGGAAAGGAAAGTAGGTAAGATAAATGCTTTAAATGTTTATGTGTTAGAGATGAGGGTGGGGGGGGACAAAGTAGGGAGGAGGATAGGGAGTGTTGGAGGAAGTGTGGGTATCATGATTTTAAATATATTCTTTTAATGTTTATTTATTTTTGAGAGAGAGAGAGACAGAGTGCAAGTGGGGGAGGGGCAAAGAGAGAGAGGGAGACACAGAATCCGAAGAAGGCTCCAGGCTCTGAACTGTCAGTACAGAGCCCAACATGGGGCTCGAACTCATGAACCATCAGATCATGACCCAAGCCAAAGTCAGACGCTCAACCAACTAAGCCACCCAGGAGCCCCGGGTATCACAGTTTTAGACAGGGAGCTAGGAAAGGCTCACTGAGAGGTGACATTTGAGCAGAGAGCTGGAGGGAGAGAGGCAGTGAGCCATATGGATGTCTGGGGAATGGCATTCCAGGGAGGCACAGCAAGTGCAAAGACTCTGAGGCCAGGAGCAGGCCCAGCATAATCATGGAGCAGAGAAGAAGCCACTGTGGCTGGAGCAGGAGGAGTGATGGGGAGAGGGGTAGCAGATGAGAATGGGGAGGAGGCAACTAGGGGCCAGGTCATACAGAGCCTTGTAGGTTATAGTCAGGGTTTCAGCTTCAACTCTGAGTGTTGGGAGGCACCAGACAGTTCTAAACATAGTACTAATACAACCTTCTGTTTTAAAAGGATCATTCCAGCTACTCTGTGTAGAATAAACTCTGGGCAGGCAAAGGCAGAAGCAGGAGACCACTGAGGAGACTGAGAAGTGATGGCTCAGTGGTCAGTGGTGGCTCAGTCCAGGCTGGCACTTAAGAGGGGGCTGGAATCTGGATATACTTTGAAGGTGGAGCAACTCATTGATTCTCAGAGTGGGCCCAACGAGTCAGCATTTGTAACAAGCTTCCTGGAGGATTCTAACTCAGCCTGAAGCTGAAGAACTTCAGATTTAAACTAATCTTCTATTTCATATTTTGGGAAGATCCTTCCAGATTTTCTCCAACCCAACTCAGAATAGATTCTAAGAAGGACATTCCACAACATCTGACCTTGTGTGCACAGCCCTAGAGCAGACCTCATGGCTTCTGGGGAAAAAACACAAGCTTTGAATAGAATGGCAGGTGACAGGAGCACAACAGTGAACAATCATCGGTCCTTTCCTCAATGAGCCTTGCCTTTGATGAGGGAAATAAACAGTAAAAAGTAAAATATAAAAAATAAAAAATCAGGGGCACCTGGGTAGCTCAATGAGTTAAGTGTCTGACTCTTTTTTTTTTAATGTTTTTTATTTCTTTTTGAGACACAGAGAGAGACAGTGCGAGCAGGGGAGGGTCGGAGAAAGTGGGAGACACAGAATCTGAAGCAGGCTCCAGACTCTGAGCTAGGTGTCAGCACAGAGCCTGATGCGGGACTCGAACCCATGAACCATGTGATCATGATCTGAACCGAAGCCGGACGCTTAACCGACTGAGCCACTCAGGTGCCCTGAGTGTCTGATTCTTAATTTAAGCTCAGGTCATAATCTCAAAGTTCATGAGTTCAAGCCCCAAATTGGGCTCTGCACTGACAGTGTGGAGCCTGGTTGGGATTCTCTCTCTCCCTCTTTCTCTGCCCCTCCCCAATTCATGGTGTGTATGTGTCTCTCTCTCTCTCAAAATAAATAAATAAACTTAAAAAAAAAAAAAAACCTCATTCACAACTCCAAGTGGAAAGTGCTATTATAAGAGTTCACATGGGGAAGTGGGCACCGAATCTAGTATCAGGTGGCCAGAAATACATCTCCAATCAGATGACACTAAGCTGAAGATTAGAAGGTAGTAAAGTTGTCCAGGTGAATAAGGAGGACAGTGGAAGATGGTTCCAAGCAGAAGGATGAGCACAGGCAAAGACTGAGAGGCAAAAGGGTGTGTGAGGAGCTGAAAGAAGTTCATATAATTTTAAGAGTTAGAGCTGAGGAATGTAGAAGTTGGAGCCAAATTATAAAGGCTCTTGTCAACCATGTTTATCCTGTGGACAAAGGGAGCCAAGAGATATCATCAAGTAGAGGAATAACGATCCTCTTTGTGCTATGAAAACAGAAATCTGGCTGGAGGATAGATGGGAGGGAAGGAGACCAGGTGAGAGACTGAAAGAACCAAGAGAGACAAGGTGGTGGCTGAACCAAGCCTGTAGTGATACAGTTGGAGAGGAAAGGATGGACTGACTCAACTGAAGAGTGGGGAGAAATGCAGGATGGCATCTAAGCTTTTCTGGAAGCTTCATGGATGGTGGAGTAAGTTGGACCAGTTGAACCCAGGCAGAAGAGGAAATCAGGAGAGGAGAGGTAAACTGAGGTCAGTACAAGAGGGACATTCAAGTGGAGATGAATGCCCAGTGGACGGTTGGCTATGCCAGAGTAGAGCCATGGATAGAGTTCTGGAATGTAAATAAAGATTGAAGGACCTTCAGAGTAGGTGATCTCCCCCAAAGAAGGTGCAGAGGAATAAGCATAGAACCTAGAAGACAGAGGAAGGGGAGAGACTCATGATTAAAACCAACCAACCAGGGGTGCCTGGCTGGTTCAGTTGTTGGGCCATGTGACTCTTGATCTCCGGGTTGTGGATTCAAGACCTATGCTGAGTGTAGAAATTACTTTAAAATTTTTTTAATTAAAAAAAAAAGACACAAGCATCAGACATCTTCCCAGAAACACAAATTGGAAGTTTCCTCAGTATGAGTTATTCAGGACCATATTTAAGATCATATTCAAAATAACTGCTGGGAAGTTCTCAAAACATGTAATGGTGCTTTTAAAAAAATTTATTAATAAAAAAATAAGTTTAGCTATTTCACAGACCTTGAAGCAATTTTCCAGCAAGTGTCTATCAAACAAGAATCTGATCTGACTCAAGAGGGTGTCACATCAAGTGTAAGAATCCAATTCCATTGTCTGTACAAGCCTTTCTGCCAGGTATAAGACCCTAATCCAGTTGAAGTGATTTTCTATTGATTAACAGGCTGGGAATACACAGGTTGTTGGTTTTTGAGAGTCCCTTCCCTGCGTCTTGATGCCAGCTGTGAATAATTTTCACAGAGTTGAAAAGCTCCCGACCATCAAAATAAAAATGACACTCGGTCACGAAGGAGGGAGATTATAGGTCAATCACCTTGATTATTTTTTAACTGTGAGGCACCATTAATGTTACTGAATAAGCAAATCTGTTTGCATAACCAGATTTTTATAGGCTACTGGGAATAAAGGTTTTCCTAAGTGGATGATTTGTACAACGATAGCCTTTGGGTCTCAGTTGGAACAGCTCTGATGAGGAAATGTTCCTTTAATTATGTGGAAGGCCAATTACCACATTATAGCCACATTGTTTTGCAGATTGCATATAATTTTGCCATTTCCATAGCTTCAGCACTATAATTCTGGAGAAAACGCAGGCACCAAGAAGACACTTGAGGCACATTATGCTGGAGATGAAGATGTTTTAGCGAATTCAATTTAAGCTACAACATTAAAGTTATTTTGTTGAATAAAACATAACACAATAATGAGCTTGTGTATGTCAACTCTATAGTGGAGGTAATAATAGCTAGAGAGAGAGCGTCCCCTCTCCCCTTTCTCATGCTCATTAGAGTAATAGATAATGCTATGGAAAGAACCTTCCTCTAATATGTGCTTCATCTCAGGTTAAGTGTGATTCCTGCAACTGTGCTCCATAGGAAAAAAAAAAAAAGTAAAGGGACTAATTTGGGAGCCTATCACAGAAATAGTACTATTTGATGTTTTTTATCCACTGAGATTTCTCGTTCCCAATGCCAGCCAGGAAAGGACTTCCTTGAGAAGCACAAATTAATCACTATCTTTATGAACTTAACAATGGAAGGTTTGTAGGGAGAAACTGAAGAAATCAGTAGAGCGAAGATAGAAGAAAAACAACATGATGGCAGAAAGGCAAAACTATTGCAGCATTGGTCTCAATTCTGCCACTAATTAGTAAGACCAATGACTTGCCTCTCTAGAACTCAGTTGTTCTTGTCTGCAAAATGGAGGAATAGGAGGATCTTTAAGGTCTCCCAAAAGTACCACCATTTCATGACCCCAACTATCTATAAAATACTTTTCATTCATACTAGTAAGGATCTTGACCACTTTGCCGAGAAGATACAATAATCATCAAGCTAAATACAGCAAACAACATAGCCTTGAACTATGTAAGCAAAAACTGTGGAAATTACTTGGGAAGACAAATTCCCAGTAAGAGTAAGAAATGTTTAGCACACTCTCTGTGTACCAGACACAAAACTGTGTCCACCACACTGTTCCTCTTCCTGGACATGTAGGACATTTCCCAGCCTCCCTTGTGATTAGGTCTGGAACCATGTGACTGCATTTCCGCCAATAGGAATATAAGAAATCATATGTCACTTCTGGTTCAAGATAATTAAAGGCAAGTGTGGGTTCCCCATGCCTTCCTCTTTTTCCACACGGCTATAAGTGGGAAAACTCTGAGATGGCAGAATTACAAAATGGAAACTTCCAAGATCTCTGAAACACTGACTTGCACTGGAGTGTGATGTGGGTAATAAATGATCGTTGTGTGAAACCTCTGAGATCTCAGGGTTTATTTGTCACAGCAGCATTGTCCAGTGTTACTCTGACTAACCTATAAGGTTCTGAGAGATCTAGCAGAGAAAGAAGTTACACTTCAAATATACTGCTATCCTTGACTATATACTTAAAAATTAAAACACTCTCCTAAAAAAGACAGATCATCCACATGCCTTTGAAGTATACATGACATGTCTGTGAAAAGTTGACCTCATATGAGCCCATAAGAGAGTCACAACAAAATCCACTATCTAACTGGCTTTTTACAGGCCACATTTTCTGACCATAATGAAGCAAAATTAGAAATTGACAGCAAAAGATAACTAAACATAAGCATACATTTGGAAAAGTAAAAATATCCTTCTGAATAATCCATGAGTTAAAGGGAAAATCACAATAGAAACTACTAAATATTTATACTGAATGACAAATACATATATATTTTTTCATATGAATTCATTCAGCTACTTGACTTTTGCTTTCATCAAGTTATTCTAGGGGGCAGTCATTGCTCATTCCACACCTACTTTTATTGCAACCCGTAACTGATAAGAACACACCTCTTCCAGAGGGCTAACCACTGAGCTGAACTACGCTGCAGCACAACCATGGAAGGAACAACTATGTTACTGGGGGAGTGGTGAGGTGAGCGTGAACACACTTGCAAACTTATGCAAGGACAGAGACAAACAATCGCTTGAGCAGCTCTTTTGCTATGCCAAGCATCCAGACAGAAACTAAAAGTCCATCACTGGGCCATCTCAATACTTTCATTTCACTGTAGCTTTTGGCAGCAGGTTGCAAATGAGAGGAAGAAAATAAAGTAACAGGAGTGTGAGGTAATGTACACACACGTGTAAAAGAAACTGATGAGACCAGACTATATATTTATCTCTCTTTAACTCCTCAGGCCATTTGTCTTATAATATATCAAGACGCAAAGTACAAACTTGCTCCTGTGTCTATATCCTGCTCCTTGCTCACATGTCCCAGACGTATGAGGCCCTTTCTAGGAGCCAGCGGACAGGTCAGCCCTATGTGACAAGCATGTGCTCGAGAAACCACACGCAGGAAAAACCTTTGGACAGTGGTTTCCTCTAAGAAGAAGGGAAATGAGATGGGGTGGGTTGTTCAGCTGTTATCTCTGATGTCATTTCTTAAGAAACAAAAAAAGATCTGAAGTATATATTGCAAAGTGATGTTGTTAATAGGGGTCTGTTTTACTATATTTCCTTGTCTTCTGTTCTTTTCTGTATGTTTGAAATATTACACAGTGTAAAAGAAAATTAATAAATTATAAGAAAAATGAATTGAGAGAAATACCTAACCCTCCTTTGGGGGAACATCCAAACTGACTTTGAAGCAGACCCAGCTGGGAACATGACTGAGAATTCGTCTGAGAACACCTTCAAGGAGGGGTTCCCGGGAAGACACCTTATGTGGCCCCACCTGTCCTGCTATAGGCTCAGCCAGTGCCCAGAAGTCCTACATGTGGCCAAGAGTTTAATTCTACAATGGAGTTTAATTCTAGAGGATCTGGTTTGAAGTGCATTTGTGAACTCCGTGGGTGAACCACAGATTTAACAGTGGATGGGACAGAAATAAAACATGGGGTTTTGAAAGGAGCAGGTCAGCAGCCCTGCTTTCCCCACTGAGGGATGCCAGGGCATACCTACATGCCCTTGAATACCAGCACCCTGAGGGAGTCCCCTTGCACCCCTCAACCTACTCCTGCTCCACTCTGACTTGGGGAGAGGGCGCCTATAGCCTCCAACTCGTATCACATCCTTCAGGGCTCTGGGAACGAGCCTGGAACATTTTTTGATTCATCTTGGGCACCAGAAACGTGCAGGCGGTAGAGTACCATCCCTTCTCACATCTGAAACACCAAACTTCGTCACACATTTCAACCTGAATTGGAATGTTTGTTTCTATGCAGGTTTTATAATTCTAGCTTAAAAACTGATCATTCACTCACTCATACTTTTTTTTTAATGTCTTTTTGGAACCAGTTGAATTTCTGATGGAGCTTCCTTACAATAATGGTGCCTGGTTCAGGGTGAGGCAGGAGGTAGCCAATGCCCCCCACCCCATGCTGCCTAAGGCTGAGGGGTTGGAAGTAAAAACAAAAGTTTAAAGCTGAGGCCACTGACAATGCCCTGGATGCAACAACCAGGAAAATCATGTTAATCAAGGAAACAAAAATCTCTCTAAACTCTGTGATACTACTACTCTGTGATACTCTTTTTTTTTTATGTTTTTTATTTATTTTTGAGAGACAGAGACAGCGCGAGCAGGGGAGGGTCAGAGAGAGAGGAGACGCAGAATCCGAAGACAGGCTCCAGGCTCTGAGCTAGCTGTCAGCACAGAGCCCGATGTGGGGCTCAAACCCATGAAGCGTGAGATCACGACCTGAGCCAAAGCCGGACGCTTAACCGACTGAGCCACTCAGGCGCCCCTGTGATACTCTTTTTTAAAAGCAGCAAGTGAACAAAAATAAGCTGCCCAAGCTACTGCTCTCAGGATAATAGTTGGCCCGTCCACTCCAATATGTGGGTGCTGTGTTGAGTTCCTTGATCCAGTTATTACTCAAAAAATGGTTATTGAGCATCCAGTGGTGTGCCAGGTACCACTGGAGGCACTGAGAATATAGCAGTGAGCAAAAGAGACAAAAATCTTGGGTCTCATAGGGCCTGCAGTCTAGTCGAGGAAGACAGACAGTAAACAAATTAACAGAGTAACATGTGTTATTAACTTACCATCTATGGAATGTATTGCTATCCAGTTGTAGCTAATTAATACATACTACTGTAATAATATGTACATATAACTGTATATTGACATATATATAGTATATGCATGACATATAGTTAGTTAGTTAGTTACTTAGTTAGTTAGTTAGTTAGTTGCAAGTGCTAAAGGGGAAAAAAGTGAAGCAAGAAAAGGAATAAAAAGTGCCAGGGGTGAGTTGCAATCTCAGCTGGTTGGCCAGGGAAAGCTTCCGTTAAGTTAAAGATGACCCTGTAAACCAGGGTCACGTCCTGCAGCACTCCTAAGGGAAGAGCATTCCAGGTGGAGGGAACAGCAGGATTGAGTGCCCTGAGATTTGGTTTGTTGCAGGAATCACCAGAAGCAGGGAAAGGAGGGTAGAGCAGGAGGAGGTGGAAGACTTTGCTCTGGCCCATTGAGATGGAGGGAGGCCTTGTGAACACAGGAGTGACATGTTCTGGCTGCTGCATATGGGGGAGGACAGAAGCAGGAGGGCCAGGTTGGAAGGTGCTGTCATAACTTGCAGGAGGGATGAGGTAGACCTGGAGGAGGATGGTAGCTGTGGAGACAAAGGCAGGGAGAAGCCCTTGGGAATTGTTGGTCAAAATCACTGCTAGGATGGGCGGGGCAATGTAAATCTAGGGAGTGACTTTTTTTCTATGTGCTTTCAGATTTCTGTGCCTTCTTTTTCCTTGTCTTGAAATTGGGCACAACGTCCTGCTCCTTTGGGATATTCCATTAGATTCAGTGATCTAAAAGGCTGTCAAGACTCAGAGGAGAAGTTGGCTCTCATGATGCTACAGGAAGGTTCTCACTGTCCTGGTCACACTGTCATAAACACCATGCCCTCGAATTTGCTAATAGAGAGTCTGTCCTCTGTCAAGGGATCAGTGGTGAAGAAAACCACCCCCTCCCCACAGACAGCCAGTCTCCCCAAAAGCCTGTCCCCACTTGGATCCTTTTTTATTACTCTTGGAAAAGTGGTGTGAAAATTTTATAAGGCAAAACATCAAAGTTCTGGTATTGTTACAGAAAGGGCTCTCAATTGCTGATAATGTGCAGATACGGCAGGTCAAAAAGTACTTTTTTATTGCTTCAGGGCGCTCGCTCAGTATCGGAGTTCCAAAGCAGCTGGCTGAGTCAGCTCATTCCCAGCCACTCAACCTTCCAGAACATCATCTGCACAAATCTGCAGTGCAATGCTGATTTCTGAGTTCATCTTCTGGGTGAAACCAAACTGTCTCAGGGGGCAGGATGGGTCAGCCACTATCTCCACAACAATGGCAGTAATGACGGCAGATGGCAGACGCCCAAGCTCTCCCAGGTGGAGGGCCACTCTCCTAGGAACACAGGTGTTCTGAATGTAGCATCTGGTAAGGATTCTCCTCTCCTTCAGTCCTGACACAACAATCTCATTAGCACATGCTGCTGTGTTTAAAACTTTTAAATCTTTCCTTTGGAATATGTGATATCTGGGTTTTACTTCTAAATAACCAAGGAGCTGGGGGAAGGAATCATATGGGAGGTAGAGAATAAACAAGATTGGCCATGAGTTGGTAATTGTTATTGTTGAAATGCATGATGGGTACACAGTATGCATTAAACAATTCTCTCTACTTTTATATATTTGAAATTTTCTATAATAAATTTTTAACCACCCTTACAGCAGTTTGGCAATATCTAGCAAAATTAGAGAGGTTCATATCTTTTGACTCAGCAATTCCACTTCTTGACATTCATCAGACATACTAGCAAAGGTGCCAGATAAAGTGTTACTCCTTATAGCACTGGTTGGAATAGCAAGAGGCTAGAAACAAGCGTTCATCAGGAGGGAATTGGTTAAGTAAATTAAGGTATATCCAAACAATGGAACACTATTTATGAGGCTGATACAAGGGAAAGAACACTCTATGCCCTATCATAGGACAATCTCCAACATATATCATGATGGGTAGAATAATGGCCCCCAAAGAAGTCCACATTCTTATCCCTAGAATCTCAGAATATGTTATTTTACATATAGCAAAAGGGACTTTGCAGATGTGATTAAGTTAAGGATTTTAAGATGGGGAGACTACTCTGGATTATTCAGTTGGGTCCAATGCAATCACAAGAGTCCTTATAATAGGGAAAAATGAGGATCAGAGTCAGAGAGAGATGTGGAGATGTTATACTGGTGGCTTCAAAGCTGGAAGGGTCCTTGTGCCAATGAATGCAGGCAGCCTCTAGAAGGTAGAAAAGGCAAGGGAACAACTTGATTTTAGGCCACTGAGACCCATTTGGAATTTCTGACCTCCAGACTATACAAAAATGAATTTGTGTTGTTTTAAGCACTCAATTTGTGGTAACTTGTTATAGCCGCAATAGGAAACTAATACATAATTTAAAGGGGAAAAGTTGCAAAATAGTATTTTATAGCAAACTATCATTATAGGAGATGAATAGGTTAGGTAGAGATACAGGTGATATAGACATAGATATTCTTTGTGGAAGGAGACCAGAAACTAGTAATACTGGTTGCCTGTGGGGAGGAGAACGGGTAGCAGGGGGAGAGGGATGGAAGGTTGACTTTTCAGTATGTGCCCTGTCTGTAACAAAATACCATTCAGGCTGCTATAACAAAATGCCATAGAATGGATAGCTTATAAATAACATAAACTTATTTCTCACATTTCAGTCAAGGGGGAAATCCAAGATCAAAGTGCCAGCAGATTTAGTGTCTCTTGGTTCATAAATGACCATCTTCTCCCTGTGTCCCTGGTAGAAAGGGTGAGGGAGTTTTCTGAGGACTGTTTCAGAAAAACACTAGTCCCATCCATGAAGCTCCACCCTTATAACCTAATCATCTCCCAAAGGCCCCACCTCCTAATACCATCACATTACAGGTTAGAATTTCAACATATGAATTTGGGGGAGGGGAGAACACGAATATTCAGTCTATAGCAACCTGTAGGCACCTTTTGAATTTTTTGACTAGTGAAACAATAAAATTTCAATTAAAGTAAATCTTCTTCCATTATCATTACATATAGATTTTTGAAGTTTCAGATTATTTAAAATGTACAAACTGAAGAAGCATGGAAACAGAATGATTGCTACCAAGTGGTTGGGGCTCCTGGGAGACCTGGAGTACCTGCGAAGTAGAGACAAAACTGGGAGGAAAATCTTAACCAGATTTTATTAGCTACTTGGCATTCACCAACTCACAGGTTGGTGGCCCAGTGGCCCGTTTCAAGACTGACCTAAGGAAGAAATTTCTGGCAAATAATGCATAAGCCCCTATTACAGACCTTCTCCAGTCTTCTGTGTATCCTGCAACATTCCCCAAAATGGCAGGAAAATAAGCTGTGATGCCACTTATCCTGGAGCCTGCTCTGTCCTTCAATGTTCCAAGTAGGCCACAGCTAGACTCGGCAACATCCCTCGCTCTACCTAAAAATCCTCAATTCCTCTGATTTTAGATGTCAGCTAGGGAAAGAGTGAAACACTATAATAGCCCAAGGCAAAAATGCTTCCAGACCTAAAGTGATTAGCTTTATGGAAGCCATTATGCAAATTTACGGCTATTTCAACGCTATTCAGCCTTGAGAAGACCTGGCAAAGAATGGGAAGTAGAACTCAAAAGTTTTTGATTATCCATGTTCACTCAAATTCTAATATGAATATTAAACTTGCTATGATTACTATGTGGCTCCTGTATCATCAGATATCTTTCAGCTTTACTGATATCATGCTCAAAATCAGGGCTGCGGAGAATTGAAGACAGTAATGACTCAAAGAACAAAGGTTGGTCTAGTGTCATCAATTCCTGGGGGTTTTCTCTCCCCTCACCTTTGTACCTGGACCAAGGCATCAGCCTGATCTTACCACTAAATTCTTGGACAACGAAGATGAGGTAGCTGCAGACACACCCAGACTCAAAGACTTTAAGCTAGAGTCCGGATTGAGGTCCCCTACAACTCAGAAAGAGACAGGACAACACTTACTGAGCACTTGCTACCAGCCAGACACACTTCACAATAGATTACTTGTACGAATTCATATACTCCTCCCAGCAACCCTATGAGTTCCACACCAATACTACCAACCACATTTGACAAATGAGGAAGTTAAGGCACCACTGATGAGTGGCAGCAAGGATTCCATCCACTGTCTCCTGGATCAACGTATGTTTCCCCCTCCCAAGCATATAAAACTAGTAATTTGGGATTTCTTAGATATGATATGGACGTATCCTACTTGGACGGACAAGGGACTACACAGGATGGGAACCAGCTTGGGCCCTGGCAGGAGACAACCTGAGTTCAACCTGGCCCTGACAATGTCATTGCAGATGAGAGTCTTGTTGTTGTTGTTGTTGTTGCTATTGAGATATGACTGACATATCTTAAAGTGCACAGTCCAGTAATGCTTAGTGTGTTCACAAAGTTATGCAACCATCACCACTATCTAGTTCCAGAACAATATTCTTCACCCCAAACAGTCACTCCCTAATCCCTTTCCCTGCAATTCCAGGCAACTGCTAATCTACTTTCTATCTCTATGGATCTGCCTATTCTGGACATTTCATATAAATAAAATCAGACAACATGTGGCCTTTTGTTTCGGGCTTCTTTCACTTAATATCATGTTTTTGAGATTCATCCATATTGTAGCATGTGTCAGTACCTCATTCCTTTTTACAGCAGAATAATATGCCATTGTGTGAATAGACCACATTTTATTTATCCAATCATCAGTGGATGGACATTTTGGAGTGTTTCCACTTTGGGGCTATTATGAATAAATTTGCTATGAATATTTGTGTACAAGTTTTTGTGTGGACATATGTTTTCAGTTCTTTTGGGTATGTACCTAGAAACGGAATGGCTGGGTCATCTGGTAACTCTATGGTAACCCTTTGAGGAAATGCCAGACTGTTTTCCACAGCAGCTGCACCATTTTACATTCCTGCCATCAATGCATGAGTGTTCCAATTTCTCTACCACCTCACCAACCCCTGTTATTATGCCTTTTTTATTATAGCCATCCTCATGGGTATGAAATGGTATCCCATTGTGGGTTTTTTAAAGTTTATTTATTTATTTTGAGAGACAGAAAGACAGAGAGGGAGAGAATCTCAAGCAGGCTCTGCACTGTTAGCACAGAGTCCAATGGAGGGCTCAAACCCACAAACCATGAGAACTGAGCTGAAACCAAGAGTCAGACACTTAACCAACTGAGACACCCAGGACACACAACCCCATTGTCATTTTTTAAACTGAGATATAATTCACTTATCATGAAATTCACCTTTTAAAGTTTAAAATTCAGCATTTTTTGGAATATTCATAAAGTTGTGTAACTATCACCATGATCTAATTCCAGAACATTTTCTTCACCCCTAAAAGAAACCCCATACCTATTAGCAGTCACTCTCCATTTCCCTCTCCCTGTGGGCCCTGAAACCCATTGGTCTACCTTCTAAGGGACAAGACTTTTAGGGGCACCTGTGTGGCTCAGTCAGTTGAGTGGCCGACTTTGGCTCAGGTCATGATCTCACGATTCGTGGGTTCAGGCCCCATGTCCGGCTCTGTGCTGGCAGCTCGGGGCCTGGAGCCTGCTTCAGATTCTGTGTCTCCCTCTCTCTCTGCCCTTCCTCTGCTCACACTCTGTGTATCTCTATCTCAAAAATAAATAAACGTTAAAATTAAAAAAAAAAGACTTTTGTCCTCTCCATCTATACAGAAAGGCTGATAATAACACCTGCCTCTTGGGGAGTGGTAAGGATAAGATGAGATCATGTGTAGAAACTTGCAGTGCAAAGACTGGCACGTGTATGCTCAGATCTAAATCTAAGCACTGGGCTGATAGACTCCCCTCCTCTCTACTTGCCATCCTCAGGGCTGTGCCAAGAGAGACCCCCAGCTCCAAGGCATGCAGAATATTGGTCAGCACTTTCTTTTCCTAAATGAATGATCCTCCTGAGAAAAATTCTGTGGATGAGTGCAAACCCTGCTTGGTATGTCCTGGACCCCACACCCAGCAAGGCACTTGGATATGACCGTTTCAAACTGGCCTGATCACACCATTCCCTTTCTTAAGAACCTTCACTGTATCCCCATTGCCCAAAGATGAAAATGCATGAGTGACTCTCCACAATCTGGCCTGAATGTATTTCCTCCAATGATTGCTAGTTGTTGAAGAGATTCCAGTTACTCTAGAGAAGTTCCTTTGAACTCGGACAGATCCGGTTCCTTCTCTTGCTGACTGTGACCTTGAAAAATCACTTTACCTCTCTGAGTCTAAGGATCCTCATCATTAAAGTAGGAGCAATAATGGCTCCCGTGCACAGCTGCTGTAGTTATTAAATGGAAATGTAACTGAAGAGTGTCTGGCCCAGCTCCTGGCATACACTAGACCTGATATCACCTATCTTACTTTTGTAAATGACCAGATAGTAAATCTTCTAGGTTTTGTGGGCCATTTGGCCTGTGTCATGACTACTCAAGGCTGCAGTCATAGCGCCAAAGCAACCATACATCATATGTAAAGGAATAGGAGTGGCTGTGTTCCAATAAAACTTTATTTACAAAAGCAGGTGGTGGGCAACTTTTGGCCTAAGGGCTGTAGTTTGCCATTCCCTGCACTAGTCAATAAATTTCTCTCATTTGCCTAAGAGGTCTTATTCCTGAGCCACACCAGATTCCTCATAGTTCTCTGCACACAACCCTATACTCCACTCCATGCCTACACTCAAACTTGTCTTCTATCCCAAAATGTCCAGCACGAACCTTTGTCTCTTTTGTGGAGACTGTCCTTGATTTCCGATGCTCTGCAGGCTCCCAAAGTCTGTGCTCTTATCAACACATGTCTACATCATCCCACGGTGAGTGGCTTACAGTTCTCTCTTCCAAATTGGACAGAGAAACCCTGTAGTCCTCACAACCTCAGGGCCTAACACAACACATCACAGATGATCAGTAAATATTTATGGGTAAAAAGCAGCAGTAATCTTCACACACAACACATTGAAGAAATCTCACAGATATAATGCTGACTGAAAGAAGATGGACACAAAAGAGTTCCTACTGCATGATTTCAGTTACACAAAGTTCAAAAATAGGTGAAACACACCAATGATGATAGAAATCAAAACAGATGGTGAGCTCAGGTGGAGAAAGAGGTTATAAACTGGGAAGGGGCCCAAGGGAAATTTCTAGGTGCTAAATAGGTTCTATATCTGCATCTCAGTGGCGGTCACATGGGTATATCAATTTGCTAGGCTTCCATAACGAACTACCATAAAGTGGGTGGCTTAACACAACAGAAATTTGTTGTCTCAAGTTCTGGAGGCCAGAAGTCTTGGACAAGGATATGTCAGCACAGCCACATTCTCTCTCTGACGGCTCTAGGAAAGAAATCCTTCCATGCCTCTCCCAGCTTCTGGTGGCTGTCAGCAATCCTTACCTTCCTTAGCTGGTAGAGGCATCCTTTCAATCTGCGCCTTCATCTTCACATGGTCTTCTCCCTGTGGGTGTGCCTGTGACCAAAATTCTGTCTTCTCATGAAGACACCTGTCATATTGGACTAAGAGACCACCCCAACTCAGCATGATTTCATCTTAACTAATTACATCTGCGACAACCCTGTTTCCAAATCAGTCACATTCTGAGATCCTGGGGGTTAGAACCTTCCACATATCTTTCGTGAGGACACAATTCAAACTGCAATGGGTGTATATATGTGTAAAAAATCATCAGATTGCAAATTTAAGATGAGTACACTTTGCTGTATAAAGATCATGTCTCAATAAAACAAAATGGAAGAAAAACAATAAATAAGCAATAACCAACAAGTCCCACCTCTCTGTCAGCATCTGAGAGAGCCGGTAATAATACTCCCCACTTACGGAGAAGATATATTTCACTCTTTCCCCCTCACTTATGGCATCAG
Organism: Cryptoprocta ferox; assembly: GCA_028646485.1. NCBI lineage: Eukaryota > Metazoa > Chordata > Mammalia > Carnivora > Eupleridae > Cryptoprocta > Cryptoprocta ferox. The sequence continues at coordinate 3,985,131 of CM053564.1, read as the reverse complement.
ATATGCACTCCCTCCCCATAAAATCTGCTCGGGCCCCTGGGATCTGCCTCTTCCAGAGGTCAGGGAGATACTGATTGTGAAGCAGCCATCATTTTCAGCGTGAAGCCGCCTCAAAATTAGCAGGACCAGCCAGCTGCTCACTTTCCACCCTCACGTGCCACCCTTGGCAGACAAGAAGGAATTTTAAAAGACTGATTACACATTCTTTTTTATTGGTGCCATGTTTGTAGTATTTGCTGTCCCCAGCTGGTGCCACAGTAGGTGATATAAAAAGATGTATGAATAATGTATACAACAGCTCCAGAGTCATCAGAGAACCTCACTGCCAAAACAGGAGAGGGACGGCAGGTCGAGATAATGGATTCGAAGGGGAAGCAAAAGAAATGCATATTCCTGCTCATTTGTCCCTGAAAACTGTGGGCTATGGTCGGCTTGAAGATGAGCAAGTGATACCCTCATCCAACCCTAGAGAAAGTTCCCAACAGGAATGTACAGGGTATTTGAACACAGCAATCCCACATCCCAAAGTGTAACCTACCAAAATATGGTCATGGAGGTACAAACATTTATGGACAAGGATGTTCATTTCAGCACTATCCTACTTGTGAGGAAAATAATTAAACCTACTGATTTAAGAGGGTTTCTCCAGAAAGTCCCCCTCATAAAGCATGAGCCCTCCAAATAAAAGTTGCCTCATAATGAGACTGTCCCTGACATGAGCTGACATAGATAGGTCTCAAGTGATCAACAAGGTATGACTTGTTGCATTAGGAAGAGCATGGAAGAACATAATGGATTAATTGGTGATTTATTTGAAAGAGTTGGAGGGTTGTCTCTCCATGGGTAGAGACCACTCCTCAGCTCTCTCTTTCTCTCTTGCCTCTGTCTACAGAGGCTGAACAAGAGATGCTTGCTTTCCCAGCCTCTCTTGCAGCTGGGGTAGTCAGTTGACCCAATCTTGACCAATGAGATGTATAGGAAGGTCTCCTGGGAAAGACATCTCCTCCTTTATATAAAAAAAAACTTTCCTCTCTTTCCCTCTCCCTCTCTTTCTCTCTCTCTCTCTCTCTCTCTCTCTCTCGCTCTCTCTCTCTCTCTCTCTCTCTCTCTCACACACACACACACACACACCTGGCCATCCCAGCACCCTCTCACTCACTCACCTTTCACACCTTTGGATAGAGCTGTCTAATGATTCCTGCTTAGTTCACAGCAGCCATCTTGCAGCCAAGAGGGAAAAGCGAAAAGAAGTGCAGAATCCCCAACATAGACCCCTGATACCATGAAGCTTCTGAACCATCCCCAGAAACAACAACCTCCAGACTTCTTGTGGATCTTCCCATTCACCTGCTGAGAGTTGGGTTCTCACTTGCTTGCAGGTGAACCCTCCCTAACTGCCCTGTGCCTAGCCTATGACTGCCTGGCTGCCACAGTAACACCTGTTCAGCCCCAGAAAAGTCCCAGCCTTTTGCCTAGGGCAACTGGAAGTATATGAGAACTCCCCCTGAGATGAGTTAAATAGTATCCCACTCCCAAATCATGTCTACCCCAAGCCTCAGAGTATGACCTTATTTAGAAGCAAGGTCTTTGCAGATGTAATTAAGGTAAGAATTAAGATGAAATCATTAGGGCAGGACTTAAATCTAATGAGAGTGTCCTTATAAGAGAAAAGGACACACAGATGATATTCAGGAAAGAAAGCCATGTGACTACAGAGGCAGAGACTGGAGGGACACAGCCACAAACCAAAGAACACCAGGAGCCACCAGAAGCTGGAGGAGGCAAGGAAGGATCCCCCCCTGGAGCCTTAGGAGAGAGTGTGATGCCAACATCTTGATTTCAGACTTCTGGCTGCCAGAACTGTGAGGATAAGTTTCTGTTGGTCTAAGGCGCCAAGTTATTGGTGATTTGTTGTGGCAGCCCTAGGAAAGAACAGCATTCCCTCGAGTCTGTTCTGTGTTCTGCTAAGACCCACTGGTGAAACCACTGTGCCTCTCAGGCTGTGGGGATGATGACCCGATACCCACCCCATGGCCAGAAAACTGCACTCCTTACTGCCTGACTCAGAGACTCCTCCCTCCCACCCCACTAGGTGTGGAAGTGGCAGGAGGCAGCCATGAAGTACACTCTTGTTTTACTCAAGTCTAGAGAATCTATGTCCTCAGTATAAGGGCCCCCTCAGAAGAGGGGGAAAAAAACTTTCATTTAATTCCACATTTACAACTATAAAATGTGTCTTTACTTAGATTAAACATAGCAGAAATGCCCATTAATAGGAGACAGGATAAATAATTTATGGAATATTTATCAGTGGAATATTACACAATAGTTAAAAAGGACTGGAGTCTACTGAGAAAGTTATAAGTGCAGTGAAATGATGTTTGGGAATATGTGTGGGAAGAGGGGGAATTGGATGGGGTTAAGTGTCTAGATGAAATATGTTTGGCTAGGAGTTGATAACTGTTAAAGTTAAAGTTGGGTGTGAAGGATTCATTTTATTATTCTCACAACTTTTGTATATGTTTAAAAGTTTCTATCATAAAGAATTTTTTAAATGAGCCACCTTCAGCAATTCTAATCTAACCCTGTATGTCATTATATTTCAATAATAATTTTTTACTGAGGCAGTCCTTATGTACAGTCTAGGAAAAAGGTCCATGATATATACTAAAGTAAAATAAAACAGCTAGTTGGTGAATAATCCTACTTATGTGTATGTGTGTATGTGTACATGTGCACACTTTATGAATATAAGTATGGAGAATAATCTGTAATTCTTATTACAGATAATAATTATAAGATCTATAATGATTTAATTATAAAATCTATAAATTCTATAATAATCAATACAACAAACCCAACAATGGTTTTAAAATTCGGCCCGCTGTTATTCTCTCTCATATTACTATTTCTTAATCATTTCTCAAATTACTATTTCTTTACTATTATTATTTCTCATGTTTGTGATCACACACTTACACGCCTGTGCATATTAATCACTCCACGGATATTTGCTGCATGGGTGTTTGACTTCACTTCCCCATACCTGTAAAGCCTGAGAACTCTCTGAATTCACCGAATGAACAAGTGAGATACTGGATCTAAGGAGGCTCTGGAAGTTATTACCATTCGAGAGCAGTTTAGAATTTATTCTCTTAAAAATAGAAATTCTACTCTTGGCAGAAAAGCCTGTGGGCTCAAGTGCAAAATTATAACATGAAGGCAGACCTTGGGAACAACCCAGGCAGCCACAAACAAGATCATAGGCTTGAAATCGATGAACACAAAAACCCTGGAAGGGCTTCCCACCAGGAAAAGTCCATTTTGAAAGAACATCTCACCAGGACCCAGAGGTCAGCTCACCGGTGGGAGGTTGGGGGGGGGGGCGGTCTGCTTAGGCTGGGAGCAGTGAAGAGTGGGGACACTCCAGGAGAAAGAATCTGTCTTGGCTGGAGTTCACTCTGTCAAGTTCAGCTCAAGTCCCTGTCAAAGGCTGGTACACAAGTAAGCCAGGCCTGAGGTGGACACACTGGTTCCACTGGTTCAAGAGAGAGTATGGCAGCCAGGCCTGAGGTCAGGTTCCTACCTTCTCAACCCATACTGTAAATGTATAGGGAGGCACCATGATGCCTCCTCAGCTAGGAGTGGGAGGTATGGCAAGAACAGATCGGAAACTGCCCAATCCAACACACGCTACAAATTACCTACCAGTTACCCATAAACTCCACAGTGCAAAAGTACAGACTCAGAACTGGACACTGGTGTCAACAGACCTGGGCTCCAGTCCTGGTTTGGCTCCTAAGAGTGGCCAAGTGGCTTCTATTCTCCAAGGTTCATTTTCCTCAACTGTAAAATGTGACTGATCATGGTACCTACTGGACAAGGATGATGTGAAGATTAAATACAATGATACGCTTAAGGCAGTTTAAGCACATAATGTCCCAGAAGCAGACCTCTTGAGATTTGGGTAAAAAGCAGTTGATTTGGGTGGTGATCCTAAGACCTTAGGAAAGTAGAGGAGGCAATAGTCCCCCCAGAAGGTAAGTGAGGCTGTTGACAGAACATGAGGACATGGAGGTGAGCAGCAAACGTCACTACACTGGGCCCAGTGATCATTTAAAAAGTCAACCCAGTGATCCTTGAGAAACACAAGTACTTTGTACTATAAAATATATCACATAAGCAAGACAACCCCTCAAAAATGAGTGGAATGAACCAGCTGACATGCAAAAAGAACCTTCTGAGCCTCATCTACGGCAGTGATTCTCCAGATTCTTGTGCATCAGGGTCACAGGGTGGGTCGATACCTGGGTTCCAATGCCGGAGATTCTAATACATGGTTCCCTGGCAGGGCCTGGAAATCTGCACATTAGCAAGCTCTCCAGGTGATTTGACACAGACAGGCAAAGCACCACATTTTAGGAAACACAGTGCTCACAGAACCCAAAGCATTGGTTTTTCAGATCTCTTGGCAATACCAGATAAGTAAGAGACACCTCCAGGGAGAAGTCACTATTCAGCATTTAAAATGAAATGCTGAACATCAACACTCACACAATACACATGTGTGGACACATCAACAATACCAACAAATAGGCTTGGAATACCAACTATGTTAAATGGCTCTGCTCCCCAACATACTCCAGAAATTATCAACGAATAATTCATAAGCTCTACGACCATCACCACCACCGCCTCCCCCCAACCCAAAAAAACCCTCTTGAGAACGAGCCAAGGTTAATGAGGCTGGTGGTTATCTGCTGAGTAAGTGCTGGCCATGCAAGTTAACGTGTCTGAAGGTGGATTCAATTTATGGGTGCAATTTTTCCAAGAGTGCAAAGAAAAATGTTTGGATAGGAAGAGAGGCCAGACGCCGCGGGCCTGAGTGAGTAAGAGACGGCAGGGTTCCACCAGGCCAAACTTGGAATTTGGTCCAGGGAAGGCAGCTGGCTCTCCAAATGCCTTTGTTTCCTCACTTTCAGACTTGCTCTTTTCCCATTCCATCCACTGAGCCAAAGGCAGCAAGAGGAGCCTCTCCCAAACCTTTCTGTCACCTTGAGCAATGCTCCCGACTTCCTGCTTCTAAAGGCAAAGATGCCTGTGGTTTCCAACTCTCCTGTTTAGTTCCCCAACCACCCACAGACAGTGGGCAACAGGCTACTCTCAGTGAGTGTTACAGCTGGGGATTTCTCTTCTGATGTGCACAGGGGTAGCACAGATCCTTGAAAACTTTATTGCTCAAAGTGATGTTCTCAAAACAGCCAGCATTGGCATTGGCATCAACTCAGTAGCTCGTCAGAAATGCATAACCTCAGGCCACACCCCAGACCTGCTGAATCCAAATCTACATTTTATTAAGATCCCTGTGCAACCTGTATGGACACATTAAAGTCTGAGGTCCCCAGTGTCCTGTGAATAGGACCTGAAGTCCTCTCTATTTGTAGCTTAGAAAGTTTGGACGTGGAACAATTACAGACTTTGGCTGTTTCTAAGACAGTTATTTTAGGTCTCCATAGATAGCACTCAGAGTTTTTCTTCAGTGTATTTTTTTCAGTTAATGAGAAATTGGCCATTGTTACACTGTCCCTAAACAAACATAATTGTGTTTGGCTACATAGATGATTTCACATAATTTTAAACTTTTCTCATGAGGTCTCAGACAGTTAGGCCACAGTCCAAATCAGGACTGCAGACCTATTTAGGTTTGCCTGCACAGTGTTTTTAAATTTTTGTTAACTAGTTGCCAATATTCAAAAGTGGGGATTTTCTGCATTTTTTAAATCTGATTTATAACTTCTACCAAAAACTCAGAATATATGGCACAGTCAGCCAAAGCTTAGCGGTGGCTATCCCTCTAGATGGGGACTGTTTGTCCTTAGCCCCATTTGGGCAACTGATTTGGCAACCCCAGGGATCACCATAATTCTGGTGTTTATACAGTTTCCTCCTGGAGTTGCAGTTGGGGGGGGGGGGACTGAGGGAGCACGTATGCCTCTCCCACATTTTCCACTCCCCTGTGTTAGCTTTCCCCATGGCTAATGCATCAAGTTACCACAAACCAGGTGGCTTAACACCACAAAAATTTATTCTCTCACAATTCTGGAGACAGAAGTCCAAAATCAAGGTGTTGGCAGGGCACTGCTCCCTCTGAAGGCACTAGAGAAGCCTCCCTCCTGCCTCTCCTAGCTTCTGGTGGCCCCGTGCAATGCCTGGCATGCCTCCGGCTGATGGCTGCACCCCTCCAGTTGCCCCCATCGCGCACAGCCTTCTCCCATGCCCCCTCCGTGTCTCTGTGTTTGAAACTCCCTCTTCTTTTTCTTGTGAAGACACCAGCCATTGGATTAGCCCTCCCTCTACCTAATCCAGTATGGCCTCATGTTAACTTAAAGTCATCAGCAGAGATCCCATTTCCAAATAAAGCCACATTCACAGCTAGTGGGGGTTGGAGCTGGGGCCTATCTTTTTAAGGTGACACTGTACTGCTAACTCCACTCACTTCTACCTTCCTTCCTTATCTTCTCCCTGTCCATCCTAACTGCCCACACCCTAATCCTCAGAAATTCCACTCTGTCTCCCACGCCTTTGCCTCTGAGGAATGCTTTCTTAGCACTCTTCCTCCTGGCTTCTGCCCCATTCCTACTCCCCCTTCAGTCTCAACCCAAGCCTTACCCTACACCCCGGCCACCTATTAAAGGCTCTTGTTTTTTCCCAAATCTATTCCTCGAAATTGCCTTTTAAAGCATCTCTCCTACCACTGTACAAAAACTCCGAGGGAAACAACGGTGTCTATTTGCCCACCCTTGTAACTCTACTGTCTGGTGCTGTGTGGATATGTGGTAGAGACTCATATATTTGTTGAATTAATGAATGAGCAACAATGAATGAAACGGAGAGAGTAGGGAGGAAGGGAGGAGACAACAGCATATGTCACACCCCAGATCTACAAGGATGTATGCTGTGGCAAGAGATACTTTAAACAAAATGCAGTCATTGCCTGAGATTGTCAAGAACCGCTCGGCACATTTTATTTCCTGTCTTAATCAATACTGCCCAATCTCAGTGCTTGCTCCTGTCTCATTAACATTTATCAACAACGCTCGATGATATGTGGGCTTTTGAAATTGTTTTCCGACTCTGAATTTTAGTTCATCTTACAGGCAGCCCATTTAGCATCAGGCGAGGACAAAAGCTTCTTCTAATCTGTATCCCATTGAGCACCACCAGCTTTATCAATGTCATTCCAAACCCAGGCTGGCTGAGGCTCTCCCTCCCCCTTTGGAATTATATCAATTCTAAGAATCCTTCATAATCCAAACTGACGCTCCATCTTATTCTATCATGCCACCTTTTCTGTTGACAGAGGAGGGTCCTTCTCCATCTTGCCTGGCAGTGATGTACAAGCAAGCAATTTCCATCCATTCTGTAGGGCAGATGTTGACAAGTACTAAAAGCAATTTCGAAGTGCAGAACAGAGCTGGATTTAAAGAGGGAGTGAAGGGGGCTCTCAGGCCAGCTAAGACCTCCCTGGATATTTATTTGCTCCACTGTGGTCCCATTAGGGGAGCTGTGGGCACCTGTCTCAGGCCCTAGGAAAGAGGTCTCAGAGTGACCCTTCCAGCTCACTCCCTGGGAGTGATCCTGTCATGCTCAAGGCTTTGCTGAGAGGAACTTAGAGACCTCGGGGTTAGTGACTTTTTTGTTTCTAGCTGACCTTGATTTGTATCTTGCTTGTTATCAAGTGTGCTCCATGGCCCCGTGAGCAAGAAGAGACTATTTTCCTGCACAGGTGGTTAGTAATTTGGTCCTCGGTACATCACACCAGCTCCTGCAGGCCTCCTTCTGCGGAACTGAGATAGCATTTGTTTTGTTTCAAAGAGCCTCTGACATCTGGCAGTTTCCAAAAAAACATCACCACTTAAAATTCATTTTCTCTCTGGGTTTCTTTTCACTTGAGGTTTGTTTTCTTTTGCCTGTGGTCTGTGAAGCCATTGGGAAGAAGGATCGCGGGCATTTCTCTGTCCCTGTGATCCCACCTATTGCTCACCTGCATCTCTGATCATGGCACCTGGTGATCCTAACTCACAGCTGAAGGGTGTCAGGCTGCGGTGGTGGGGTGGGGGGGCTGGGAGATTGTAGGCAGTGCCTGGGCAGGAAAGAAGGAAAAGAATCTAAACAACCTGGTCTTAACGTTGGTCTTGGCTTCTTAGGAAGGCACAGCCCCAACAGAAGCACAAAGCGGACAAAGTTTTACACACTTACTTCCCAGCCTCCTCCATCGGAGCCCAAAGTCAGGCTCTCTCAACCTCTGGGCTATGCTCATCTATGATAATACCCCCCCCCAACATCTGTTCTTCTTAAAGTAAGGAAAGTGAAGTAGGCAAAACTCTACGACGGCCCCAAGATCCCTGCTCTCTAGTGTCCGTGTCCTCTATAATCCTCTGTCCCTGAGTGTGGGAAGAATCTGTGATTAAGTTATGTGGAAAGGGGGAAGAGGTTTTCAAATGTGACTAAGGTCCCTAATCAGTTGACTTGGAGTTCATCAAAAGGGAGATATCGTGGGTGGGCCTGACCTAATCAGGTGAGCTTTAAAGCAGGTTAAGTTTCAGATTCACTCCTTGGCCTTCAAGGAGAAGCAGACAATCATGCTACGAGCAGCCTGTGGAGAGGGGCAGCTTCTAAGGAGCTGAGGTCCTCAGCGCAACACCCACAAGAAACTGAAATCAGTCTAACAAATTGGATAAACTTGCATGAAGACCCAAAGCCTCAGATGAGACCCCAGCCCCAACCAACACCTTGATTACAGCCTTGTGAGACCTAGTTAAGCCCTGACCAGATTCATGACCTATGAAAAACATGGGATAATAAACAAGCATTGTTTTAAGCCACTAATAATTTGTTACATAGCAAAAGAAAATTAATTATAGAACTAAGCTACCACTTTTGATCACTGATAGAAGTTTTCATTCTCTCTTACATAATAATTTTTATCTCAGCCCTGAAAAATAGATGTTCTTAACTCCATTTGTTACAGATGAGGTTGAGACCCAGGGAAGTGATAGAACTTAGCAAAATCTGCCTTGTTATCTGGTGCACAAGCTAGAACTCAGCCCCACAACCATACAACTGAAGTCCACAATTTTTAAAACACCCACTAAATTCTGCCCCTCTCCCCCAGTCTTGATCTTCAGAAACTTCTCCCTTCAATGATGGGAGTATTCAAAGTTATTGAACTCCTGATTTTGAGAAAATTTAGTAACTATCTACAAATTAACAATAATAAATACTATTTTTGAGTCCATATGTTTCAAATACTGAGCTATGCCCATAGGGATAGATGATATTATTATGATTATTACATATATTTTTATTATCAATTATATTACATAATAATATTATTATCATTTTAATTATCTCCTCCATTTTATTTATGAGGAAACTGAAGCATTAAAAGGTAAAGAAAGTTGCTAGAGATTACACAGCCAAAAAACAGTAGAAATAGCATCTGAACACAAGCAAACTAACATCAGAGCCCTGCATTTAACCATCACAACACACTGTCCTCTAACAAAGGTCTTAAGTCTAACATTCTGAAACCAAACAGTACCCAAAAATAGCTTGAAACTTCACATGTCTTCTGAGTTCTAGTGCATTTCAATTTGCTTCAGAAAAGTTACAGATAAGTATATTTGTATGAGGTCTTCTGTGTAACTGATGGGAGTAGTCAATGAAGCTATCCACAATTATTTGGTTGATGTTCCCGGCACATGGAAGTTGGCATGACCACGTGATCTATTTTGTCCAGTGAAACAAGCAGAAGTAACTTATGTCACTGACAGGTGGAAGAACTAAGAGACTGTTATTTGCCACATGACTGTCTCCCTACAATGGTGATCAAGCAGACAAATACAGATGGAGCTTTCATCAGCCTGGGTCCCTCAGTGACTAGAATGGACAGATCACCCCCACAGTGCCCAGACACACATTGGACATGCAAGTGACCAAGAATAAACCTTGTTGCACTGCACAACTGAGATTTAGGGATTGTTGTTACAGCAATGTAACCCAAACCATCCTGACTAATACACTGCCCTAAGGGCTTCTTACCAAAAGCAAAAGCATTTTTAAAGTTAATGACATTACAAATAAAAGAGCAAATACCAACATAATCTGCACTTTGTCAGGCTACAGACCCAAACAAAGCCAACAGCCATAAGTTAAAAGAAACAAATCATTAGGTTGAAAATATAACTGTCAAAAGAGGCACAACTGACTAATTTAGTGATTGGTGATGAACATCAGGCAAGACACAGATGTTGTCCCATCATCATTTATTGTATGCCTAATTGCACATAATGTCTGACTAAGAAAAACACAAAGTGTTCAAGCTCATTGTCTGTAGTTCAAAGAAGTAACTCTCCATTAATTTATCTGTACAATATGGATTTATTTACTGAGCAATTCTCATGCATCAGGTACTATGCTGGGTTCTGGCAATTCAATGATGAGCAAGGTGTAGCCTTGCCCTTGAGGAACTCATGGGCTACTGGGGGAGACAAAAATGAAAAAGTGATTTAAAAAACATACAAAATGAAAAAAAAAATAAGAAAGTCCATGAAGGGAGAAGCAAGAGGCTGAGGTAGACAACATCATGAAGTCCACTTCATAAAGGGGATCAGGAAAGACCTCTCTCTGGAGACAGCATTTAAGCTAAGACATAAAGGACGACAGACCAGTTTGGGGGAAAGCCAAGGAAAAGCATTCCCAGAGAAGAGAGCAGGTCCTAAGATAGGAAGAGCCTTGTTGGATTCAAAGACCAAAAGGAGACTAGGGTGACTAAAGCAGAGGAGGCAAAGAGGAGAGAGACAGGAAGGCAGTGGAAAAGTGGGAAGGAGACTCAAGGTCTCTATTTTATGCTCCAAGCAATGGGAAGTCAAAGCAGGAAGCCTAAGATCACTTTAGCTGCTGCCAGATGGGAAATGGATTGCTGAGGGCTGATGGCAGGAACAGGAGGACCAGTTAGGAGGCTGCTGCCAGAGCCCAGCTAAGATGTGGTGGTGTCCTGGACTAAGATAGGAACCTTAAAGATAGAGAGAATGGACAACTTGAGATAAAGTTTAGAATCACAGGACTTGCTTAAGGGGGGGGGGGAAGGGCAAAAGAAGACAATGCCTAGCTTACTGCTTCAAACATCAGGGTAGATGATGATGCCATTTAAGGAATGGGAGAGGCTCAGACTGGGTACAAGGAAGGAAAAGGATGAAAAGCAAGAGTGTGGTTTTGGTGGCTTTGGATGTGTTAAATGTGAGATGTCGATTTTGTTGACAAGTGAAAAAAAAAAAACCCAAGAAAAACACTGGATGTGTAAGTCTGGTGTTCAAAGGAGAAGCCTGAGCCAGAGCTAGACATTCCCATAGCAGGTAAAGCTATGGGAATGGATGGGCTCACCTACTGAGCAAGTCTAGGCAGAGCAGAGAAGTGTGTCAGGACTAGGCTGTGAGAACAGCCAACATTTAAATGGTGATATCGCTGAATGAGCGAAGACCTGATTGAATGCCATCCCCTACCTCCCAATCCCTGCATTTCACTAAGAGGGGGTTCAGCCTCTGTGTATTTCCAAGGAACCCCTACGTGTCTCATTTTCTTCCGAGACCTTCTCCAAAATCCTCCTTCCATGTTTAGTCAAAGGGTGTCATTCTCAACATACTTGCTTTTTCTTCCCCCATCCAGCCTAAGCAAAAACTTTTAACTATGAGAGGAATAAAGAAGTCTTTATTATCTGTTCTGCACTGCTAATTCCATCAAAGATTTCTCATTATTCATGCCGGGCAGTCTCATTTTCTTCTTTTGCCTCTCCCAGCACAGTCATAGCCTTAATTATTGACCTTTTCACTCTCCTACCACCAGCTCTTCCCCTCATCTCAGTTCTCAGGGAGTTCTGTTCACAAGATTATCTGCTGAATCCTCACCTGTGGGTAGAAGTTGTTTCCTGTGGATGAGTGTCCCCTTCAAATCTCTATCAGAAAAGTCAGAGATCCCTGTGCATCAAATATTTAACTCAAGCTGAACAGATCATGCTTCCAGTTTCTTTCCTTCCAGCCTGTGGATTAACAGGTTTACAACCTTCACTAAGAAGGTCAACAAATGTTCACAAGGTTGGAGTTCCCAAGGATGATGGTACTCTAGCTCTCTTTCTGCTGCTCAGAATGTAGCATGAAATAGTGCTACATTGCTGCATTTGCAGAATGATGCATCTTGTTCTAGGGGCCACAATTTAAGAGAGATGAACTAATAGGCACTCAGAAAACAGTTACCACAATGGGAAGAAAATCGAAGCCACACCAAGTAAGCAGTGGTCAAAAAAAGACTTAGAGATGTTCAGGTTGAAGAGAATATTCTGGTGCAGGGGACAGGAAACTGGCTCATAGGCCAAATCCAGCCTGATGTGTGTTTTTGTAAATAAAGTTTTATTGGAACTCAGTTACATCCTTTTATTTATGTATTGTCTGGCTGCTTTTCATGTTTTTCATGCTAGTGGCAGAGTTAAGTAGTTGCGACAGAGACTGTAAGGCCTGCACAGTCTAAAATATTTACTATCTGGCTCATTACAGAAAAAGTGTGCCAACCCAGGTCTGTAAAAGGAAGGGAACGAGGGAGGGAAGGAGGGAGGGAGTGAGAGAGAAGTACAAATATGGCTGCATTAAAACACATGCTGTAAGTAAAAGCAATTCAATTTGCTCAGTGTGGTCCAAGGTGTCAAATGAGGGGTGAGAGATTGAAGGTATGGGACAAAGGATCAGCTGAATATGAGGATACTCCAATAGGCATAGAATCCACCCAGAATGCCTCCCTGGAGTAATGAAGATGATACTGGTAGAAGTCCGCATGTGGCAAGTGGACTGTGCTCCCCAAAAGCATGCAGGTTTAGATGGAGATTTTGCTAAAGGAAGCATGCAAACTGAAGGGGTCCTGAATGGCCAAGTGAGACTGGAGAAAAGGCTGTGGCCAGAGAGAGCAGAGAGGAGAAATTATGGGGAGGAAAGAGAAAGTGATGTGGCCACATAGCAAGGAAATTCACAAAAGTTCAGTTCTTTGGTTTAATTTTTTCTTCCATTTTATTTATTTTAGTGAGAGAGAGAGCATGAGTAGGGGACGGGCAGAGGGAGAGGGAGAGATAAGCTGGCTCCACACTCAGCACAGAGCCCGATGTGGGGCTCAATCCCACAACGCTGGGATCACGACCTGAGTCGAAATCAAGAGTAGGACACTCAAGCAACTGAGCCACCCAGGCACCCTTAGTTCTTCAGTTTAATCTTCAGTTAAAGCAGTATTTTGTCAATGTTTCTGAGGTTGTATTTGTGGAAATTTAGAGGAGGGGGTAGCGTTTGTCTTAAAGAAATAATACATTAGCCCCCAGAGACCTGGGTCCATTCTAGAAGAACCAGCCCCTATGGGTTTGTCACAGATGTTGGGAGGTCATTCTGATCCTGACAACCCTGAAGCCGTGTGAGTCTAAAAACATGACCTAGAATAACACTAGTACTTATTTCAACACTTGACATGAATCGTGCTGAAGTGAAGCCACAAGAATACATTTTTAAAATTTTTCTTTCATGTCAGATCCTTCTTAGGAATTTGTAAGGCTCAACCACATGGAGGCATTTCCAGGAGGTAAAAGAATTTCTGAGCTTTGAGATTTCCCTGAGATGCTCCAAATCTGTGAAAATTACACAGAAGTTGCCCAAACCCACAGAATGTACAACACCAGGAATGAACTATAATATAAACAATGAACTTTGGGTGACTATGATGTGTTCATCAGTTGTAACAAATGTCTCACTCTGGTGGGAAATGTTGATAATGGTGGAGGCTGTGCATGTGTGGGGGCATGGGGTGTGTGGGAAATCTCTGTGCCTTCTTCTCAATTTTGCTGTAAACGTGAAACTGTTCAAAAATTTAAGACTTTAAAAAATGTTCATAGAAGTTTCAAACAAGAGGACATTGAGGAAATAAATCAGCTCTGGGTTGAATCCTATGCACTCATGGATCTTCAGCAGATGGGAAATGTGAACCCCACATGCTCATTCCCTCATGAGCTATTCCTACTGCACCCAAAACTAAGTAGCTTTAAACCACATTAATTTATTATTTCTCATGATTCTGTAAGCTGGCTGGTCATTTCCTCTGCTGTTTTCACCTGGGCTCACTTGTGAGGCTGTATGCAGCTGGAGGCCCAGCTGGGCTGGAAGGTTGACAATGGCCTCACACATGCCTGGCAGATGATGCTGGCTACTGGCCAGGGAACTTGGTTTTCCTTCACATAGCCTCTTATCCTCCAGAGCGCCTCTCCACACAGCCCCTTGAGTAGGACAGGCAGGGCTTACTTAGTGCTGGCTTCCAAGAGAGCAAAAATAAGGGAAGCTACAGGGCTGGCAAGACCTAGAACCGAAAGTCGGAGACCATCACCTCAGCCACATTCTATTGGTCAAAGCAAGTCATAGGCCAGCCTAAGTTCAAAAGAAATGACTCCACTTTTTTTTTTCAAGTAAGCTCCATACTGGGTGTGGATTTGAATTCACAACCCTGAGATCAAGGTCTGAGCTGATGTAAGCAATGAACCATGGAAATCTACCCCAAAAACCAAGAGCACGCTTTACATACTGTATGTTAGCCAATTTGACAATAAATTACATTTTTAAAAAAATAAAAAATAACTGAAAATTCTAACTGTGGCCAAAAAAAAAAAAAAAAAAAAGACCTGAGCTGAGATTACAAGTTGGACACTTAACCAAGTGAGCCACCCAGGCACCCAGTTGACTCTACTTACTAATGGAAGGCTTTGCAATCACACTGCAAAAGAGTACTTGTGGGATTTTGCACTCATGTTTGGAAATTACCTACCTACCACACACACACACACACACACACACACACACACACACAGACCTTTATATTCAACTGTTCCTTAAGGTGCATCCACTGCCAGCCAGAATCTAAACCTGACAGTACTCAATGGAGGAAAGAAATTAGAGTGTCCTACGTGCCAGTTCTTTTCTTGCTTAATTTCGGCCTCATTATAAGCAGTCCCTAACACAGTTGACATCTCTTGAGAAACATTTTAATTGATCTTTGGCTCTATTAATAAGGATTTGAACCCATGGCAACAGCCTGTGCATAGGAAATGTTTAGCTCAGGTAGGTTTTTCCTTTCTATTGAATCATCCTGAGAGAACCTCAATGAAACTTTATATTCAAAAAGTTTTTTTAAGTCCCAGGAATTACTAGGTTTAACAGGATGCATCTCCTAATACTTTCCTTTCATCACAGACCTGTATTGTTTTTTAATCCTACCGCTCCTCTCTTCTACTGAGACTGTACCTCTTCCTACTCCAGCCATGTGGCCTCCTAGTGGAGGTTGCCATGAGTTTACATGGCCCTGCCCCCTGGTCACAGTTGATTGGTCCAGGGATGGGCATCTAACCCAAGTAGGCCAATTAGAGTTCTTCCCTTGGATTATTTTGCCTAATTGGAACTGGAAAATATAGTCATTTTCTGTGATGACAGGAATTCTGGAATGAGGAAAAACAGGAGCTTTTGTGGTCATATTCCTCACCTTATGGAAAAAAACAGTCCTAAGTGAAAGAAAATTAAGGTGATTTGCAGACAAAGGCAGACACCGAGATAGAAAGAGAAAATTGGTGGTTTGTGAGTCTCTGCTTGTGAAACTCAGCTACATCCCTGCCTTTCTGCAGGATGATTTCAGTGACATGGGAAATCATGCCCTAAAAAAACCCATACCAGATGCCATGCCCATAGCATACTGGTACTCGTCATTCTAGCACTACAGGTACCTACCCAAGACTCAAAAACCTCATGTTGGCCCCCTTCCCTTCCTTGAATCACTTCCTGACTCCCCTGTTGGAGCTTTCTGGGATCACATCTCAAATAAACCCCTTGCACCCCCATCCTTGTTTCAGGGTCTGCTCCAGGGTGAAACCAGACTAAAACATCATCCCTCTTCTTACCTAAACTAATAACGTGTGGGTTTTTGTCACTTCCAACTAAGAGGTCTACCTAATACCTCTTTCTGGGATGATTCCCAAAATATGTTTGGAATTCTCTATCTCCACTCCAGTGACTATGTCATAAATATACAGATTTCTTTAAAAAGCTATTGATATTCTTGTAACTTAATAAAGTTTAGTGGTACCCTTAAGGTTGACACAATACACCGCAATGCTATAAAAGTTCCCATAACTGATATATGAACCATTCAAAAGACAGTAAGAGCCAGAGATGGCTCTACTGGACTTCCAAGGAAGAATGGTACAATCAAGAGGGCATGGCTGGAAGATGCTTCTGGAACTGTGGGACCCTCAAGACTGCATGTCTCACAGCTCAGTACTAAGACACCTTGAAAACATAGTGGCAAGAAGAGATTTACTCTCTCCTCCATATTTCATCCTCCACCCCAATCAAAATACTCAATAAATATTTGACAAACAAGTGATGGATTTATGCCTTTCAAATCAGAACTTACCAAAGAGAAACCAAGACACACCACAACGCTGTGACCATAAGCATCATAGTGACCAATGTGAGAATTTTCTCTAGTCAACCACCTCTACCAAATTCTGCCGATTACACCAAATGTGGCACTTCAGAAATGTTTCAGTGGACATGGCAGACTGTTTGTTGCATGACTGCTAGCTATTTTTTTCTGTTTCCATAATATAGAGATGTGTATAGATTGTCCTAAAAAGGGCCTGATTACAATTATAGAATTGTATACAATTCCAAAAGGGCCAAACCACTTAGTACAATATTCTAATTCCCTTGGAGAATCTATACACAAGGGACTCAAGATCTCCTTGGACAGTCCCAATTCTGTGATCAATAGCAATTCTCCTCTGGGTCTGACTTCCTCAGAGTAGCATACATTGTTCATTGCCACCAAAGGTATCTAAGGATACAAACGAAAGATAATAATGTTTTATCACCCCTCAATCATCTGTTCCTCCCACAGGCTGGAAGGAATGCCAAGTCCAGTTTTCCCAAGCACAAAATGGCATCATTGGTATCATCAGATCAGATAACAAAACTTCCAGTGGCAATTTATCATCATGCTACAAGTAACCAACATCTGTCAAGCACTTACATTGCTAGGAACCAACATAAGTACTTTACCTACTGCATTAGCCAGGATACACTGGGTTATGCCACAGCAGCAAATTAACCCCAAAATCTCAATGGCTTGGCAACAAAAGTTGACTTCCCATACTCCATGTCTACCATAGGTTGGCTGGGGAGTATGCTCCACATGGTCACTCAGAGACCCAGAATGATAGAAAGCCTAACATCTCACCACAAGATTTCCAGTTAATGGGGTGACAGGGGAGGAGAGAATGGGATGGTTAGGCACCAGCCTTAGACAGCTTCAGGCTGGAAGTGATGCATGTGGCTTCCACTCATAGTACATTGGTTGTAATTATAAGGGGGCTGGGAAATGAGGGGGGAAAGAGGGATATCCCATGAGCCTTAAGCATTCCTACCAGTGTACAATATCTCATCAGAGTCTCACAAGCTTAGAAAACATATCATTATTCCTTTTTACAGAGAAGAAAACAGAAAGAATAGAGAGGTTAAGGGACTTGTGCCAAGGTGTCATAGATAGTAAGTGGCAGAGTCAAGATGTGAACCCAAGCTTCAAAACACGCTCAACCTGGAAAACTTCAAAACACACTCAACCACAATGCTGCATACTCATCACAAAATTCTATGAAAATCCCTCAAATAGCAAAACACCACATTAATTAATAGGAGAAACCAAGTTATGCAAATACAAAATGGAGCTCCCCTGACATACCACCTCTTAACCCCAAAGATTCAACCTAAGCAAATACATGGAACAGAATTCCAGGCAATTTCAGCAAGGGGGGAAATGAGTCATCAATCTGGGTCTGATATCCAGCCTTCAGTCCGCCATGTAAGGACAAAAATCTTCTAAAAACTTCCCATAAATACCTCGGCAGACCTTCCACTCCTGTCATATAAAAACCCATTGGTGACATCTTTATATAATGCACAGATCGTTCTAAAAATACAAAGGTAAGTGTCATCCATATACCTCCAGGAAGAGGCCCGAGGCAGATGTTATCATATCCAGATGAATGGCTGAGTGATGGTGCTTCCAACAGGTTAATTCCGCCCAGCTTGCAAAACTCAAATCTAGCACCACCTCCTCCAAAGAACCCTCCACTACCCAGCTTCTCCAGGTTGGGACCCTCTACCCCTGCTCCCACATCACTTCCCATGCACACCGCCAGCAGGACCCTTCCATTGCATGTAATACTTTACTTGTCTGCCTGTCACCTGGACTCTGAGCCACCCACAGACAACCTCTGCATCTATATTTCTGTGTCTCTTACTCCTAGGATATAGTATGTGCTCAACAAGTGTGGGTGGGGGGCACCTGGGTGGCTCAGTCAGTTAAGTGTCTGACTTTGGCTCAAGTCATGATCTCATGGTTCATGAATCTGAGCCCCACATCGGGCTCTGTGCTGACTGCTCAGAGCTTGGAGCCTGGAGCCTGCTTTTGATTCTGTCTCTCTCTTTGCCCCTCCTCCATCTCTCAAAAATAAATAAAATAATCATTAAAAAAATAGTATGCTTTAGGGGCCCCTGAGTGGCTCAGTCAGTTAAGCATCTGACTTTGGCTCAGGTCATGATCTCACAGTTCATGGATTCGAGCCCTGCATCGGGCTCCGTGCTGACAGCTCAAAGCCTGGAGCCTGCTTTGGATTCTGTGTCTCCCTCTCTCTCTGCCCCTCCCCCGCTCATGCTTTGTCTCTCTGTCTCAAAAATAAACATTAAAAAAATTTTTTTAAATAGTATGCTTTAAAAAAAAAAGAGTATTCAAAGCAATTTGTTCCCTTGGGAAATTTAATACACCCCTCTCATGCCCAGCAAACATGTGGTCAAGTATGAAAACTGGAGTCCCAGCTTCACATCTGCTATATTACCTTGACATGGTTCCATAGTCTCTCTGAGCTATTAACGCAGCTAATAAGTAAAAACCACCTGATAGATATATTGTAAAAATTAAGTGGAAAGCAGGGAGTATCCAAACAAGTATTCATAGCAGTACTATTCACAAGAGCCAAAAAGTGGAAACAACCCAAATGTCGATCAGCTGATGAACGGATATACAAATTGTGGCATATCCATACAGTAGAATATTAATAAGCCACGAAAAGAGTGAAATGTTGATGCATATTACAACATGGAAGAACCTTGAAAACATCATGCTCGTTGAGACAAGCCAAACACAAAAGGCCACATATTTTATGATTCCGTGTATGAAACGGCCAGGGGAGGTAAATTCAAGCAGACAAAAAGCAGATTAGTGGCTGCGAGAGATTGAGAGAGGGAAGAATGAGGAGTGGCTGCTAATGGGTATAGGGTTTCCTTTTGATGGGATGAAAAAGTTCTGTAATTAGATAGATAATAGTTGCACAACATTGTGAATGCACCAAATGTCACTGAATTTATACACTTTCAAATGGTTAAAATGGTAAATGTCATCCTATGTGTATTTAACCAGAATTACTTTTTTTATTCTTATGGGGTATTTCCAACTAATAACCTATCTAGGATTTTTTTAATTAAATGGAATAGATAATGTATAGATAATAGAAGAGATCTATACATTATCTATTCCATTTGTTATATATAACAATATAATATATAGATAATATAATAATGTATATTATCTATAGTTTCCAGCCTTCACAGGCCCTCAATCCATGGTGGCTGCTTTCGTGGTCATAACGAAGAATGATTTGTTCTCCCTAGAAAAACAGAAGATACTGAGCAAAGGAAAGCACCAATCTAACTTGTTCCTCAAATCTTCACAATAGTGGAATTGATATAAACGTCCAAAATATTTCACATGGTTTGACTTTTTTTTTCGTGGTAACATATGCATGACATAAATTTTACCATTTTTACCATTTTACACTGTACAGTTCAGCGGCATTAAATGCACTCACAATGTTGTGCAACCATCACCACCATCCATTTCCGGAACTTTTCATCACGTAAAACATGACATCTTGTTACACTCCAGGTGTTTTGATCCACAACGGAGCTCAGGCAGAATTATCAATTTGGACTTTGCTCAACCACAGATAAAAAAAGGGAGAAAATAGGAGCAGGCCCACAAACTCTGTGATGTGTGGTGCTCGCAGCATGACAGGGCTTGGGGTCCTCACGCTGCTGCTGCCCGTCCTGCTGGGCTGGGCCAGCTGCCACCCTGTCCCTGGGAGGAAGAACTTCAACAAGCTGCTGCTGATCTCCTTCGATGGCTTCCGCTGGAACTACGACCAAGATGTGGACACCCCCAACATGGACCGCCTGGCCCGGGAGGGCGTGAAGGCCAAGTACCTCACACCACCCTTCGTGACAATGACTTCCCCGTCTCACTTCACCACCATCTCTGGTAAGCTCCACTCTGTAGCCAGTCTGCCAATGCTAGTGGAAGCCCCAGGATCTGTCACTCCCTGAGATAGAGCCCATTCTCAATCAGCTCTTGGGAGATCAAGGCATTTCGTGCAAATGGAAGAAGCACTAGCTTAGAATATTCTGGTTTCTAGAACCCCACTAGCTACAGAGCCCAGCCTCCAGACAGAATCAGGACCACACAGCTGCAGTCTCCCTAGCCCCTGCTCCCTGCTCCCCAGACCCACCCACCCTGCACCTTGCCTTACACACAGTGGCTGGTGATCTTTTCCAAAAGGTAAATTATTAGGGGCTCCTGGGTGACTCAGTCAGTTAAGAGTCTGACTTCAGCTCAAGTAATGATCTTGCAGTTCGTGAGTTCAAGCCCCACAGTGGGCTCTGTGCTGACAGCTCAGAGCCTGGAAGTTCCTTCGGATTCTGTGCCTCCCTCTCTCTCTGCCCTTCCCCGACTCATGCTCTGTCTCACTCTCAAAAATAAATAAACATTAAAAAAATAATGATTAAAAAAACAAAAGTAAATTATTCAAAGAAATTTATAAAAATAATAAAACATCAAAGTTTAAAGAACTCAATTAGATTAGAGGATTCCCTGGCTTATTACTAAAGAGTTAGAGGGACACCAATACTCTTTGAAGAGAATTCAAATTTTGTCTCTCTGTGGCACAGAAACTCCCCATGACCTGGCCTCTGACCCACTCTCTCCTGTCTCCGCTTATCTCTTTCCTTCACACGGTTCTTTCCAGATCACAAAGGCCACCTGCCTGTGCCTCCACCCAGTCCCCACCTGCCTCAGGACCTTTGCCCTTGTCAGTCTCCCCAGCTTACCTAGAACATGTAGCCCAAGTGGGTAACACATTAGACAAGCAAATATACTAAGAGATCTCATTATAACTAGGAGAGTCACTGAGAAGGAAGAGAAGAGTAGCTCCAGAAGAGAGCAATGGCAAATTGACATGAAATTGGAAGCAAGACAAGGCTCTCTGAGATGGAGAGTTCAGGAGACAAAAGGAAGGAAAACTCTTCTAGGCAGAAGGAAGAGCATGTTCAAGGTCTCTGTGATAGTAGGGAATGTGGTCATTCCAGAATCCCAATTACCAAAATGCAAAGGATTCCACTATAGTAAGAATAACAACAGCTTCCTTTTCTCCAACATGGGCCTGAAGCCAGGTATATGCTAGGTGCTTAGGCTTCAGTGTCTCCAATACAATACTGCAAAGTAAGTGTTGTCCCCATTCCACAGATGAAAAAAAACTAAGGCTAAGAGAGGCCAAATAACTTATCAGTCACTTGGCCAAGAAATCGGCAAGGGGGAAGCCAGGCCTGGAACCAGGGTGTCCCTGGCCACAGGGAACTGGTTCTGCCCAGCTCTGAGCCTGGAATCCACAGACCCCTCTTGTGGGGTACAGAGTGGTGCCTGGCAGTATGAGCCTCACCCCTATCCAGAAAACCACTCCCTTGGGTCCAACGCAGCTCCAGGAGCCTCTGAAATTATATACGAACTGCTGGTACCTTTTTCGAGAAGAGGGTTTTATCACTTCTGTCAGACTCTCAAAAGGGCCCTTGAGTCAGAAACTTAAAAACTAAAGCTGAACAACCACTCAGAGGGAGATTTGCTGAGAGAGATTTTCCTACATGTAAACTTTTGAGAGGCAAGTCATTTGGGAACTATTAGTGCCAGGAAGCAGGAACTAAACAGCCCTTTTCTGGAGAAAGCGAATGCTACTTCCCAGTGGCATTAACTTCATAACGCTTAAAAGACCTCCCATGGGCAGATTTTGGGTCCCTGAACACTGAGAATATGATGGGCACAAAATATTATAAGGCATGCCCACCTTTTATTTATTCCCAGAAGATTTTCGATGAGAAGATATTAACAGTGAGAGCAAATTTTAAAAATTATAAAATCACTGTACCTCCTCGTCTACATTCATTGCCAGTGGGGAATGGAAATGGGTAGAGCTTCAATGGAGGGTAATTTGGCAACATCCAACACAATCAGGAATGCACAAATTTTCTTATTTGGCAATTCCACTTGTAGGACTTTATCTTACAAATATATATCTGCTGGGTGGAAAACAATGCATGATGTACATGCAAAGTTATTCACTGCATTGGCATTTGTAAACACAAGAAAATAGAAACTACCTAACTATCCACCCAGAGGGGAATGGCTAAATAAAATACCAGATATCCATAGAATGGCATAGTCTGTTAATCTTCAAAAGAAAAATGAGGAAGTTCTTTGTGCTCTGATAGAACGCTATCTCCAAAATTGATTCAGTGACAAAAGCAAGATGCAAAGAATGTGTGTAGCATGGATATATGTGTTCATATAATATGAATGTGTATATATGTGCATAGAATTACTTATAGAAGCATCGAGGACCTTTGGATAAATAAACAAAAAATTGGCGATACTGGCTCCTCTAAGGAGGGCACAGGTAGCAGAATGGATTGTACTCCCTGTATAATTTTTAGATCTTGGACCATGTGAAATGTATTGCCTATAAATAACAAAGCATTATACACAAAATAATCTTTTTAATTCACCCACTGTGGAAAAAAACATGTTACTTTGAACCCTCTTATTTGTAAGTAGACCTGCCATTTATTGAGCAAGTGAACATTCACTCTGCTTCAGCTTTAAAACAGGCTTTCAACATGAGCTTTATTGACATTTGGGACTAGATCATTCTCTGTGCTGGCGTGGGAGGGGTGGGGGGAGCATCCTGTGCACTGTGGAACGTTGAGCAGCATCCCTCGTCTGTACATCCACCTGATGTCAGGAGCACCCCTCTTCCCAATGTGACAACCTAACATGTCTCCAGACATTGCCCAATGTCTGTGTAGGAGCAAATTGGCTGCAGGTGAAAACCCCTGCCTTGAATGGTTGAACTTAATACCTGGCTTATGAATAGGCCAACCAGGTACCATGATCATCAGATTCTTCAATTCTTGTAATGGTGATATGAAGTCAGTACAGTTACCCTCTTTACAGATGAGATATCTGAGGTTCAAAGATGTACAGATCTTTTCTGGGGCAGAGGCAGGATTCAAACTCAGCCGTGGATGGTTCCAGACACTGGATCCTCGATCCCTACTCTTCCAGCGTGACTACGGCCTGTAGTGTCTTTGATTCTGAGTAATCATTCCAAACCCCTCTGACTGTTGTCCATCCTCAGAGCCTCCAGGCAATGGGTATATATCCTGAATATGTTATATTAATGAAACACAGGCCACCCCAGACCCAGAAAAAAAACCCAGCATTTGTCTTCATGAGCTGAGCTCAAGCCGACCTCTGTCTGACTCCAATGTGTGAAAGAATCATCCGTAATAGAAAAAATAATGGTTAAAATTTGTGCTGCCAGCACCCAAAGACTTCATCAGATTCCACAGTGTAGACCTGACACAAACTATGATAAAGGGGGCTCTCTTAGCTCAACGACTAATTAACTGGTGTTCTTACAAATCCCCCCAGGCAATGTAATACAGAAGAGAGGTGATGAGGAGGAGCCAGCCTGCTGCACTGCTTCACAGCTCAGCTCCAACACAGGCTCAGGTGCAGGAAGCCATTAGCCACCCCCCTGAGCTTCCTAGACAGAGTTCAAGGGGCAGGGGCCTGGTGATCTCAGGCCAGGAGAAGCCATGGCCCAGGCACAGGACCCATGAGCAAGCTTCCCTAAGACAGCTGACTCAGCTGCCCAAGGTCAGAACCCTGGGCCCCCAGGGAATCTGCTGCCCATATCTGGGCAGCAGGGCCTCCTCATGCCTGGGGGCTATCAGACATGTCAGTATCTCAGCCCTCACCCCAGAACCAGAGTCACATGGCCCTCATCAGCTTTCCCTGCTGCTGGTAAAGTCTTCCTGGAGAGTTTTTAAGAGGCCTTCCAACGTATTCATTCTTTCATCTGACAATTATTTTAGCATCTCCGTTGGGCCTGTCAGTGGTAACAATGGCCAACTATGCACTTAAGACACTCCAAGGACTTGTCCCAAGACATAGGCTCATGTCCCCTCTGTTTCCAGATCCCACAGATCTTTTCAGGTGTTGTTTCCTTTTCTCTGCAGCTCTGCCAGGGAGAAAGATGAAGAGCTCCTTTCTTGTGGATCCTTCTGCCTCTTTGCTTCCTTTCTCTGACAGCTCAGGGAATCAGACAGAGATGTGTTCTCACTTGGCTGTGTCCCCCCACAAACCTTTTTGTGCACCCCAGCTCCTCTATGGCTCCCTTTAGGGGCAGAGCTTAAGAGGAATATCTGCTTTCCATGCTTCCTCCCATGGCATTCTCTCCTTGAAGCAGGGAGGACAGAAGTACTGAGCGAAAGACTCAAGGAGAGAGGATTTCTTAAAACCTGGCTATGAATTCAAAATATCCTACTTCATCACCTCTCCACTCGAGAAAATCTTTGTATCTTTACAAAGAATGTATATGTTTCCTACAAGTATTGACTGCCCCAGCACCACCTACGAGAAGGAGAAGTGGAGCCCCTGTTTAGGATTGAAGCTCCCAGGTGCAAAGCAAGCCTTGACTCTGGGGGAGGCATTCTCCCTCCAGCTCCCCAAAGCTGGACACTGGGTAGGCCTGCACATTAATCAAGCTCATCCCCTCCCCTCCCATTGAACGGGCCATTACTTCCTCCAACATAGTTTTCTTCTTTCCACCTGGCTTCATAACCCCCACCCCCAAACTCCATGCCACAGACACACACACACACACACACACACACACACACACACACACACACACAGTGGGGCTTGGCCACAGCACCTGTAAGTTTCTTAAAATAGAATGATGTATTACTTTTCTATGGCTGCAGAACAAATTACCACAAACTCAACAGCTTAGAACAACACCCCATGTATTATCTCTCAGTTTCCATGGGACAGGAGTCAGCACCACTGAGCTGTGGCCTCTGCTCAGTGTCTCCAAAGTCACAATCAAGGTGTCAGCTGGGATGGGTCCCTCTCCCAAGCTCTCATGGCTGTTAGAAGAATCCATTTCCCTGAAGCTATAGAATTCATGGCAGCTTGCTCCTTTGAGGCCACAAGACAGGGTCTCTCTGCTGTAGATCCTTTTTTAAGAGTTCACCTAATAAAGTCAGGCCCAACCTGGATAATCTCCCTTTTGATTAACTCAAAATGAACTGATGAGGGTGCAAGGAATCTGCAAATCTCTTCAACTTCTCCATGTTCTTTTGGTTAGAAGCAAGCCACAGGTCTCACCTATGTTCAAGGGAAAAGAATTATACCAGGCATATATATCAGGGGACAAGAACCTTGTGAACAATTTTGGAATTCTGCCTAGCATAAAGAGGTCCTTGATGGGGCTTAGATAAACAGAAGGTGAACATGAGTCTTTGTGTAAAGGGGATCATGCCCCAGAGTGAAGCTCCAGAAAGCCCACAGAATTATGGCTAACCCCTAAACCCCAAAGGTTGATGTAAGAGGGGCAATGAATGTCCATGGAAGCTAGGCTCTCTAATCATACTGTGTCACCACATCAGTAATAGACCCTTTCTGTTGCTTAAGCAAAAAGAAGGAGGAGGAGGAGAAGGAGGAGGAGGAGAGTTATTCATTTGAAAGTATTTATAGGGGAGCCTGGGTGGCTCAGTCGGTTAAGCGTCCGGCTTCAGCTCAGGTCATGAACTCATGGTTCATGGGTTCGAGCCCCGCCTTGGGCTCTGTGCTAACAGCTCAGAGCCTAGAGCCTGCTTCAGATTCTGTATCTCCCTCTCTCTCTGACCCTCCCCTGCTCGTGCTGTCTCTGTCTCTCAAAAAATAATTAAAAAACATTAAAAAAATGAAAAAAAAAGATAGTATTTATAGTCATTTCCTAGGGCTGCCACAACAAAGTACCACAAACTGGGCAGCTTAAAGCAGCAGAAAATTATGAAGTACCTGGCTGGCTCAGTTGGTGGAGCATGTGACTTTTCATCTCGGGATTGTGAGTTCGAGCCCCATGTTGGGTGTAGAAATTACTTAAAAATGTTTTTAATCTTAGAAAAAAAACAGAAATTTATTATTTCACAGTTCTGGAGTCCAGAAGTTAGAAATCAAGGTGTTAATGGAGCTTACTCTCTCTCAATCCATAGGGAATCTTTCCTGTCTCTTCCTCACTTCTTGCAGTTTATTGGCAATCTCTGGCATTCACTGGCTTGTAGATGCCACACTCCCATCCTCCATCCAATCCACAGAATTTTCCCTGTGTCTCTGTTTTTACATGGCCATCTTCTTATAAGGGAACAAGTCATTTGGATTAGGGGCCCACCCCACTGCAGCATGACCTCATCTCTGTATTGCACCTATTTCCAAATAAGGTCCCATTCTGAGGACCTGGGGCTTAGGACTACAACATCTTTTTTGAGAAACACAATTCAACTGAAAACAGTACTATAAGACATAATTAATTGATAACTACAGGTATTAGCAATCCAGATCCTCAAATTATGTTATCACAATGATCGATCTCCCTCCTTTTCCATCTCCCTCTCCTTCTCTCTCTATCTCTAAGAGTGACCACAAAATTCCCAAGACTGGCTCTCATTGGACCAATTTACTTCTCACAACCAATCGCTGTGGCCCAGGGGAGGGTGGAACAACGCTGAACACCCAAGCTGAGACTACATGTCCACCCCCAGTTTGGGGTTAAAGGGGGTGGCAAGCCTCACACAAACCAGGTGGACTGAAAGTCGGGGGCTGGTGGGTTCCCAGTGGAAAGTCAAGGACTGTTATCGGAGAAAAGAGCAGTGGAGGAAAGACTGGCAGGAAGCACTGAGGTCTACCACACCAGCCTGGGGCTGACAATGCAGAGGTGGGGGATACAGTCCAGCGGCCCAGTACTCAGTCTCAAGAAATCACACCCTCACCTGTGAGGCTCCCTGTGGATACAGTACCCATACCTGCAAACAGCCATCTCCCAGCATGGTCCCCCCCAGTCTCCCTGAACTGTCCCAATTCCCCTCAGATCTCACCAAAATGAAAAGCCATTCTCTGAGGGTTAGCAGTTCATTCTGCTAGTTTAAATCACCCGATTCCTTCTCCCTCTCCAGAAGCCTGTACTTACTGCTCCATCACTGGTAATGACAGTGAACATTTCTGCAATCTCAGTTTTTATTGCAAAGTGATTGAGGACCAGTGAGAATAAGTTAGGCTGCTGAAACTAAGGAAATCCCGCCAAGCAAGTGGTGGGTGGACAGGAAGTCTTATGGCAGCAGCATATATTTTCTCCCCCAAGGAACCTACTGAAAATAAGAAGCTATCACCACCATGTTTCAGACAAAGGCTAAAGAAAATGTAAGCTGTGATATTATACTTTAACAGTTTTAAATCTAGTCAAATAGATATGGATCAGAGGTGAAAGGGGGACGCTCATAAGGAGATGATGGTGGAGGATAATAAAAGTGAGGTCCTCTCTGCTCATCGTTTTTTCCTTTCTTAGAAGGGCACTGGATGGTAGGCTCCGGGTCCCTATCGGTCAGAAATTAAGCCTCTCCCAATTCCAGAACCCCACCAGAACTACTCCAAAATCAGAACCACCACTTGTAACCTTGTAGACTGTGTACAGCACAATTCTGGGAAGAACTGGCCTCATGAATGCTATGTGGGTGTTGCTCCCTGGAGGTGGACAGGGCACAATTTGCACAAACGATCAATTGCTTACATTCTATCCCCACAGCAACCTATATATAAGAAGTAAAAGCTTCTCGTAGATGCTGTAACCAGTCAGGAATCCACCTCTCCTTCTGCCTGAGACAAGAGCAAAGGAAGCACGGCCAAATGTATTTGGATGATCTTTAAGACTAGAGCAGAGTTCTCAATGTCTCACCACTGACATTTTAGACCAAATCATTCTTTGTCTTAGAGGGCTATCTTGTGCATTGTAGAGTGTTTAGCAACATCCCTCGCCTCTACTCACTAGATGGTAGCAGCATCCCTCCCCCCTCCCAGTGTGACAACCAAAAATGTCTCCAGACACTGCCAAATGTCCCGGGGGGGGGGGTGGGGGGGCAGAAATCACCACACAGTTGAGAACCCTTGAACTAGAGGTATAATATACAAATCACATGTAAATCAGAGAGCCAAAGGTCACCCATGTGACACTCTAACCAGTGAAAAAAATAGAATCTGAAAGAGGTAAGAGAGGTAGGGAAAGGGAAAGGAAATTAAATCCCCACTGTGGGTAACAGTACAAGCCCAGCAGATGTTGTTGGAAATCTAGTTAGAAGATGTAAACCTTTTAATCAGCTCCTATCCTGCTCCCCCAGAAACAACTCTCCACTGAAAAAAGTCCTGGAAGTCCACAAAGCCCCAAACACAGACGAAACAAAACAAATGAAACCACAGATGGAGACAGAAAAGACGTGCTTCCAATACTAATCAGATCCACAAGGAAGGAACAAAGAAGTTATGAACATAATTGAAAATAAGGAACACTGCAATGGAATACTACATGGAAAAGTAGGGTATTTCCTAACCTTTCATTACACTAATTTCTAAAATATAGAAAAAAGCAGAGAGAATTGCTCAAGGAACCCCCTGTACCCATCATCGAGCTGTAATAGTTTTTCCACATTTGGCAATCTTGTTCCATTGTCTCCACCCAATGGACTTTTCTTTCTTCTTTTCTGCCTGCCTTTCTTTCTTTCTGGAACCTTTTTTTTTTTTTTTTAATATTTATTTTTGAGAGAGAGCATGCTCAAGTGGGGGAGGGGCAAAGGGAGAAGAGGACAAAGGATCTGAAGCAGGCTCTGCACCGACAGCAGTGAGTCCAATGCGGGGCTCGAACTCATAAACCATGAGATCATGACCTGAGCTGAAGTCAGACGCTCAACTGACTGAGCCACACAGGCACACCATGGAATCTTTTTTTTTTTAAGTTTATTTATTTATTTGGAGATGAACCATGAGCAAGGAAGCAGGGCAGAGAGAGTGGGACAGAAGAGAAGCCCATGCAGGTTCTGCACTGTCAGCACACAGCCCGATGCAGGGCTTGAACTCACACACTGTGAGATCATGACCCAAGCCGAAGTCAGACACCTAACTGACAGAGCCACCTAGGTGCCCCCTTTCTGGAACCTTGTAAAGCAAATTCCAGACATCATGCCATGTCATCTGTAACACATCAGTATAAATTTCTAGCCAAAGAATTTGATTTGGTTTTGTGTTTATATAACCTCCACACCATATTTAACATGAAGAAACTAGGAATTTCAGGTGGAGAAAGATCTAATTGCCACCTTAAAGATTCTCCTACTAGTGCTGCTCAAATTTGAACATGTATATGAATCACCTGGGGATCTGGTTAAAATGCAGACTCCAGTTCAGTGGGTCTGAGGTGAGGCCATTCCAAGAAGCTCCCAGGTAATGCTGATGCTTCAGGTCTATGGATTACACATGAAAATCAGTCAGCCCGAAACACCATGGCAACTGAGCAAAAAATCATGACTGCTCTGGATTCCAAGGTGTTGAAGTGAGAAAAGTTGGAACCACTTGAGACTGACAGCACAGGTGTATTAGTTTCCTATGGCTGCTGTAACAAAGTACCATAAGCTGGGTGCCTTAAAGCAACAGAAAATCCAGAGGTCAGAAGCCCAAAACAAAGGTATCAGTGGGCCATGCTCCCTGCAGAGGTTCGAGGGAGGACTCTTTCCTTG
The DNA here is from genome assembly GCA_028646485.1 of Cryptoprocta ferox. Classification (NCBI taxonomy): domain Eukaryota; kingdom Metazoa; phylum Chordata; class Mammalia; order Carnivora; family Eupleridae; genus Cryptoprocta; species Cryptoprocta ferox. The sequence continues at coordinate 3,954,964 of CM053564.1, read as the reverse complement.
CCTCTTTGTCTTCTAGTGGCTGCCAGCATTCCTTGATTTGTAGCCACATCATTCCAATACCTGCCTCCAAGGTCATGTTGTCTCCTTCTTGTCTGTCCGTGTCGTCTCCTCTTCTGCCTCTTATACGGACATTTGTCTTTGGATTTAAAGTCAACATGGATAGGGGCGCCTGGGTGGCTCAGTCGGTTGAGTGTCCGGCTTCGGCTCAGGTCGTGATCTCACGGTTCATGGGTTCGAGCCCCTCGTCGGGCTCTGTGCTGACAGCTCAGAGCCTGGGGCCTGTCTTCGGCTTCTGTGTCTCCCTCTCTCTCTGACCCTCCCCTGCTCATGCTGTCTCTCTCTCTCTCTCTCTCTCTCTCTCAAAAATAAAAAAAAAAATTAAAAAGTCAACATGGATAATCCAGGATGATCTCCTCATGTCAAAATCCTTAATTAAAACTGTGAAGACCTAGTTTCCAAATAAGGCAACATTCACAGGTTCTGAGAATAAGAATATGGATATATAATGGGGGGGGGGGAGCACCATTCAGTCCACAATAGTGGTAAGAGGAGAAAATAAAGTGAAAAAAAATACAGTGGAGAGATCCCATTTCTGTGACAGGAACCAGTAAGACAGGTCGAGGGTAGAACTGTGTGTTAATAGATTTTCCAGATGGAACTCAAGTGCAGCCGTCTGCTTCTAGCTACTCAAAGAGAGAAAGTTTCTGCTTTTGACAGCAGATTAAAGGAAGAAGTATAGAGTGTGAAAGACCATTCTCTGTTGGCCTAGTTCCTAAGGAATCATGCCTTTGCCTTAGGGTCATTCTCAAGTCTTGTTCAAGGATAAAAAGATTTATTGATGGCCATAATTAAAAAGCAATGTCAAAAAGGAGCAGCATCAGCATTTTTCATTTGCATTTACACATGAGCAAGAGTGGTTTAGTAAAATGGGCATGCTAGGGTTTTATATTCTCTGTCCAGACAAGGGCTGCCATCATGAGTGCTAGTGTTGGGGACAAGCCTCCGTTCTACAGCAGGAATTGATAAGTTTTTAAATTGTGATTGGTTCACCTGTTCTCATTTCAAGTACTTTTGTTATGGGTCCAGTGGATTATCAATGGGTGGTACCCTAAGTGTGTCAACTTGGATGAGTGTGGTTTTGAGCATCAGTGGAGGCTGCTTTCCCATCAGTGTCTTGGCTGTGGTTCTGAATGTGCTTGTTGGCTTGAAAATGGAACATTGGGTAGATTTAAAGTGGTTAGTTGATTTGGCAACTGCTCTTCCGGATTACATACTAGGTGGTTAACAAGACATTTTCTTCTTTGGTTTTGGGAATGTGAACTTAATGAATCACAAATTGGGAGGAAAATAAAGATATGCTTATGGTTTATATGGTAGATTAGCTTAAAGGAAGTGAATAACACAGGCAGTTCCTCAGCATTTAAGTGTGTCTTTTCCCAGATGGACTCTCTGTAAATATACAGTGATCCACCTGAAAATCAGTAGGTAGGAATGGAGCAAATGTTTGGGGGCGGGAGGAAAGCAATCCTCTTATTGAGTTATTAAGTTATGGCATGGTTTATTTTAATCCCACTAAAATATCTTTTTTCCCAAATTGACTTTGGACTAAATCAGGTTCTGCTTCCTACTTGTTCAGAGCATACCTGGCCATCTGCAAACGGGGCAGAAGAGGGAGTTTGTTCAATTAAAATCAACAAACATTTGTTGAATGCCTACTAAAGCCCTATGCTTTGTGCCAGGGTGATAACAAAATAAATGAGGCATAGCCCTACTCTTAGGAAGCTTCTAAATGAATAGAGAAAACATATTTGTAGGCAATCACCTGAAATTCAAGAGGAAATGAGATGGATGCTGGATGGAAAGTATAAGCAGGATAGAATGGCATGAATGCCATGTGTGCCCAGCTCCAATGACACTCCCTGATAGCCCACAGCAATGTTTCACAGATAGCCATTTCTTGTATGATCTGAAGGCCCATGAAGGTTTGAGCCTTGGCAGATCTAATCTAGCTCTAGAGTCTAGATCTGGTCTAGTCCTGACCTTAGGATCAGGGAATAAAAGGAGTGGTTTTCATCTATCACAAGCCAAGGAATAGCCCAGAATATTGGCAAAAGCTGAAATAAAACTGCAGGTTCTAGAGCAGGACTTCTGGGCCAAGGATCCAGGACTAAGATGACAAGAATAAGCCAGTCATGAACCATCTTGAGCATTTTGTCATTATTATAATCAAAAAAGGAAAGATCTTCATCTTACTGGGTAGATGCCTGACCCTATCTTAGTTCAAACTTTGGAACTAAACTCTCAAGCCATATAACAATGGCCAAAATAGTGATCTGTCCACAACAACATAACAGAACAATAGTGTTCACTTATTTCCAAGGGCATATCATTGTGAGAAGTTTAGGTCATTAACAAATAAGAACTAGCCAAACTCAGGCTACGTAATCCTTGAAGGACGATAACTGAACAATTGGTACAACTTGAGCAGGATATTATAAAACCACCACTATCTTCTTCTGCCCAAGCAGTGAACTGCTTAGTTTCAATAGTTAAAAATCATGGCAAATATAGCTGACACTTGAACAACATGGGGGTTAGTAGTGGTGAACCCACACACAGTCAAAAGCCCACATATAACTTTTGCATCCCCAAAAACTTAACAACTAATAACTTAACATTTACCAGAAGCCCTACTGATAACATAGTCAATTAACACATATTTTTATGTTATATGTATTATAGTCTATATTCTCACAATAAAAGAAAATATTTTAAGAAAGTCATAAGGAAGAGAAAATACATTTGCAGTACTGCACTATATTTATCAAAAACAATCTGGCACGTAAGTGGACCTGCACAATCCAAGCCCATGTTGTTCAGGGGTGGACTGCGTTTACTCTCACCTTCCACCCGGCTCCAATGTCACCTCCTCTGTGCAACCTTCCCTGATCCCCTCTTTTCTGTCTTCCCACTGCACTTTATTCAATGTCTATTAGAGCACTGATCTCCAGATATGTCAGAGAACAACATCTGTAAAATACAGAAATCTTTTCACACTAGCTCAAGGGAAAGGACCACCTTGCAAGACTCTAACAGGCAAACTCGGGCAAGGGAACCAAATGAGGGACAATTAGGGAAAATGGAAAATGGAGGTAGAGAAACCAGATCTCATTTTTCTGGCTCTCAGAAACCCAGTGGTTCCTATTTTTATATATTTTTAATACAATTTATTGTCAAATTGGCTAACATACAGTGTGTACAGTGTGCTCTTGGTCTGGGAGGTAGATTCCCATGATTCATCCCTTACATACAACACCAAGTGCTCATCCCAACAAGTGCCCTCCTCAATGACCATCCCCCATTTACCCCTCTTCCCTGCCCCCCATCAACCCTCTCCAAAATCTATAAAGAACTTACCAAACTCAACACCCAAAAAACAAATAATCCAGTGAAGAAATGGGCAGAAGACATGAAGAGACACTTTTCCAAAGAAGACATCCAGAAACCCAGTGCTCTTTCTAATCAGCCCCAGGAACTCTCTTATCTCTACTTCTCTCACTCACAATCAGCTTTCTCTTTTTGCTCGTGGCCCATCATGGTGCGCTGCTCAAACCCCACCACCAGCTGATTAGTTACTGCATCTCTTGGTTTAAGTCTTTAGAGAGAGAATTGGGTTTCTCACCAGCCAACTGAATGTAGGGAGGAGACATCACATGGTACAAACATGGTACCTAGACTTGCCTCTCAGCAGGACCTATAAGTTGGAAAGTTCTAAAAGAGGGTGCCTGTGAGCATTGCAGGCACCCTCAGAACATGCTCTCTTTTTAACTCTCTCCCCTAACCCCTAGATTGTAAACACCATGGGACAATGAAGGATAGTACTTGGCTCAAAATATTTGAGAAAGGGAGGGTTTGAATCAAACGCTGGATTTGATGGATTCCTAAATTCACCTTGCAAATATTTGAGAAATAAATGTCAGTCTCTGAAAACCAAGAGAAAGGAGTCAAATCTAGCTGGGTTCATTCCCACACCTGAAATGCTCGGCTGGGTGAACTTACCCGGACCTTGCCATATCTGGTATGGTGTGGGAGTATGCACTGTACCCTAATTAAAGCATACTTAGCAAGCAGCAAGAATCATGCTAAGAGAGCTCATCCTACTTCCTGTTTAACTTGCATAATTACCCACATTGTAGACACTGAAATGACATGGATAACAGACTCTCCAAATGGATAAAGCCAGAGAGGGCCTTGGAAATCAATAACCCTCTCATTTTATGGAAGGGGAAACTGAGGCCTAAGGAGAGAACAAGTGCTTTTAAGAGCCAAGACCGAACCCAGGTGTCCTGCCCCTGAGGGCAGCCCCCATCATACTGCAGTGAGGGCAGCATCATCCAACCCAAGCGAAACCAACTTCTGCTACTGGAACTCCAGGCATGGCCAACAGTGTTGACCTCACGCAGCTTTTCCGGCCCAGTCCCTGACTGTTTCCAGAGTAAAAAATGCAATTTTAGTAAAACTGATTGCTGTTCCCTGCATCTGTTCATTTCTTAGCTTCCCCCTCCCCACCCCGGGTCTTGTTCTGCCCACATTTCAGAACAGGCCCTTAACCAGGATAAAGAGGCTTGAGCAGCAGGAAGGAGGAACCAAAGGGGCAGTGGACATTTCTGCTGGTCATTACTGGTCCCCCAGCCACTGGCTGGATTTACAACATGCCTTTAAGTGTAAGGGTGGAAATAACACAAATACCATGGAGACGGTTCCCTTTTTGCAATTACTGGGACTAGCCATGCCACAGAATGGAAGGGTCATGCTCCCTGAACTCACTTTAAGTTAGTTGTTTGAAACTTGGGTAACACCTCTTTGAGGGGAAATTGGATTCTATGAGGGGTTCCCAGGTTAGTCTACTTAACTGATATTATAATTGACCTCTGGGTTCCAGAGCCTGGAAGCCAGAATCATTAAGGTCCAGGAAGGGGAAGTTTCCATGTCTGTGGCATCCTTTGCTTCCTCCAATTGCTCCTCCAAATCCTCCCAGTGGCTCTGAGCCCCTGAGTTTCCGCAGATACTGGAGTACTCCAGGTTTTGACAGCTGCCTGCCTTTCCTTTGGTCTCTCAGGAAAGCTGCTACCAACCCAGATATTGGAGTAACGGGTAATCTGCTAGACCTAATCCACACGCATGTGTGAATGACTAACAGTCCCTGAACCAGTGGCTCTGACATGTCAGTCGGTTTGTGAAAATGCGGGCTCTCAGACCCAACCCTAGACATGTGGATTGAGCAGAGGCTAGAGTAGAGACCAGGGAATTTGTGTTTTTTAATAAGCAGTTCAACTAATTCTAATGTTGGTGGTATACATACCATGGATAAATACTAGAATAGGTGAAGCAGCAGGTGTTCATAATTCCAGGGTGATTTGCTCTTTACTGGGCAGAAAGAGTCACATAGAACAGAATCCAGGATTTGCAAGTAAAAAAGATTAAAAAGACAAAAGCAAGCTACTCCCTGGGTGAATTATCTCTGTGTTTCCATTTCACCTGCTGTGATATGGCATGGCTCAGCCATAAGAAAACTCGGACACTATAACAAGGAGAGGATTTGTTGTAGATTTCAAAAAGTCTTCCATTACTCATTTGTAAGGCTTGAAAAGTTCTTACCCATTTGGCCCCCACCTACCTGTAACAAAATACTCTGTCTTGTGGTATTCAACCCCTCCTCTTGATATACAGTATCACGGAGAGATTAAAAGCCCAGGCTGTAACACTCAGCACCACCAGTCATTTGGTAAATGCACATCAAACCCAATGAGATACCACTTCACATCCACTAGGTTGGCCACAATCAAAAAAAGAATGATAACAAGTACTGGTGAGGATGTAGAGAAATTGGAACTCCTGGACATTGCTAGTGGAAGTGTAAAATTGTACAGTCACTATGGAAAATGGTTTGGTAGTTCCCCAAAAAGTTAAACAAAGTGTCACCATATGACCGAAGTATATACCCAAAAGAATTGAAAGCAGGGACTCAGATACTTGTACATGAATATTTTCACTATTCCCAGTAGCCAAACAACCTAGAAACAACCTAAATGTCCACTAACTGATAGATGGATAAACACATTCTGATCTATTCATACAATGGAATATTATTCAGCCATAAAAAAGAATGACATACAGATACATGCTACAACATGGATGAAGCCAGAAAACACGAGGCTAAGTAAAAGAAACCAGATACAAGAGGTCATGTATTGTGAATTTCATTTATATGAAATATCCAGAATAGTTAAATCTACAAGGACAGAAAGGAGGTTAATGGTCATTAGGGGAATGGAGGACTGGGGAGTAACTGCTAATGGGTACAGTCTTCTTTTGGGGTAATAAAAATACCTTAGGACCAGAAAGAGGTTATTATTGCACAACACTGTGACTATCCTAAGCACCAGTGAATTGTACATTTTAAAATGTTAATGGCTAATTTTATGTTTTGTAAATTTTACCTATTAAAAAAAAAGTACGGGCTGTAACCAAACCTCCTGGGCTCAAAGCCCAGTACTGCTACATGATCATGAGCAAACTCTGTGCCTGTTCCCTGTAAAGGGGGAAATTTCTAAAGGAAAGGCTAGAACAGTAGCCACCTTGCAGGGTTGTTGGGAGCATTAGATGAGTACTTCTCCCTACAAACTTAGAAAGGTGTCAGTTTATGGCAGGACAGTAAATATGTGCCATGATTTCATCACACAAACCCTACCCACTATTATTCAGGCAAACCAAGGCCAGGCAGGTTAAAGACTTGTTCAAGTTCATGTAACAAATTCAGAAGCCAACTCAGAGTTGGTACCCAGCTCTCTTTGTACTCTGGGTACATGCTCTTCCCCTGTTGACCACCCAGTCTGATCCCTGACCAGGAATCTTGATACCAAGACCTCAGTTCCTGACAGCAGTGCAATTTTTGCCCAATGACCCCAAGCATGGTCTACCTACAAGGCAGAAGTGATAAAGCAACAACCATTTTTGCTTCTTCCCAGCTGAAAGCCTTGGCAATTCTAAGAGGACTTTACCCACCAGCAGCTTGGCAATGACTGAGCCAGTGGAGAATTTTCTCTTCTTGATTCTTGTGACCATCAAGTTCTAGTCACAGAATGTCTTGCCTTGATTTATCTTGGAAATAGGAGAAATCATCACTATCTTACTGCAATCAGTAGGTCCACCCAGAGGATTCTGTTCCAGAAGGTGAGGGAACGGACACTCAGCTGTTCCCTGGGTCTTTTGGTTCAGTCTTTAGACTGCCCTTCAGTATGCACTCTCCTTTGCCCCCGTACAATGTAAGATCACAGGTATTTTCTATATCTGGTTCAATTCTTATGTTTTCAAAAATAATCTAGCTTACTCACATTCCCCAACATCAACTTTCCTTCTTTAAGTAGAGAGAAATAAGTCTATACCCATCTATGTCTAGAACTCCTTCTTGATTCCATTGTTTTCCTCAAACAGCACAGCCAATGGGAGTCCTAGGAAAAACCTTGGGATATTTGCCAAGAATTGCACCCACTGGATATTCAATATTGAATCAGACCATCACCAGCAGAAGATAAGGAATATCATTCCACAGGAAATATCCAAATCCCAGGCTCTTGCCTCTGGACTCAGAATAACCTAAGTAACCGGGCCTCCCCATGCCTTCCCTCCTCCCCCATCAGTTTCCACAGCCCACTCCAGCTTCCTCCAGGACTGTGTGGTTGTTCCAGGGAGCAGATCCAATCTGGCAGGTATGAGATTCAATTAGCCCTTTCTTTGTGGCTACCAATGTTTGCACCTACAGAAAACCAAATCTGAAACCCCAGGGTGGCCACCCAGAGTGACAGTCCCCCAGAAGAGGCCAACCAGAAGGATGATGGAGGAGGTCTTAAGATCATGGCAGTATCCATTCATAGAACTTATCAGTACCTTCCCTCCTTCATTGCCAAGGTCGCTGGATTGAAGATCACGGAGTCATTCACAACATGATGTTTAACACAGAGACACTCTGGAAGTTCTCCTTCAAGGCTACACAGAACAAGACTGAATGGTGGGACAATGGTGTTCTCCCCCTCTGGATCACAGCCCAGAGACAGGTATGCTCAGAAACCCTGGGTTGACTTCCAGGGACATCGAGTCTCATTCTTAAGCATGTGGGGCAGGGGATAGAAGCTATGACCTTGAGTAAGTGACTTAACTTCTCTAAGCACATTTCCCTAAATATGTAATAGGAATGATGATGATGTACTTATTTAACGGATGTGATAGAAGTATTAAATGAAATATGCATTTATCCATTAGTGATAGGTAGTCTCTATGAGGGCAGAGTCTGGCTTATTAATCATGCATGAGTGTACCTCCAGGGCTCACCATAGGGTCTGAACCCAGCAGCACTTTCATAAGTATCTGTTTATACACTTGTCTCAGACTGAAGCATAAAAGCTCTTAGGAATGAAGTTGACCATTTAATGAATCTTCAGACCATGAAAAGTTCTTAAGGGAACATTCACTTGAAAGGATTCCGGTAGCCATTTATTATTGCTTCAAAAAGGCAGAAATCATGGTTTGCCTGCCTCCCTCTCTGTAACTATTTTTTCCCCTTCCCCTCCCCCATGGTCTTCTGTTAAGTTTCTCCTGACCCACATATGAGTGAAAACATATGGTATCTGTCTTTCTCTGCCTGACTTATTTCACTTAGCATGACACCCTGCAGTTCCACCCACATTGCTACAAATGGCCAGATTTCATTCTTTCTCACTGACATGTAGTATTCCATTGTATATATAAACCACATCTTCTCCATCTAGACTCTTAAATACTGAGAACAAACTGAGGATTGACAGGGGATGGGGGTGAGGGAAAAAGGGGTGATGGGCATTGAGGAGGGCACTTGGGATGAACACTGGGTGTTATATGGAAAGCAACTTGATAATAAACTATATTTAAAAAAAAAAAAAAGGTAGAAATCAGAGCTGCGTGTTTAAGTCCTAGCCCCAAACCTTTTGTCAGCTTTGTGTTTTCTTAATAAGCTTCCATAGTCATCACTTCAGAGTAGGACCTCCTTCTTGTCTTCCCCAAGACATCAACCTTTGCTCCAAAGATCCCCTTTGCTCCAAAGCACCTTGGCTGGTGCTTTACCTCTATGCTCCAAGATATACTGGGTGTGTCATGTTGCAAGGTGATGCCGTTGCAGCTCAGAATGCAGGCTGCAGACTTGGACTCCTGGAAAAGGATCCAGCCAGCTCCACCTTTCTCCAGCTGTGTGACCTGGGGCAACAACCTCCTCTCCGTGTGTGATTTGGCCCACTCATAAAATGAACATTGTCAGAGTCCCTGTTTCTTGAAGATTACCAGATTCCCCGCTTCTTAGGCCCATTGTGAAGGTTAACTGAGATAATGCATGTATTATCTTGAAAACTAAATGTTCAAAAACTATCAGTCATTAAAGGAAGTTGAATTATTTTAGCACTTCAGCTGGTCACTACAGCCCTAAGCCAGAACTACCCAAAGGAACTTTCTTTGATGATGGACATCTTCTACTTTCCAAAATGGAAGCCACCAGCCATGTGTGGTTATTGGGTTCTTAAAATGTGGCTAGTGAGACTGAGGAACTAACTTTTTTTTTAATTTTTTTATTTATTTTTGACAGAAAGAGAGACAGCATGAGCAGGGGAGGATCAGAGAGAGAGGGAGACATAGAATCCAAAGACAAGTTCCAGGCTCTAAGCTAGCTGTCAGCACAGATCCTGACACAGAGCTCAAACCCACAAACTGTGAGATCATGACCTGAGCTGAAGTCGGACGCTTAATGGACTGAGCCACCCAGGCGCCCCAGGAACCAACTTTTTAATTGCATTTAATTTTAATTAATTTCAACTTAAATCTAAATACCACATGTGGCTAAGGGCTACCATATTGGACAGTGCAGCTCTAGATGAATCACAGGGAGTTGTCAATGACTCTATTTCAGCTTCATTTTCTCCCCTAACTGTTGAGTTCTAGATTCCTTTCTCTTCTGTCACATTTTTTAACTTTGAGGCAGAGACCATACAAATAAATTCTCTCCTCCCAAGAAAAAAACATTCATAACACTACATGTCTAGTACTGATTTAAGTGCTTTACATTTATTAATTTATAACAGCTCTTAGCTGGGTGTTACAGTTATGCCCACTTAACAGATGAGTAAACTGAGGCACAGAGCAATGCCATAACTTCTCAAAGTCACAAAGCTGGCAAAGGCAAAGTTGATATTTGAACTCACTCTGGGTTCAGCAACTCTTAACTTTTAACCATAACATAATATTACTTCCTTGGCCAAAACATTTAGCCATGGATTTGACAGTGAATCTTGTATTTGCCTTGCTGCTAGGGAGGTCTGGACAGTCTTCGTTAATTCACTATTCGTAGCGCCTGGGTGGCTCAGTCAGTTAAGTGTCCAACTTCAGCTCAGGTTATGATCTCATGGTTCATGAGTTCGAGCATCATATCAGGCTCTGTTCTGAGTGCTCAGAACCTGGACCTGCTTCGTATTCTGTCTCACTCTCTCTAACCCTCCCCCACTCATGTGCTTGCTCGCTCTCTCTCTCTCTCTCTTAAAAAAATAAATAAACATTAAAAACTTTTTAAGGGGCGCCTGGGTGGCTCAGTCGGTTGAGCGGCCGACTTCGGCTCAGGTCATGATCTCATGGTTCGTGGGTTCGAGCCCCGCATCGGGCTCTGTGCTGACAGCTCAGAGCCTGGAGTCTGCTTCAGATTCTGTGTCTCCCTCTCTCTCTGCCCCTCCCCAACTCATGCTGTTTGTCTCTGTCTCAATAATAAAAACATAAAAAAAGGAAAAAAATTATTTTAAAAACTTTTTAAAAGAAGAAACGTTAATTAACTATTCAACTTGCTATGCTCTTTGTTTATTGGCATGAGGCTTCTGGTAGCATTCTTTCCTGTAGTTTTTCTTATTCACAGTTCTTGTCTCATTGCCATTTATTTTCAGGACTTCGCTTCCTTCTGCTCAACTCATAATCAGTGTGTTCTTCCCCTCTGCTGAAATCATAAGTGGTTATGCAGAAACAGGATCTGGTTCAGGGCCAGGCGACTGAAAACACGCCATTCATTTGGCAAGTGAAAGTCAGGTTGGTGCATCTCTCATTCTACCAGTGACATCTGCCATGGGACAGGGCCATTGGCCAGTAGCCTGAGGAGATAGCAGGAAAGCCACTGTAATCAAAGCAAATCTGTGGCCACAGGTCAGCCCCCCAGTAACAGCATTCCAACTGGCCCTAAATGTCATTCAGGAGCCCATATGTATTGCCAGGCAGGGATACAGGGGGGTGGCCTGGCCTGTATCCATCACTGGGAAAATCCATCCTTCTCCTGAGTCTCTTCCAGGCAGGCTTTGTGGAGATTGATGCATTCACCTTTAATAGAACTAAAATGTTTTCCTTCCATGACACTAATGCTGCCAGAGTCCATCAAGATACACAAGAATCGACATGTCTTACAGATGATGCCTAAAAGATGGAATTCCCTGGCCACCTTTGTGTCCATTATTCATGGTCCATGAGCATATCCACACTCCAGCAGGACTTCACTAATGGTCAGGGTATGAATGGAGAGGCTCCATTTAGAGCAAGCTTGTATTTTAAATGAGCATCCTTAATAAATGAACATGATTAACGGCTGAAGTGGTTCACTATGTTCAGAAGTCCTAATCCTCTGAGAAAGGCAGGCAGCCATGACTGTAAGACCCACAAAAACCATAAAAACCTAGGGGCACACTTCACCTCTCTATGGAGGAGCTATAGAGTGTATTAAGGAGTGAAAAGGCAGGGGATGATCTGAGTGAGATCCCCAGGGCTGCCAAGAGTCTGTATCAGGCATGGTAGGCTACTACCAGCAGGGGATTCAGAGAGACGGTGGTGAGGGTAGCTATGGTTTTCAATGTAAGCCAAGTCTCCTAGACAATAGCTTCCAAACTTGGAAGAGATGTGAGCAAGATGGTGCCAGCTGCTTCTGCCTAGAGTGTTAATAACAAGATAATTCATCCCAATATTGGCCCAAACCATGTTTTTATAATGCATCATAAAGGCTCTAAAAATAATAATCTGACCTCCAAAAGGGTGTGGGATGGGGAGAAAATAGAATCTTGGCCGTCTGGCTCCTTATGTTCAGTGACTCTTCTGGAGCACAGAAAAGCAATGAAAATGCTCAGACTTCTGAGTTTCACATACATATAGTCCATCTCTTTCCACCCTGTCACTCCCTAGAAGGAGGAACTAACTCCTTTACCTAAACCACTCAGACTTCCCACTAAAGCACAACCACAATAAAATGCTTGAGGGCCTTCCTAAAACATGTGCACCTTGTGACATTCACTCTGTCACCTAAAGGAAGAAACAAGACAAAATACAAAACCAAACTGAAACTTTTGCTCTAATGATTAGTTCTGAAGAGTTTGGTGGGATCTGTACAAAATCCAAGGATTTTTCCCATAAAAAGTACCAACTCTTGTTTTAAAAAAGCAACTTAAGAATAATAGCCACATTGATGCAAAACTACACTAAGGGAGAATAATGAACCTAATAAAACCAGCGATTTTCCAATTGCTATTGCTACTGGAAACACTGATTATGCTAATTAAAGGGTAGAATAGTAAATACCCACTCTTTTGCATCCAATTAACTGCTCAGATTATTTCTCAGAAATATTTGTTGAAAATAGCACTTTTGATTATCACGGGTCCCAAATAAACAGAGTCGTGTGTGTGTGTGTGTGTGTGTGTGTGTGTTTGTCTGTGTGTGTGTGTGTGTGTGTACACACACTCAAATATACATTTCTCTCTGGAGCTTTTTTCATGGAGTAGTGTAACTCTTAAAATTCCTATGGGACCAAGTAAAAAAAATCATAGTTTCCTAAACTACAGCTTGGGATATCTTTAAAGAAGGTGTATGTTGAGAACACAGCATAAGAAAACAATTTCAAGTTGGGAACATCTGAGATTTAACATGCAAACATCAAGAACTCAACTGGATAGGCAGGGCTGCCTAAGTCCCTCATAAAGTCAATGTCAGCTTATTCTAGATAATAAAATTGGCAAACTATGTTATACAAAATGCTCAAAGTTTTATCCTTCCAGCCAATTCCATTCTTCGGAGCAAAGTCAATTTATATGTAAGTTAAACAAAGTACCATCGCTAAAAACTGAGAATTATGAGTAATGCCAATCAGAAATGCAATAAATAAATATTAGAGGATTTGCAAGTTAAAGCAACCATATAAATTCTATTATCAGAAATGAAAATGCATTGCCTGAAGAGATTACAAATAAGATGCTAGAACCCGAAAAGGAAAGAGCTTCTGTAACTATTTCCATAAGTTAATCAGGAGTGAGAATAGGATGGGTTTTGCACCCAAGATGCAATTCATGCATTCATTCAACATGCGCTTAACCAACAATTACCACTTACTCTGAATCAGACCTGTTCTAGGTCCCAGGAGAAGAGTGGGCAACAAAATCAACATGGCCCCTGATCTCAGAGAACTCACATTCTAAGGGAGGGAAACAAACAAAGTAAGGAAAGGGAGGAAAACAAACAAACAAAGGGAGGAAAAAAAGTAAACAAAGTAAGATAATTTCAGATTGAGTAAAGTGCTTTAGAGAAAATAAAACTAAATCACATGATAGAAAATGAATACTAGAGGGCAGAAGGCACAATATTTCACCTATAACTATGGATAGCAAAGCTTCTGAAGCCTTGCAAAGAATTTAGTATTAAGAATTGTGCCTTTTGGGGGCACCTGGGTGGCTCAGTCAGTTGGGCACCCAACTTTGGCTCAGGTCATGATCTCACGGCTCATGAGTTCAAGCCCCACATCAGGCTTACTGCTGTCAGCCTGTCAGTGTGGAGCCTGCTTCAGATCCTCTGTACCCCTCTCTCTGCCCCTCCCTCACTTGTACTCCCCCCCATAAAAAAAATAAAGAGAATTCTGCCTTTTGTTTTTTAAGTAGGCTCCTGCCCAGCATGGAGCCCAATGTGGGCCTTGAACTTATGACCCTGAGATCAAGACCTGAGCTGAGATCAAGAGTCACTTAACCAACTAAGCCACCCAGACACACCTGAAGACTTCAGTCTTACTTCAAATTTCCTAAAAGTAGAACTTGAGGCAGGGATTTGGTGAATGTGAAGCATTGAGGGAGAGTTCTCAGGAGATGGGAGTAAGGGAAACTGACAGGGCAGGGTCTGAAAGAAGATAAATGAGATGGGGTCCCAGTTGGAGACCAGATTTCAGCCTGACCCCACAGGGAGCTCTGGAGTATGAATTAAATCCCCATGTTATCCCAGCCGGAAGCAAGTGAGCTGGTCTTTTGTCCTACCATCAGTCAATCACTGGCCATAGGCAGCTGGGAGTGAAGGAGCAGTATGGAACACCTTCCAAGGTGAGATTTCGCCAAGATTTGGCCATTGGCTGAAGGTAATTTTCCAGAACATGGGGCAGCTGAAGTGAATGTGAGTGCACTGGCCCAGTAGGGGGATCTGGGTAGAAAACCAACAGCATCTCACACAACTTCCAAATTGCTTTCCTGTTTCTCTCTCTCTAGCAGTATATGGGAAGTTTTGTCATTACTCTCTGTTATACTTTTCTGCTCATTTGTTGATCAAACAGCCACAACCCAGGTGCCAGTATCCCAAAATTCTTCCTGGTCATTTATTCTCCATACCAAATCAACCTTGTTACACCATTATTGGTTCTGCTAAAACCAACAAATCTTTGTGTTTTTCAGAACATCCAAACCTTGGATGATACAGCAAGTGCCACAATACAGCCTTCAAATTAATACCTTTGCTGAGGCAAAGGAAAGTACTTGCTCCTCAGATAAGCAAGTCATTCATTCACTGAACCAAAAATCCACTGAGCCCCTACTATGTGCCATGTTCTGGCTGAGTACCTGCTTTACAACACTAGGACTTATTTAGTGAGATGTGTTCATCTTGTTGTTAGCTCATTAGCGAGCATACATAATTTTTTCCTAACAATTTTCCCAAGCTTTGTCAACAGCCACCTTTGTGCTAGGGAGATTACTTAAGAATATTTCATGACTTTCCAAACACATGTGTTGTTAAAACAACATACTGAACCACCACCTCTGGTTCAAAGCTTTCCTCTAGCCCTTACTTCTCCCCCGCCAGAAGTCCCAAGATCAAATCTCACTGGTTCTTACTGGGACATGGGCCCAGAGCTGAACCAACTGCCATGGCCAGTGGATGCAGTGTCCTCTGACTGGCCAGGCCACAGCTACATCCCACTTCTGGAGCCTGATGTGGAACCAACACATCCCAAACCAGCCATGATGCAAGAGCAGGAGGGAGAGTCTCTAGGGGAAGTCAGGGCTCTCTCTGAACCAGCAGAGGGATATTGGGTGCTAGGCAGGCAAACATATTAACTGTCCAATATACACATCAGGGGAGGCTTTTTGGTGGTTTGCTATACCTGGAGGCAAAGAAAAGACTGCCTAGCACATACCAAAACACAATACCCAACGCTTTATCTTAAAGTTATCTGGCTTAATCCTCACAAAAATGCAATCAATTTTTGGCATTTTACATGTAGAAACGCTGAAGCATAAGAGATTAAAGAACACACTCACCATCAGCAACTTAGAAAGTACCATTTTTCCTCCATTCCAAGGAACCTTTTTTTCATTTTGCCATCTCTGAAGTTGGAGTGCATCTTACAATCAGTGGAGTGTCATGGTTTAACTGGCAGCATTTTTCTTATAGTAGCACATAAAATAATAACATGTCTTGCAACTAACAGTGTTTTAGATTTAATGAGATCCTAGTGACACCAGGAATGAAGTCCAACCCTACCTGACTCCAAAGCTCACATGTTCTCTATGCCTCTGGGCTAGGGCAGAGATGTCAACTCAGGCTTTGTTTATTATGTAAAAGATATAAGATATAGCCCTGATAGAATTTTCTTCTCGTACTTGCAGGGGAGAAAGACAGCATCATTCCACTATCCTGGGGGAGGTGCGAAGTACAAAGGGGAGGCTGTCCAGCGATCCCTCGTGGAGTCTTATACTCACCCAGACAGCAACGAGACAGAGTGGAGGGAGAACATCGATATTGTCATGAACTGGTTCACTAAGGAAGACTTTGACTTCGTGACTCTGTACTATGGAGAACCAGATAATGTGGGACACAAATTTGGCCCTGAGACGGAGAACAGAAGAGTGATGATTCAGCAAATTGACAGAACCATCGGGTACCTGGTGGAAGCCATTGAGAGGCACAGCTTGACCAAGCGCCTCAATGTCATCATCACATCAGACCACGGCATGACCACAGTAAAAAAGAACCCCAATGTCACTGAGATCCTCTTGTTAAACTACATCAAGTTCAAGGACTTGGTCAAGTTTGATATTGTGGACTATGGTGGCTTTGGGATGATCCTGCCCAAACCAGGGCAAGAGGAAGCTGTTTACCAAGCACTGAAGAATGCACACCCTCACCTCAATGTGTACAAGAAGGAGGAATTCCCAGAACGCTTCCATTATGCTAAACACGAGCGGGTCCTGCCAATTGTGATGTACGCTGACTCTGGTTATAACATCAATGGGGTGAGTTGATTCTAAAATGAATAAAATCATCTTGGATCTGGGAGACAGCCTCTAGAGAGAAACGATTCTGAAAAAAAATTAAAACATAAGTTGTAACCCACTGTTTTCTAAGTGTTCCTCACCCCCTTACCCCATGTCCCACCCAACCAACCCTGTCCCATGTAACTGCTATGCAATTATAATAACAAACATCCCTGACCAAGGCTCTGTCCACCACTGTACTAAAAATTTAACATGAGTTGTTAATTTTTGTCTTCCCATCAACCCTAAAGATAAATACTCTTATCTTCCCTGTTTTATTTAATGAGGAATAAGTCAAAGCTAGAGAGAAGTGATTTAGGATTAGAAGTATAAGGCTGATGTTTGAATCCAAGCCTGTGTGCTTGCTTGATCATTATGCACAGATCACCAGTAGATTCACCAACAATAACCATGTGCTGGTTCCCCTTTACAAATATCAAGAAGGAGAAGGAGAGGGTCAGGGACAGGGACAGGGAGAGAGAGGGGGAAAGGAAGAAGGAGAGGAAGGGGGAGGGGAATTAGGAGAGGGGGGAAGGAGAATGCGGAGGAGGTGGAGAAGGAGGAGGAGGAGGAGGAAGAGAGGAAAAGCGAGGGGGAGGGGGCGGATAAGGGGGAGGGGAGGAGAAGAAAAAGAAGAAACCCTGTTCATACACAAAAACTTACACACAAATGCTCACAACAGCATTATTCATAATAATCAAAAAGCAAAAACAAACCAATTGTCCATCAATTGATGAATGGATAAACAAAATATGGCATATCCAGACAATGAAATATTATGTTGCCATTAAAAGGAACAAGGTATTGATACACACTACAACTTGAATGAACCTTGAGAACACTATGTTCACTGAAAGAAAGTAGATACAAAGGACTATGTATGATTCTATTTAAATGAAATGTTCAGCATAAGCAAATCTATAGAAACAACACAGACTGGTGGTTGTCTAGGATGGGGGAGGGGGAGCGATGTCGGGAGGAAATGGGGAGTGACTACTGAAGGGTACAGGGTTTCTTTTTGGGGTGATGAAAATTGATTGTGGTGATAGTTGCACAACTGTGAAAAAATTTAAAATCATTTGAATTGTACACTTTAAATGGGTACATTATATGGTAATTATACAAATTATATCTCAACAAAGCAGTTATGAAAAAATAACCAAGTCTCTTTTAAAGAAGAAAATACCAAAATCAATGCTAACTGTGAGACATTTGTAAGGCAGTCTGGCTTTTATTTACTATCAACCAATAATTCATGGTAGAACAAAATTTAGGTGATGTTTAAACATCTCATGACAGAAGACCATCCCAGAAATAGTTTGAAGAACCTTGTCCTAGGCTATGGACACACGAGCCAAACATTATAATTATGTTTGCAATCTGTTCAGAGTATAACAGGTATAGGAAAATTCATAAGGTTATTGTTTAATGTTGGTGGAAATAGTCACAGTAAAATGCAACAATTTCTTGATATTTTGCAATCCCTCACATGACCCAGAACACTGAGGATGCATGCCCAAAGCTAAGGTCTTGCCAAAGAGAGATTCCAAAGCTAATGGCCTCTTTCTAAACCTGGTTCATGATGTAACAAGCTGAGAGTGATGTGAAGGAATTTAATGCAATAGTCACATTCCCAACATAATCAACCAGGTTTGAGGGAATAGGGAACCTTCTGAACTGACCATTAGACAGAAAATCCTTTAGGTCTCAATACCTCTCATTGAGTGCACATCTCAGATCCCCATCCACCTGCCTGCCTTGATGTGCACAGTGAAGTGGGTGTTACTCCTCTCTTCAGGATTAAGGAACTTGCAAAGGTACTGTCTGAGCTTATTATTATTGTCAGTATTATCTTCTTGCTGTGTCTAATGGGTATGCTTTCTTTATTCTCTTCCTTAAAGATCTTTCATTCCTTGCTCTTCTCTTTGGCACTGTAAAGCAGTGTCATTCCTTGTCATTTAAATTTTCAAAGGTTTCATGGATCTGACAAGCGTGACAATAACCAAGGGACAGTTTTCTTTCAGGGGATTGGAATCTAAAATGGTTTTGTTATTATTTTTTTTTCAGCGATTTATAATATATTTCAACAAAGGAGATCATGGCTTTGACAATGTCCACATGGACATGAAGACCATATTCAGAGCTTTTGGGCCAGATTTCAAGAAGAATCACCTAGCTGAGCCTTTTGACAGCATCCACATCTACCCACTCATGTGTAAACTCCTGGGGGTTACCCCTGAACCCCATAACGGCTCCCTGGCAGTCACCCAGGAAATGCTTGTGGACTCATACGATGAGCTGCAGCCAGGTGAGATACAACAGCAACCACCAGAAAATTGGCAGTGTGATCTGTTCTGTCCTGAGATAGAAAAGAATGAAAACGAGGATGGGGCAGTGAGGGGGCCAGTGGCAGAATCAAGCAGAATAATCCTGTTTCCCCAGCAGCTTCGGCACCTGCACCAGCTCTCAACAGGTAGCAAAGGAAGCAGGAAATCCCTCCACATGCTGGTGACATTTCATACAGTGCCTCTGGGGCCAAAGGAAGGTTCTCCACAGAGAAAGTAAAGTAAAAATCCTTCTGATCCTTAGAAATCGCATGCAGTCTGCCCCGATGCCCCTTCTAGATACAGAAAAGCAGCCTTCCTTCAGCAATTCAGCCTTGCTAGTTCCTGGAAGGAAGCTGCTCACAGTGGAGGAAGCCTTACCATTCCACTCACTGCTGAAAAAAGAGGGAAGGGGATATTTCTATAAATGAGGCTGCTAATCCTTAAGACTTCAAAACCTTAAATCTGGGTGATCTAAAGGAAGAATGGAATAGTCTCTGAGAATGCAGTTGTTTGCAACTAGTGGCCAGCTTTTCTTCTGCCAGGAGAGACTTAGATGCTGCTCAGTGATTTATCATACTTAAAGTAACTACACTCAATCAAAACAGAGTATAAAGGACATCCTTTTCCCTTCCTCTAAGCCACTGCACATGATTTTCTTGTGAACTTATAGGAAGCAGGCCATTTTGTAGGAAACTACTTAAATGAATGATCAACTCACCAAATTATTAACGATTTTTTTTTTTTAAGTTTTAGAGTTTTGCTATAACTATTTGGTCCCTACCCCTGTCTCATAGGCCATTGGGAACCTGGGGTAAGGTGTCTGACTGTTGTCAGTTATTGATAAGCAGAATCTCCCATCAACTGATTTTCAGCAAATTGGCTTTTAGCAAATTGGTCACTTGGCAAAGTGGTCATTAGGCAAATGGGTCATTTGGCGAATAGGTCATTTAGTAAATCGGCTTTCAACGACTTGCCCTATGAGGTTTCTCTACAGTGAGCACTTTCTTGGGTTAAATGTACATTTCATTTCCATAATTAATATTCACCAGAGCCTAGATGGAAAACTTCCCAGGGACCCAGGAGCAGCCAGAACATCCTCTTAATAATCAGACAATTAAAAACCATCTCATATTTTATCAGGAGTGGAGACACAGAAGACATTCCCTCTCCAAAAGATAGCGATTGGTCTCGCAATTGTCACAGGAGTTCTTGCAGTTCTGTTTGTTGCTAGTGTGACATACACAGCCATTCGTCGGAAAAAGAAGTGAGTGTTCTTTGGGTTTCCCAGGGTTGATCAGTGTACATTACAATAATCCATTTCAACCACTTCCTGAATGCCAGAAGGGGTCCAGCACTTTGAGAACCCAGCAACCAGAGCCAGGTTCATGACTTGTAAAGTGAGCAGTCACTCAAGGCCCAGGGCTCAAAAGAGCCCCAAACTTGGTTTAATAATCTACTGTCACCATTTCAGAAATGTTAATTTTTTTATTTTATTTGAGAGAGAGAGAGAGAGAGACAGAGAGAGAGAGAGGGAGAGAGAGAGAGAGAGAGAGAGAGAGAGAGAGAGAATGCCAAGCAGGCTCCATGCTCAGCACAGAGCCCGACTTAGGGCTCATTCTCACAACCCTGGGATCACGACTTGAGCCGGAATCAGAAGCCGGAAGCTCAACCAACTGAACCACTCCGGTGCCCCAGAATTCTTTATTTTTTTAACAAGGACCCTGCATTTTCATCTTATACTGGGCTTCCAAAATTAAATACCACTTTTATTAGTTTTCCATGGCTGCCATAACAAAGTACTACAAGGTACCTGGTTTAAAACAACGGATATTTATTGTCTCACAGACCTGGAGGGTGAAGTCCAAAACCAAGGTGTTGGAAGGTCCAAGCTCCCTCTGAAATCCGTACGGGAGAATCCTTACTTGCCTCCTCTAGCTTCCGGTGGTTGCTGGCAATCCTTGGTATTCCTTGGTTTATAGATGCATCATTCCAGTCTCTGCCTCCAACATCACATGGCAATCTTCTCCCTGTGTCTCTGTCTTTACATGGTGTTCTCTTCTCTGGTGTCCATGACACCTGTCATGGGATTTAGGGCCCTCTGTAATCCAGGATGACCTCACCTTAATTATATCTGCAAAGACTCTATTTGCAAATAAGGTCACCAATACCATAAGGTCCCAAGTACCAGGGGTTAGGACATATTCTCTGGAGGGACACAATCCAACCCATAACACTGGTTCTGCCACCAACCAAAGCATTATAGAGCCCTGGTGCACTTCTTTCTGCATCTCAATAGTTGTATCATTAGACTGAGCTTCCCATATTCCTTATTATACCCAACCCTGACCATTCTTCTGCTTTAACATAGCTCCTGTCTCAATAAAATGGAGGCCTCCTGAACACTATAAACAGCCTAAGGAAAGTCAGAACTTTACTTAACCTTAACTCCATTACAAAGCCCACATTTAATGTAATTTATATTTGAACTATAAAAATTTCCTATAAGTTGAAACATGACCTATAAAGGTCTCTACGCCCTGAAGCAACATTTTAAAAAGAAATCAATTGGTCCTTTTCTACAGAAACCATCAGCTATAGGAGAGATAAAGGAAAAACTTCAATGTACTGATTGAACTGCCATGCCCACAGCATAATTTCTAAAAGGAAACCATTCCGAACAGTTAAAACGCATTAGATGGTCATTGTTACTGTTGCCATTGTTGTTGCTGTTAAAAACCTCAAATCCAGAAGTTGGACCTTTAATATAGCTCGTGCCCATACACATCCCCTCTTGCCACTGGCAGGACCATGCGATGTGTCCTAATGCTTCTCTCTGAATCAACACGCCCTTCAAGTTTTACTTTTTGTGGTACCTAATCTTCACTGACACCTGAACACAGACCTGTGAGGTCCCAGGGGCGTTAAAAAGCCCTTCAGTGTCTTGATTTTTCCAGATTCAGATCTGAGATATGTGACCTTATGACCTCCGTCCCTCCCTCGAGCCCGCACACCAAAATAAAGGTTTCTTCTGGGCTACAGACCACTCGGGGTCCTTTCCCAAACTACATCCCATCTGGCATCAGGAAAGGCTGACCCAGCCTGGGTTTATTAATATCTTAGTATAACATCATACAGTATTACTTATTATGGTACTGACTATACACACGCCCTTTTGCTCCACAGAAGAAATTCAATTAACAGCTACTTTGTGTGTTGACAGAATAAGCCTAGAATTTATGAGTTTGACCCTTTCCCATTGGTGTCCTCTGTCTACTGCAGGCAGAGAGCTGAGCACAAGAGCAAAGGCGGACCGATCGGCCTGGCCCAGTTCTGAAGCGTCATTCCCTCAGGACCCACACTCGGCCCTGGTTAAGGCTCATCGTACCTCAGGGGATTCTACCTCGGGATGTCGTGACTAAGACGATTTCTGCAACGTCACACCCAGAAGCCATTCATCCCGTGTAAAAACGCAGCGATCATCCCAGTCCACCCTCTTTACCTCAACAGTGTGGAGAGAGTAGAAGACAAACCCTTGTTGTGTGGGACCCTGTGCTCACTTGGTACTGGCGCAAGAACAGCAGATATGACAATAAATGCGTTCGATTAGCATTAATTCTCCTCTCCTGTTCTCAGAGCTGAGCAGGGCTCAGGGTTTCTCCTCTGAAAGGGGTTAATAAGATTTAATCTGTCCCCTCATCTACCTTCCGCAAGTATAGTTAGCAAGTGAGCTCTCAAGACTCTTCCAGATGGAGTTTCATGAGAGACGGGCTAGAGTAAATGTGCTGGACTTTGAACACTGTTCAAACTCCGGAGGCAGCACCGGTGGACTGCTGGCTATCCTGCCTCTAACGTCCAACGGAAAGACTAATTTTTTCCTTCTCTTCCCCATCCCCCACCACCCCCAGGAGGAGCCCTCCTACTCTTCAGATTCCTTTCCCTACAAAGCCAAAACTCCTACTTTTATAAGTCCTAGTTCCGGGAGCTCACCGGGCACGCTTGCTTCCCCCCTCCCACCCCGAGGCCCTGAGCCGCTGAAGGGCAGGGACACGCCGTCGCACCCCCAGCGCCTGACAGCACCGGGCACACAGTAGGTGCTTAATAAGTGTTTGGTGAAGACAAGGCTGGGTTAGGGACAGACTCGAGGCCGGGGGACTCGGAGGTCCGGCCGGGTACTGAGGCGGTCACGGAGAGGACGTGACCTTGGCCTGACCTCGCCAAGCTCCTCGCCCCTTCCCCGCCCTGCGACGCACCTCGGTGCACTGCTCCCACCGCGGAGGCGGTTCGAGGTCACCCCCCCCCCCCAGAGCACCGCGCAGTGGACAGCACGCGGACCGCAAAGGGGACTAAACCCCCGCGACGGCCTCCAGGAGAACGAACGTTTAAGATTCTGGCAGAGCGGCGCAGGTCACAGCCCTCCACTCATCTTGCAGCGCCCGGGTAGGTAATGCCTGAGTGACTAGGTTTTCCTCGCCCGTCAACCGCACTACCTACCCCACCCAGCACCTCGACCCGAGGGGGCGGCAGAGGCCTGAGGCTCCCAGCCCCCGGCCTGGGGACGCGGCCCTGGAACGTGAGGGCAGTCGGACTCACTGCCTCCCAGCAGCGCAACTGGGAGGGCGCTACGCGTCCGCCAAAAAGTGCCTCGTGAAGGCGCGGGAACGGCGACAGTGATTACCTGGCCCTTCGCCTGACTGGACGCTCCCGCCCGCCCTCACTTGGCGCCAAAGCTCTCACTCCGCCCCTAGAGCCCCAGGCCCACCCCTTCCGACCCTGGCCCCGCCTCCCACGCGCCCAGGGGCGCGCGGCCCCCGCCCGGCTCCGCCTCAGCCCCGCCCCAAGTCCTCTGGGCCCCGCCCCACTGCCGCCCCGTCTCCCGGGCGACACCGCGGCGCCGCCCCGCCCTGCTATGGCGCCCGAGGAGGGCGCGGAGGCCGCGCGCCTGCTGCCGAGTTTCGAGCGCCGCTTCCTGGCGGCGCGCGCGCTGCGCTCCTTCCCTTGGCAGGTGGGCGGTGGGGCGCGAGAAGGGCGGGCGGGGGGCGGCTGGAACAGGGTGGGGGCGGGGCGGGCTCCGGCGCCCACCGCATTCTCCCCCACCACGTGACGTCCCCGGCTCCCGCGTGTGCAGGGGCCGTACGGCTGGTCCGTGGCCCGCGGGCGGGGCTCCGCCGGGGGCCGCGCGGGCTGGCGGCGGGAAGCCGGCGGCAAACCTGCGCGCCTGGGGAGGCCCAGCCTGCCATCTGCTCCTTCCTCCCCTGGCCCTTCCCGCCCTCGAGCGCCTTTGCAGACCCAGTCCACGAATTTAAGGAATGCCGGGTTTCCTCCCAACTCCGTTTGTCACTCGGGGGATAGGGTCAGGGACAATTCACGCTCAATTCTATTCCTTTGTTTAGTCAGTTGTCATTCTGGCCATTGGGTAATAGTTGCTGCTGCCCGACAGTCAACGTCCTCAGGACAGCGGGAGACCACGTTGCAATAAGCCAGTGACCAAGTCACAGACACCACACCTCCCCTCCCCCACCTGGCCTCGGTGTTCTCATCTGTACCATCAGCGTTGGACGAAATCCGCTCAGAGGCAGCTTGGGGCTCTGATGCCTGTGTTGGAAGCGACAGGGAAGTGCAAAACAGGCCAGAAGAGAGAGGAAAGAAGTCTCACCCTCCCCTGCCCTGGAGACCTGCCCTTCTTGCTCAGGCAAATGGCCGTGGCAGCAACTTCCTTCTGCCAATGCAGGGGCTCTAATGATGCTGCCTCCTTCATAATTCATGTGCAGTGAGCTCACTGGGATAACTCAGATTGGGTACATATTCCTCCCCCCAAGTCTGCCCCATCGTAAGGGGCAGTGGTTAGTCATTTGTGTCTCATTGACCTAACCCATTTACAATTCTGAGCGATCTTTCCGGTCAGAAAGGAATAGGTATTTTTTTAACCCAAAATGTAAACCTTTGTAACAGCATCTGTGGGTCCCAATTCAATATCGACTATAATTGTTCACATGAAATGAGTGCTTACTCTGTACCAGGCCCATGATTAATGCTTACTTAGGCTGGCCCACAACAGCCATGCAGTGGGTACTATTGCTACCGTTCACATTTGACCAGGAAGGTTTGATTAGAAAAGAAGTAACGTGCATTGTGGAGAGATCGGGCCTGGGAGCAAGCATGCCTGCTTTGACTCCTGGCGCAACCCCTTACAAACCATGTGACCTTGAGCAAGTGACTGCATCTCTCTTATACGTTGGTTTTCTTATTAAGTGGGGGATATAATGATAGGGCTTGTCAGGATTACAGGAGTGTGAAGCATCTGAGGCAGTGCCTAGCTCATGGTAAGTCAATATAAGTGTTAGCTAGTATCTTTATTCCATCACCAAATATTTACTGAATGCCTTCCACGAGCCAGGCCCCAGGAGTCAGCAGCACACATTACAGATGAGGCCCTGCTTGGATGCAGGAGCCAGAGAATAAACAGGTAAATGAATAAGCAAGAACACACCAGGAGGTGATAGTGGCTGGAAAGTGAGTAAAACAGGAAACTGTATGTATCAAAGTAGAGGAGTCAAAAAGGCCTCCCCCAAGAGGTGACATTTGAGCCAGAACCTGAAGAGTAAACCAGCCGGCTGTGGCAGGGCCCTGCCAGTGAGAACAAGTTGCTGCAATTGAGGAACAGCACGGAGGCCAGGGGTGGTGGCAGATAAGGTCAGAAAGAGGGGCCAGGGCCAGGGCTTATAGGCCTTTTAGATCATGGTAAGTCACTCTGGAGAAATGAAGTGATTTGCCTGGTGTCACACGCCAGCCAGGACCAATCTGCTTGCTTCTAGAGCCTGAGCTCACTGCTGGGCTGGAGTTCCCTGTCAGAGAGGACAGCATGGCCTGGCCTGGCCTGTATGTCCATTTTAACTCAGATATTAAGTCTAAAGTAAGGCCATGAGGTGTTGATGTCATGCCCCACCCCCCGCCATAATTCCTGGTTGACCGTTTCAGCCATGGAGCTGGTCTGTGACCCGGGCGAGCCTAAGCAGCCAGGGTTAATGCAAACCAAGAGTCTGTCTTATGATGTTTTTTCTTTGACTTATCCAGGTGTAACCCAGGACTTCTCAAGTTCAGGCTTTCAGCCCGCCTGTGGCTTCCACTTCCAACTGGCCCCAGGTCCCTGGGGAGAGATCACTTAGCACTTTGCTAACATGTCCTATTACATGTTTAATGTTCCTGTGAAAATGCCCTTGAGACTTCTCTCTCTTCCCCCGCTGTCTCTCTCTGAATAGAGCCTCGAAGAGAAATTACGGGACTCATCAGGTCCTGAGCTGCTGCTGGATATTTTGCAGAAGGTGAGAATCAGGATCACTGGGTCACGTCACCAGCCTCCTGACTTGCCCATGAAGACATGACAGAAGCACGGTGGGCGCACTTGTATCCTTTAAAAAGAAAGACACTGCATTTGGGTGGCAGCACCTCAGACAGCTCTGGCTCTTTTGTTTTCTGAGATGAAGACGTCAGAATATACAAAAATCTGCATGAGAGGAGGGAATCTGGGGGACGTTTTTTAAACCATCCATAATGAAAACCAAGATGACAGCTGTGGGAACATCTTCTAGCATTTGGTAGCTGCCCAAAGACTTTCTTCTTTACATTTAAGGAAAAAATAAGGAGGCGAGTCTTGCCCACTCATGTCACTTCTAGATGTAGATGTGCCCTGCTTTTCTGAGGTGGGGTTTGAATTCTCAGGTACATCTGGGTGAGAATAGAGGTAAGGCCACCGCACTGCCATGTGGATCAGGTGGAGGTGACAGTGCATCCTGGCTGTGAACCCTCAGAAGGATCATGAACGCTTCTGAAAACCCAAAGCTATGCACCCCCCGACACACACAGAAAAAAGAACAAGAAGAAAGCATTTTGTGTACAAATTCAGGGAATCCATAGACACCCCTCCAACCACCAAGCCCATCCAAGAAGCCTAGGTTAAGAATTCCTCTGAGGTGGGTGAAACAGGATAGTCTGACCACCAGGTGAAGAAGATGCAGCCATAGCTAGGGGAGCCTTGCAAGGCAATCCAGCGGTTCAGGATTGTGAGCTCAGAGATTCTGAGGTCCTTGTCAGGAGGCCCACACTGATTTTCACCCTGAAGCGAAAACCTAACACCAGCCAACTAGAAAGCCCCTGAAGGGTTGTGTGGGTATTTTACCTTGGGGTAAAATCGTGTTCCTCTAGCCAGCAGGACATGTGACCCAGCGCAGGCTCTCAATGCCTCTGTTGCCCCACTCTCCTTCCCAAAATGCCAGGCTGTGGCCACCTCAGAGCCTGCACAAACTATCCCCTCTGCCTATAACTCACTCCCCCTGCTCTTTGCGTCTCTGGACTTCAGCTGAAGTGTCACCCCTGAGGACCCCCTTTCCCTCCACCACATCCCAGGCAGAACCCCCATCTTCCTCTGTCCTGGCCATCACAGCCCTCATCCTCAACCTGGCAGGTGAGCTCCAGAAGAGCAAAAGCCCAATTTTCCTGTTCCCACTATTTAGGCTCTCACCTTTTCCATGGAGCCAGACAATCCCACAACTGTCCCCGTTATAAACTAGTTCATGCTGCCTGCCTTGGGAAGGGTAGCCTAGCCCAATGCCAGCTGCTATAACAAAATGCCATAGACTGGGTGCTTTACAAACAGCAGCAATTTATTTCTCACAGTTCTAGAGTCTGGAAAGGCCAAGATCAAGGTGCCTCCAGATTTGGCGTCTGGTGGGGCCCCACTTAGTTCATAGACAGCTGTGTCCTCACTGTAGAAGGGCCATGGGAGCTCTCTGGGGTCTTTTTTATAAGGGCACTAATCCCATTTACGGGAGCTTCACCTTCATGACCTTATCCCTCCAAAGGCCCTCTCTGATAGCATCACATTAGGGGTTAGGCTTCAACATGTGAACTGGGTGGGGCTGGGAGGGGACACAAAAATTCAGTCTATAACCGGGTGTTAGCTTGGGTCCATGTGCACCGTGTTCTGCCCAGAATGTTCTTCAGCCTGTGCCACTGCAGTGGAGATTTTCTTTTTTTTTAGGAAAGGAGTTATATACCTTAAGACTTAACTCTTTCAGGGGCGCCTGGGTGGCTCAGTCGGTTAAGCATCCGGCTTCAGCTCAGGTCATGATCTCACAGCTTGTGGGTTCGGGCCCCGTGTCCGGCTCTGTGCTGACAGCTCAGAGCCTGGAGCCTGCTTCAGATTCTATGTCTGCCTCTCTCAGCCCCTTCCCCAGCTCACACTCTGTCTGTCTGTCTCTCTCTCTCTCTCTCTCTCTCTGTCTCTCTCTCTCTCAAAAATAAATAAACATTTAAAAAAAGTAAAAAAAAAAAAAAAAAAAAGGACTTAACCTTCAGATGCGTGAGGGTCACCTGAACCCAGAACCCATGTGTCTGTTCATATCTTTTCTGAGTGATCAGATAATGGGGGATGCCCTGTATTCACTTGAAGCTCATGAGAGTCTTAAAACACGGTCTTTCCAGCAACTCACATTGTGTCCTTTGTCACAGACCGTGAAACATCCTCTGTGTGTGAAGCATCCACCGTCAGTGAAGTATGCCCAGTGCTTTCTCTCAGAGCTCATCAGGAAGGTCAGTACCGGGCACTGTCCGTCTGGTAGCCAGACAGCACCTGGGACTTGGCTGGCTCTCCAGAAGTGGACTCTGCTTGACTTTGCATTTTGGAGCTTGGATCTATCCCATACCCTTTGCCTGCTATGCAAACCCCCGTAT
This sequence comes from Cryptoprocta ferox, assembly GCA_028646485.1. NCBI lineage: Eukaryota > Metazoa > Chordata > Mammalia > Carnivora > Eupleridae > Cryptoprocta > Cryptoprocta ferox. Next base: position 3,926,256 of record CM053564.1, on the reverse strand, counting down.
GTCAGGGGGCTCCCTGTGTAACTGCTCCCAGCCAGGTTTGGCCGGTGAGAGGCTATGGAAGGCAGGGAGAAGCGAGACCAGGGTATTTCTCTCCTCTGTGGTCCCAGCTCCCCCCCCACCCCCGCACCACCACTTCCCAGCCCACCAGCCCACAGGGTTTTGACCCGTTCCTACTGTTGCCAATCTCTAGATTACCGCACCGCCCTCTATTGGGGGTTTTAGGTCTTGCAATACCTTTGTAACTAGTTCCCTTTATCATCTTCTCCCCAAAAACCACCTGATGCGAGCTCTTTTCCTGACTGATACAGGATGGATTTTAAGGATGAGCCCACACTTGCTACGTTTCTCATCAGACTGGACCTCAGAGAGATGATTCCTTAGCAGTCAGCGTCAGAGCTTCTGTTTGGCCACCAAATGCAAGGGCCATGTCTCACCCAGGCTTAGCATGTGAAACAATCCCAGCTTTTCCATTACTTCCCCACCTAATTCTCCCCACTATGTGTATCTAGTCATGGCCTGCAGGTCTCCCCAGAATCACCCGGAGAAGCGTGCCCACTCTCTGCTGCCCCCATGAGGTGCACAACAGAGGCTTGCCCCCTGACAAAGCCACACCACACCGTGTAGAATGCCATCCTTGTGGATTTTGCCTGAGCTCACTTAAAAGCACCAGTTGTTTGATCCCCGTCCAACGTCATGATAGGAGGGCAGAGCTCTCTGTCACCATCACACGGCAGCTCACACAATCCCGTTTCTGCTCCCCTAGACTATCTCAGCCTCACCCTCTCTGGACCTCTCTGAGATACCCTTCATGCCCCTACCAAATGAATTTTTTTATAGGCCAGGTTGCCTATATTAAGCCAACCCATTCCAAATCTTCCATCAAATTTTGGTAAAAATACTCCAGCCATTTTTTACAAGTCAGAGGAAAAGCAAATACATGGAATGTCTGTTTGATTCATGAGGGTCAACTTAAACCTCTTGGCTGAAGCTCTTGCTCTGCCTACCCCCAGCACGAGGCTGTCCACACGGAGCCTTTGGACGAGCTGTACGAGGCGTTGGCAGAGGTTCTGATGACCACGGAGCCCGCCCAGTGCCACCGGAGCTATCTGCTGGTAGGAGACAGGCACCCTCCCCACAAAGTCCAGACATCTGCCCCTGCACACAGAGTTGAAACTCAGGCTCCAGTCACTCTCAAGTGGGATCAAATCCTGACCCATCAGCTCTGAGGTCTTAGAGGAGGTCAATTAACCACCCTGAGCCTCTGTTTCCCCTTCAGCCAACCAAGCATTTGAACACAAAACAGTACCTATTTTATGGGGGTGGCTGGGGGTTAAATCAAATAATGCACATTATTGCACAGCAGGGACCTGGTGCACAGTCCTCAATAAATACTTGATGGATGGGTGTTATAGGACTGAGTCTCTCTCTGCTGTCCACCGCCACCTCCTCACTAGCCTGGCAAATGCCACAGCTCTCAGGCTGGTCTTCCAGCCCACAAAAACCCATTCTGCACACAACAGTCAGAGGGATCTTGGGTTTTGTTTATTTTTGACCTTTTATTATAAAATAAAATGCAGCTATGGGAAATGACACAAAATAAATGTACACGGATGCCTGGGGTGGCTCAGTCAGTTGAGCATCTGACATTGCCTCAGGTCATGATCTCACAGCTCATGGGGTCAAGCCCCATTCAGGCTCTCCGCTCTTAGCACAGAGCCTGCTTCATATCCTGTCTCCCTCTCTCTGTCCCTCCTCTGCTTACACTCACTCTCTCTGTCAAAAATAAATAAAGATTTTTTTTTAATAAAAAATAGGGGCACCTAGGTGCTCAGTCATTTGGGCGTCTGACTTCGGCTCAGGTCATGATCTCATCGCTCATAAGTTTGAGCCTCACATCAAGGTCTGTGCTGACAGCTCAGAGCCTAGAGCCTGCTTCAGATTCTGTCTTTGTCTCTCTCTGCCCCTCCCCTGCTCACTCACACACACTCTCTCTCAAATAATTTTTTTATGTTTATTTACTTTTAAGAGAGAGAGAGGATGGAGGAGGGGCAGAGAGAGAGGGAGACGCAGAATCTGAAGCAGGCTCCAGGCTCTGAGCTGTCAGCACAGAGCCCGACGCAGGGCTCGAACCCATAGACCATGAGATCATGACCTGAGCCGAAGTCGGACGCTTAACCAACTAAGCTACCCAGGCGCCCCCTCTCTCTCAAATATAAATAAACATTTTTTTAATTTAATAAAATAATTAGTTTAAAAAAATAAATGTACAGCTTACCGAATTGTTGCAAGGTACCTACCACGGTAACCACCACTCCAGTCAAGGGACAGAGCCCCGAAGCCTTCCGTCAGACCCTATCCCCTCCCAGCAAAAGTAACCACCATGCCTTTGCAGTAGTCACTCTGGCTTTTTCCACCCATGTGCACCTCTGGACACCAGCATTTAGTCTTCTTGCCCATTAACTAGGTCTGGTTTGAAGTCTCCCTTCATCTCCAGGCCCCCCGCCAGCTATTTCTTCTCTGGAAGTGCCTGTGTTGAACAGACTTGAAGAGCTTTCCACTGGTTAGATTTGGTCACATATGCATGGTGCTGTTCAGCTCGTTCTTCCATCCTCTGTTTCCCTCTAATTGGTGGCTGGATTCAGAGGCCAGCTCTGACTCACCTCCGCTTAATCCCTTTGCAGGAACACAACATGAGGTTCTGGGAGGCATATCATATCTGTTATGATAGCAGTTATGGATACTCAAAGCTTAGATTCTTTAATTCATTGGAGAGTACAAAAGGGTGGTTTTCTAATTCTATCATTTTGTTTTCATTCATTAGCTGGAGAAATTTTATGAGCTATCTCCCTTCACCCACTGCTTGGTTACACACTGATAGGGCCCATAGAGGACAGGAGGGAAACAGGCTTGATTCCTCCCTTGTTAACAAGGTGAATTGGTTTCCTACCATCCCCATAAGAGATATAGTCCATTGAAAATTGTATCTTTATTGAAGGTCAAAATGTGCTCTTTTCTCTCTGCTTGAGTTTTTCTTAAATATGTTCTTCCATCTTCTTTGGCATGAAGTGTTACTGTGGAAAAGCCCAGTAATAACCTAATTTTCTTTCCTGTTTATGCCACACGCCCTTTACTCCTAGATGGCCAAAGGACTTTTCCCTTTAATGTCCAGAATTTTAGTAGAATATATCTTGAGGCTGATTGTTTTTGGGTAAGTGATCTCTGATGCATTGTGTACTCCTTCAGTGTTTACTTCACATCATTTTGTTTTTTTCAGGAATGTTTTGTTGAATTCTAATTTTTAGTGTTTGTTCTTTGTCCTCATTTTCTATAACAAAGTACCTAAAAATGGGTGTCTTAAACAACAGAAATTTATCATCTCACAGTTGGAGAGGCCAGAAGTCCAAGATCAGGGCATTGGCAAGGCTGGTTCTTTCTGAGAGCAGTGAGGAAAGGATGTGCGCCCAGCCTCTCTGTTTGGCTTGCCAGTGGCTGTGATCTCCTGTGTCTTCACATCATCTTCCCTCTGTGCCTGTGTCCTGATCTCTTCTTACAGGGACACCAGTCCTATCGGGTTAGGGTCCACCCAATGACCTCATCTGAACTTGATTCTCTCTGTAAAGACCTGTCTCCAAATAAGATCACAGTCTGAGGTCCTAGGGGTTAGGACTCCCAACACGTGAGTTTGGGGGAAGGGCACAGTTCAGCCCCAAACAATCTCTTAATTTCTTTATTTTTTTAATGTTTATTTTTGAGAGGGAGAACGAGTAGGGGGGGAGCAGAGAGAGGGGGACAGAAGATCCCAAGCAGGCTCCGCGCCAACAGCAATGAGCCCAATGCAGTGTTCGAACTCATGAACCGTGAGATCACCACCTAAGCTGAAGTCAGACATTCAACTGGCTGAGCCACCCAGGCGCCCCTTAATTTCTTCTTGATATTTAAAATTTTACTCCTTTCACCTCCTATTTTTGAATGGACTTATCTGTTTGTGTGTTCGTTTCCATTCTCATGTTCCTCTCCTTGATGTCTGAAATGTTTTCTGTTGTCATCACACATTTCTGAGTATTACTAGTTGCCATCAGGCCTTGCCACAGGTCCCTCACACCCCCTGGCGACTGAAGCAGCAAGGTCTCTCCTCCATGAGCCGTGGTTGGCAGCTGGAACCTACATTTCCAGAGAACACCTTTTGGCTACTGGGGTTCTGTCCTCAGGGCTGTTGCACACCCCATTGCACAGACACATGGAGTACACGAGTCTTGTGTCTCTTTGTGGTTTGCCCCCCGCTTATTGACATTTGGGGTTCACAGAGATGCCTTGTTACCTAGTTTTGTTGAATGTTGTCCATATCTCGCTGCTCTGTCTATTCTTATGTGGAAATTCAGGAAGATTCAGAACTACACTGCAGCATCTTCCCAGAATCCTCAGAGTGCTCCCCTTGATTTAAGAGGTAAATCAGAATATGTCACTTGACTGCCCAGAACCTGGCAGTGGCTTTCCTTAGCACTTGGACTCAATCCCTAGTTCCTTGTGTGGCCTGCAAGGCCCTGCGTGCCCTGCCCCAGCCTTTCTCTCTCATCTAGTTCTTCCTGCTCTTTCTGTACTCCAGATTCCTGGCATTCTTTTTCTTCCTTGAACTCACCAACTGAAATGCTGCCTCAGGGCCTTTGCACTTGCTCTGCCTGGAATGCTCTCCCCCAGAACCTCGCATGCCTCACCTTTCCTTTTTACGCACATCCCAGGTCACATGACACCTCCTCAACAAGGCTGTCCCTCACCAAACTCTCTGAAATAGACCCCTAGTCTTCTGTTGTTGTGTAATCCTTTTTGCTCTCTTCATAGCACTGAAAAACTATGAAATTACTTTGTTTATTATGGTTTTATCCTCTATTGGCATGTAAGGTCCATAAGAACAGGGAATGAGTTCATCTTGTCACATCTGAATCCTCAGCACCATAGTAGATGCTCAGGAAAAATGTGTGGATGAATGAATGAACAAATGAATGTTCACAATACTCCAGAGACCTGAGTCTCCTACATGAGTTTTGTGAGCTCAGAGATAGCCAGAAACCACCCCTGGGTGACTGCATGTCGGAGGCGCCATTCTCAGAAGCGTCACAGTAGAGAACACATTTCAGGACTGCATGTTCCATGAAGCACTGCCCGCAAACCACCTGCTTTGAGGGCAATGGGAAAGTTCAAAGGCCAGAGAATTCCCAAGCCCCACATGCCATGCTGAATTGAGGAGGGCCCCACACCTGAAATTTTTCACATGTAGCTCATGATAACAAAGAGTTGTGACTTTTTTGTTGTCGTTAATAATGATAGATTCCCAGAAATGGCAAACATAGTGCAGAGAGGTGCCCTTTCTCCATTTTCCCCCAGTGGAAACGGGACCCAACTTGTGTAGCATCACAACCAGAACACTGATGGAGACACCATGCCTGTGTAGTGGCCCTCGGACCACCCCCACCCTGGCAGACACTGATCTGTTCTCCCTGTCCACAGTTCTGTCATTTTGAGAATGTTCAATGACTGGAATCACACAATGTGTGGCCTTCTGAGGTTGACTTTCTTTTGTGCAGCGTCACGCCCTTGAGGCCCGTCCAGGTTGGCGCAGACCACGGTCACTCTGTAGTGTTCTGTGGGAGGATGTTCCACAGCCTATGTGGCCATCCACCTGTTGTGATGTTTTTCTTTTTACAGTCAGCTCCTTGTCTCCTGGTAGCTGGGTTAATTCTCTCTCCCTCTCTTGGCTCAGCCTTCCGGAGACTCGGTCACGCTCTCGGAGAGCACGGCCATCATTTCCCATGGCACCACTGGCCTGGTCACGTGGGACGCCGCGCTCTACCTTGCAGAATGGGCCATACAGAACCCAGCAGTCTTTGCTCACAGGTGACCTCGGGGTGCGGGGCAGGACAGTGGGGCAGGTTTTCCCCAGCACGGTCTCAGACACAGGCCCCCTTCTCCCCCCAACCCAGGACTGTCTTAGAGCTCGGCAGCGGAGCTGGCCTCACGGGCCTGGCCATCTGCAAGACATGCCGTCCCAGCGCATACATCTTCAGTGACTGTCACAGCCGCGTCCTCGAGCAGCTCCGAGGGAACATCCTTCTCAATGGCCTCTCATTGGAGGCAGATGCCACTGACCCTGAAAGGCACCCAGGACACAACACCTGCGACTCAGAGAGCCCCAGGGTGACGGTGGCCCAGCTGGACTGGGACGTCGTGACGGCCTCTCAGCTCGCTGCCTTCCAGTCAGATGTCATCGTTGCAGCAGGTACTGCCCCCCCATCCCTGGGCGACTGGGGTGGCTCCACCCAGCTCTCAGCTCTGGGAAGGGGACACTGGGCGCTGCCACGCCAGAGGAGTGATGAGATTTTTAGAAAGGCCACTGTGGGCTCCAGGGTGACATCAAATCATAGGACATGCCCCTTGGAGGCTATAAAGCCACAGCCCTCCCATTTGACACAGTGGCCACGTCTACTCCCGTGCAAATGGCTCCACTAGATAAATGAATCCAGCTTTTCTCAGCAAAGCCTGAGATGGAGAGAACAGGCCCCAGGGCACCAAACCAGTCTGACCTATTAGCCAGGCTGCAGCTGAGGAGAGAGATTGTTATGTAGGTCTCTAGAACCGAAATGAAACGGCCAGAGCAGCTGAACGCCAGCCACACTTGTAACATCACCCAGTCTTCATTGTTGGGCAGACATGGCCATGGCAGCCCTGGCTTTTCAGGGCCGCAAAGGACAGCGTGATTCTCCCAGGACCATGTCACGGGCACCCAGCCCTGGGCCAGACCTAGGGTCAGACCACAGTGGTGTCCGAGTCAGGGAACGAGCTCTGAGTGCCCCCCACCCCTGGGAGCTTCTGTCTGCTCTGCACACGGCTGTGTTGTCACCACACATCTGCCCATCTCTATCCCAGGTCCATGTCCCATGTACTTCTCGGAGATGAGCCCCACAGGGAGAGGACCACCCACTTTGGGTACAAGACAGGGTCCTTGAGAGTAGGAATGTTTGGCCAACAGGCCCCTTGTCCTCCAAGCTCGCCCACAGCGGCCTGAGCAGCAGCCTCCCATGTAAGCATGCCGACAGGGAGCGAGCTTGTCCGCAGCTCACACAGTGGCAGGCCACTGGAAACAAAGTCTGATGTAAAGAGTCAAGGTGTGCTTCATTAAGCATCTTCTAAATAAACCACAGGCAAAGAATTGATTTTTTTTTTTTGTTTACTTTTGAGAGAGACAGAGAGACAGAGCACGAGCAGGGGAGGGGCAGAAAAAGAGGGACACACAGAATCAGAAGCAGGCTCCAGGCTCTGAGCTGTCTGCACAGAGCCCGACGTGGAGCTTGAACTCCCGAATTGCAAGATCATGACCTGAGCTGAAGTTGGACGCTCAACCAGCTGAGCCACCCAGGCGCCCCTGATTTTTTTTTAAAGTAACATCAGTAGGTCCTTGATATCTTCAATTTGTTGCATGGTCTTTCAGCAGCTTGCTTTCTCTCCTAAGAGTTTTCCTTTTTACCCACATCATCTTAGTGTCCAATAGCACGAGTCTAATAAAACTGCTGGTTACCAGGCTCCTGCCCTACTGCTGAGGTCAGGACAACCAGGCAAGCACTCTTCTGGGCCCTGAATCCTAGAGCAAGCACCTTGCAGTAACCTGAGGTTTTTCGTTGCAGATGTGCTGTATTGCCCAGAAACTGTCCTCTCCCTGGTCCAAGTCCTGCAGAGGCTCTCTGCTTGCCTGAGGGACCAGCAGACTCCTGACGCCTACATTGCCTTCACCGTCCGCAACCCTGAGACATGCCAGCTGTTCACAAGCGAGCTGGGTGAGCCCTGGGTCCGGGAAGGGGGGGGCGCTGCTGTCTCTGAGAGGCCACCCGGGCACCACACGGGACACCGGTGAGGCAGAAATAAGCAAAGTAAAAGAATGGGGCCCTGGAAACAAACCAGAAAGCCCCAGGACACACAATATGCTATCCACTCACCACCCCGCTCCTGGGTGGTCGGCAGAGGAGGCAGGGCCGGGGAGCTGTGCTCTGCAAGGAGACAATTTATGCAGCAGTCCCAGAGGTCAGAGACCAGCAGCCCTACTGTGTGTTTAGAGCAGGTTTCAAGGACGTTCAGGCCTCTTTCCTGGTAAAATGGAGAAGATGGCCAGTGGGTATCAGGGTAGGTGCGTTCTGGCCACACAGCGGTGAGGTGCAGGCTCTGGAGCAGATCCCACCACCCGCTCTGGTGAAGTCTGGTCACTGCTCACATCCCAGTCCTCATCTGTACGGTGGAAACATCCCCCTGGGAGGTGACACAGGGACTGGCATGCAGGGAGCACTCAGAACATGGTAGCTGCTGCACAGTAAGCACCCAGTAAATGGAAGAAGAAGAGGGAGGACTCTGGAGGAGGGAGGCCTCTACCACTTACACCCTCAACGGGCACTGCTGCGGCCAGGCACTGTCCTCAGACCTGACCGGGAGGGAGGGAGGGATGTGCTGTCATCCTCCGCTCTCACCCATGGGGTGCAGGGGGGCTAAGTGCTTGCCCAAGCTCCAGGGTGGAGCCAGGCAGCCAGACTCTCGCTCTCCATTCTCCACTCCCACCCCACAACCACCAACCACTGCCCTGCGATCCCCACCACGCGCCAGGCCCAACCAGGACCTTCCACATACGACCTGGCAGCAGGGCAGGACGAGGTTTGCCCTGACCCGCCCCCCCCAGGCCCCAACGACAGCAGCCTCTGCTGGCAAACACAGACACAGAGATGACCCAAACACCCACCACGTGTGTCCATGCCCCACAGACAGTGCTATGTAACCCTGAAAAAGAATGAAGTCCTTCTGCAGACACGATGTGAAAATTATCTACACTATAGTTTAAGTGAAGAAAGCCAAGTACCCAACACCATGTATATATAAGCCCATTTGTATTTTTAAAAATAATCATCTATGTGTAGATGTGCATCTAAGGGATAATCTGAAAAACATGCACCAAGTAACAGTTGTTATACTTGGTGACAGGATTATACACACACACATACACACACACATTTTTTTTAAATAACCTCTAGGTCCAACATGGGGCTTGAACTCCCAACCCCAAGATCAAGAGTTGCATGCTCCATTGACTGAGCCAGGCAGGTGCCCCGACACCTCTATACTTTTATGTCTAATATTTCATTTTTATAAATAATTTTCATTCGTAAAAACCTGATGACAAAATGATCTTCGCCAAGGGCTCCTATGACGTCTGTGCTTATGAAGAGATGAACGCCTTCTGATGCACATCTAGCCTGTGCAAAGAGGCGCCAGGCTGAGTGGGCAAGAAACCAGGACAGGTCTGTGACCGTCCAGGGATGCCGATGGCCCAGAAGGCAGGGGCAGCAAACCTGACTGCTGTGAGCCAATTAAAACCTCAGTTCTTAGTCCATCCCTGAAATGACTTAGGTGTCTGGTTGGGGCCTGATAGTCTGTGGTTTGTATAACCCCCCAGGCCTGTTCTGCAGGCCTACAGTGTATGGGGTGGTGCCATGTCCCCAAACCCCACCTTCCTGAGACACGAATTCTATTTCCAGGCGGTGCTGGGATCCCGTGGGAAGCCGTGCCTCATCACGACCAGAAGCTGTTTCCCTATGAAGAGCACTCAGAGATGGCAATTCTGAAACTAACTCTGTAGGTTTACAAATGTTTTTAAAGATTAACATGAAAATTACGTCACCATCCTGGAAAGAATTTTTATGTGGGAAAGCTGATAAACTTTTCACTAACTTGAATGCTTCAAGAATGTTCAATTCAGGGGGCGCCTGGGGGGCTCGGTCGGTTGAGCATCTGACTTCCAGCTCAGGTCATGATCTCACAGTTTATGAGTCTGAGCCCTGCATCGGGCTCTGTGCTGACAGCTCAGAGCCTGGAACCTTCTTAGGATTATGTGTCTCCCTCTCTCTCTGCCCCTTCCTTGCTCCCGCTCTGTCTGTCTCTCTCTCAAAAATAAACATAAAAAAAAAAATTTAAGAATGTTAAATTCAGAATCGGGAACTGCAAACTGTGTTCTAATAAAATATATTCAAGTGGGTGCCCCTTTCTGTCACGAGTTCTGGCTCTTAAGTAAACCTCCATAAATCAAAAATTAATTTTTGGCTCAGAAACAAGAATTTCGTTTGGGCAAATAAAAACACAGATCAGGTATGTTTCCCCCCCCCGCCGCCGGAGCCTGGACCCACGTCCGTCACAAAGCCAAGCCTGTTGTACACGGGGCACGTCTTATTGCTCTTACAAGGCAGCAGGCTGCGGTGCTCATCCTCAAGGCAGGAATGATAATATTAGGGACACAACAGGGCAGATGCTGGGAAAGGCAGACACCGTAACGGGCCTAAGAGATGTTGACGATACCACGTGCAAATAAGGGGAAAGTAATAATACTGGGGGGAAAGAAAGACTCCGATCAGGAGTGATTGAGAGCCTCGAGGGAGGAAACCAGGCTGAACCAGTTTCCTGGGCCACAAACTCATGTCATAAAAACATTTCATTCCACAGCCGTCCTTCCCACTTGTGTCCACTTGGGGGCGCTGCTCTAAAGCATTTGTCCAAGGCCAGACAGGCTGGAAGTGGCTAAAAGGAATTGGGCCTCGCTCGGGAGCTCTGTCTTTGGCCCACAGGGTCACGTGTCCATAAACAAAGGGAGCACCGTCTGCTTCCAGCTCTCATCCCATCGAAGCTGCTCTGACTCCCGGAGGTTCTGCCGGAACTGGCTTAGTTTGCCAGAAGGATCGGGAAACGCTGAGAAAAGCATCTAGAAGAAAAATAAAGACTAGAACTTACCTCATCACTGCTTCCCACCCCCATCCCAGGTCCCACCCAAGAGCTGTCCCTCCTCCTTCCCAGCAGCCTGGACTCTGGTCCCACTCCAAACACAGGCAGCCAGGCCAGTGATCCTACTGCAATCCTCTGTCACTGCACTTCAAGAACCATCGTGTCCTGGAGTCCAGGCAGGCCTCCTGCTCTGACCCAGCTTCCAGAGCAGGCTTGGCTAATGAAGTGTTCTCAGACACAGCTCTGACCCGGATATCCCCCAGCCAGCAAGCCCCTTCCTCATGGGGCACAGGGGAACCCTCACACCCTGGCCACGCTCCGTCCCCTTCTCTGCTCCGACTTGGCAGTGCAGCCAGGCTGCAGCGTCTTCCATCCACACGGTCCACACACCGCTCTGCTCAGCCACAGGCCGCTCCAGCAATGTTCTGTCCACCAACAGCACCCACCCTCAGCCTCTGCCCAGCACCATCCAGCCCGCATGTTGGAATTAGGCAGGCTGTCTTCCGTCCAGCTTTGCTACACTACATCAGGAGTCTGCAAACTAAGGCCGTGGGCCAAATTCGGCCCTCAGCTGTCTTTGTACGTACAGTTTTATTGGAACACAGCCACACCCCTTCATTCACAGTCTGTCCAAGGCTGCTTTCGTGTTACAGCAGAGACCATGGCAAAGCCTATAACTTTTTCTACCTGGGCCTTCCCAGAAAGTTTGCTGCCCCTGGTCTCAACTGCCAAAAATGATGATGTATTACTTTTGTAATTAAGTACCCTCTGAAGACTCCCACCCTCAAGGCTGGTTCAGGAAGCCCCCTTCACTCATCCCTCCTACTCGGAACCAGTTGCTCCCTAGGTAGAGCACATGGTCTGCCAGCTCTGGCATCATCTGTGTGGTGTAAGCTCCACAAACCCAGAAGGCAGTTGGGGCCCATCCAGACCCCCCTGAGCCCACTGAGCCCCAGCCTCTGAGACCACTGCTCCTGGACTCATCTTTCACCCAGATCCAGCCTGGCCAGCGACAGGATCAAAGAATCAGGGGGCGTGGCTCAGTGCCCTGGCACGGGGGCAGAGGTGGCTACCTGCAGCTGAGCCGCCAGCTCCTCCGAGTCCTCGAAGACCAGGCCGTTCTCCTCATGTTTCACAAGCTCGTGTAAGCTGCAGAGAGAAGCACAGAACCGAGAGCTGCCTGGAGAAATCCAAACCCTGTGGTGCCCACGCTACCCCTCCCACAGGCCAGGCGAGGGTCAGAACAGCCAGTCTGCTTTCAGTGAGTCTTAGATTTAGCGTCTGAATAGAAAAAAGGCCTGGAGGGATACACATTAAAAATCCAAACTGATTCCAAAAAGGAGGTACAGTGAATACACACTTGACCTTTTCTACTGTATGCTCTTTTCAGTGACTACGTGCTTAGTGAGTTCTCCATGTTTTTCTTAATTGCACAGCAGAGAAACAAGGTGAAAGGCACCCCACTGGAGGTAGGCTGGGCACATTAAGGGTGACTTTTCTGGGTCACCAGGGAGTTGATGCCAACGTGCCCAGAGCTCAGGGTCTAACAGAGGCTATTTCCCTCTCAGAGGCTGGCCTCTAAGCTGGTGGTGGAGCTACTGTTTCTAGAACCTCTTCTAACACCACCCTCTCCAAATACCCATCTTCGCCAGGAAGAGTGGAGACAGAGAATTATACTCATTTAACGGGTTCCAATTCAACTATATGAGCTCAGACAGAGAAGAAATAAAACCATGTCAAATGTGCGTCCAATACCAGCCACCCATCTATCCATGAGCACAGGCCCCCTAAGGAGTAGTTAAGACACAAGTTTTCTATTTGACATCTGCTCTAAGTGGAAGCCCACCCCTTCAGTAGGGTGCAGCCCACCCACAGAAACCCCAAGAGCCCTCTCCCGGAGGACCACCTGACAGTGCTGCATGATTTTCCAGGGCAATTTGTTGAGCGATTCTGACCTCACTGGCAACACCCCCCCTCCACCCCCACAGCTGATTTGAGAACCAAACTCTGGGAAGATTCCGTTTCTGCTCCTACCACCGGAAATTCACGGCGCACACGGGCAGACAGCACCCGAACATGTCCACCACCTTCATGGGCAGGTCCAGGCCACTGGAGGATTTGTGCAGGCACACACCCAGGTCTGCCGACCCTGTGGGGTGGGGGCAAGGGCGGTGGTCAGAGTGCTGCCCATGCACCCCTGGAATACAAACCCTGAAAGGACTGCGGATCGACACCCCCAGTGGGGAATGGGAAACACGTAATAATGCCCCACAGGTACACAGCTAACCTCCCCGACTGCCACTCCCGGCCACTTGGCCCTGTTTGAAAACTACCTGCCTGTCACGAATAGTTTTCTTTGATGAGACCCCCTTTGTCTACTTAACCACAATTTACTTAAAAGAACCTGTAGCAATTATTGCTTAATGGGTTCAGAGTTTCTCCTTGGGGTGATGAAAATGTTTCTGAAATACAGTGTCGATGATCGTACAACACGGAACGTAATTAATGTCACCGAGTTGTGTATATACTTAAAAATGGGGAAATTGTTAAAATAGCAAACTTTTATTGTATATTTTTATCACAGTAATAAGGGGGGAAACACATAGCAGACCCAACAGAAAACCAGCTGTCACTGTGATAATAAAGCCAAATAAACAACCTCACACCCCTACATACTGGCTGGAAACTCCTGCCAACCAAAGGCTTTCCCCTGGAGACTCACTGGCTGCTGGAAGATGAGGCCTTGGAGATTCATCAGCACTAGGCCAGCACGCCCCTCCCAGAGAATGGAAGAGGGAGGAAGCCAGGGAGATGTAGGGGAGTCAATGCTATTTAACGCATTATTTCTGCACATCCCAAGCCACTGCCCTCCCAGACTTGGGGAACGCAGACTCCAACCTAAGCCCAGAACCAGCCCTTCTGCCCAGATGGAAGAACAGGACTGAATGGAAGGCTTGGAGGCTAAGAGGACAGAACCTCTCAGATCGCGGGAGAACCCACCCTGCAGGTGGGAGGAGCCGGCACACCAGGGAACAGCCTGGGTCTCCCCAAGTACAGCCAAGAGCTCCTCCAACAAGTTCCTGGCATGTGGCATCTCCCTGCCCCATGTGGCCCTTGAGCAGGGCCCAATCCAGCCTGAGGCCTGTGTGTGTATGGCCCTTGGGCTAAAAATGACTTTTATTTGTATAGGGTTATAAAAACAAAGAATATACACCAGAGGCAGATAAAACACTTACTCTCTGGCCTTTTTCAAAAAAACCCTGTCCCGCTCCCGGACGCCCTTACCTAGAAGCAGGGGGTAGTCCTCAGCCTCCAGCCATGGAGTACAGACCTGGATGTGCTGGAAACGCTTCTGGCCGATGAGGCCGCTGTAATACTCCTTCAGAGGCCCTTTGCCTTGAGAGAAAATCTGAGTCACTGCACTGGGCCCATCTCTGCCTCCATCCCATGACCTTGGGACTCAGAACCCTCGCACAGGTGTGAGCAGAAGGCCCACATTCTGCAGCTGTGATCAGGTCCCCATGTGGCCCCTTCCCAACCCCTCAGGGGTATGCACCCTGACCACTAAGGCCATGGCCCTTCCCCCAGCAACCTGCACCAGCGGGCCTCAGGCTGGGAAGGTGGCCAGGATAAACTCTGGCCAGGCACCAGAGTGCCAGCTGGATACAACTTCTCACCCAGACTGGCCTGTGTCTCTCCTGATGCCCCAGGTGGCACAGTGTGTGCGGTGGGCTCCTAGCCACCCCTGGGAGCCCCAGGGGCCAGGAGGAGGGGAGTATGCAAGATGAGGTGGCTGGCCCAGGATCCTGATCCAACCACAGTTCTCTGTTTCTCTCTCTCTCCCACTGGGCTACTCTGGAAGCAATTGTACATTGAGCTCTTTAGTTTAATGTAGACGCTTTCATTTAAAAAAAAAAAAAAAAAAAAAAGATGCCTGGACCCCGCTGCAGAAGTGGAGAGCTCGGTATTTCTGAGGCCAATCTATCCAAGATTCAACTAAAACCATGCCCTACTGTCAGGCCCCACTGAGCCTCAGTTTCCTCCTCTGTCAAGCTGGTATAGAAAACCCTACATCACACAGCTGTGGTCAGGATTAACAAGACAACCAATACACACGCCTGGCATGGGGAAGGCACACAATAAAGGCAGATGCCTTCGGCCCCCTCCCCTGCCCCCATTTAATATGGGAACATGGAAGGTCCTTGGTGATACCTGTTATCACACACACCAGAGAAGGAAGGCTCTCTCCGTCCAGGATCAGCTGTTCAAACTCTGTGTATAAAAAAATAAATGATAACCAGGATTATCTAGTCAGGCGAGGAGAGGTTGGGGGAGGGGTAATGGGGCAGCAGCGACGGGGGTGGGGAACACCTCTCCCAACCACAAGATCAGTCTCCCAGAGGTGGCACTTCAGATCTAGGACCTGGTCATTCAGTAACCCAAATGGGGACTCAGAGCCACCACCTCCACCCTCCATGTTCTTAGGCTGGCCCACCCAGTGGCCCTGGAGGCAGGAACATGCTGCCGAGGGCACCATGCAAAGCCAGGTGAGCACCTCAGGGCTCAATGGCCCCCACAAGCCCAGCCCCTGATCAAAGCCACACACCTACTTTCTAATGCTGCCAGCAAGATGGAAAAGTCTTCATCCTCTATAAGAAAAGAGACCTAAGTGTCACGGGCTGGTTTCTAGATGCCTCCCCTCCCAGCTCAATTCCCTCCCCTTTCTCATCAGGGCTCCAATGTCCTTAAATACATGTGGGGCACAGGCCTGGCAAGGCCAAGGATAATGCAGGCTTAGTCAGGTGTTCATACTAGCCCCAAGTGCCCGGAAGAGTCCTGAGACCTGTCCAGCTCGTGCTGCTGACCAACAGGGCCGGCCGCCCACGAAGATGTGTCACCACCCCACGCCGAGCATCCCGCTCTGTGAAGGCCGACCTCTCTGTGTCTGGGTCCAGGGGTTCTGAGCTGAAGGAACAGAAACAGAGCCCATGAGATGGTGCTGAGCAGGCCCTTGGGCCCCAGGACAGTCATCTCCTGCCAGAGTGAAGCCCGCAGGTTCCCAAGGTCAGGATGTGGCCATGTCAGAACCATCATCCAGCCTCTGTTGCAAAACCCGCCTCTGTTGTTGCAGTGCAAGAGCACCCAGCGACAAGGCATAAATGGAGGAAAGTGCTGCACAGCAATAAGGCTTTATTTACCAAGACAGGTGGCAGGCCTGTGGTCATAGTTTGCCGAACCCTGGATTAGTGGATTCTCAGGTCTGCAGCCAGAAGATGAGAGAGGCCAGGGT
This sequence comes from Cryptoprocta ferox, assembly GCA_028646485.1. Classification (NCBI taxonomy): domain Eukaryota; kingdom Metazoa; phylum Chordata; class Mammalia; order Carnivora; family Eupleridae; genus Cryptoprocta; species Cryptoprocta ferox. The sequence continues at coordinate 3,910,169 of CM053564.1, read as the reverse complement.
AGCAGTGAGGCGACAGGGGACATGGGGCAGCAATGACGTGGGGGAGAGGCCAGACAGTAGGAAGCACAAGAGAAGGCAGATAAAGACTAAGGACGGGAGACCTACCGGGCCTTGAATGCAGAGTAGGTGCAGCCCAGCTTCATAAAGAGCCGGTGCTGCAGGTCCAAGGGCGTCTCTTTAAAGAAAGATGCTGGCTTGTCATAGACGGTCACGGCTCTGCAATGAGATCATTGAGGGCTCTAGAGAGAACTGGAAAAGACTACGGAATACAAGATCCAGGAGGATCCAAAAATAAGAGCACTGAGAAGATCCAAGTCTCAGACAAGGACAAGAACTGCTTGGGGAAGCAGTTTGGTTCTGAGACCAAAACTGCATGGGCCGTCTGGCCTCCTCCTCCCTCGGATTCCCAAAACCAGTAGCCCCCTCCCAGATCCCTGGGGATTTCTAGGCACCCTGCCAACAGGACATAGCAGGCACTGCAGCTGGGACCCCCTCATCTCCCCAGGTCCCTACTTGATGCCCCAGTTCTGTGCCAGATCTTCCCGCATCGAGTTGGTCACACAAAGGTTCAGGTGGGAAAGGCGCCCGCAGAGCCTCTCATACCTGAAAAGACATGTCACTGTCAGCCCAGGGCCTCGGGCCCCACCACCATCACCACCACCACTTCCACATGACCTGGCACTTCCTGCTGCAGAAGAACACAGAGCCAAGGACTCCCAAATCAGTTGCTGGTGAGGTACTTTCCCAGAGTTTGCACTGAGTTCCATCTGAACTTCCATTATTTCCTTTACACCTTTCTTTAAGTCATATCGCTTTTCAGCTTAAACACAGTTAGAAACCTTATCTCTACAGAAGGGAAAATCTAGTCCCTCTTGCCACAAGAGGAAGAAATATAATAAAGGCCTCGTTATTAAATCTTAGCCCCACCGCACTCTTGCTGCAAAGGCTGTGGGGCTGAGGCTTGTGCGTTACCAAGGAATGTTTTTTAAAATGTTAGAGAGGCCTTAGCAACAGATTAGCTCCCAACTGAGACTTGAGCCCTGATCCGAGGGCAGAAGTGAAAGAGAACCAGAAAGGGAACGAGCAGGCTAGGTGGTTCAATGCCGCTGGTGTGTCACAGCCGGTTCCTCACTCAGGATGCAGAGAAGGTGAGAGAGCTAGACCGCCTGGGACTGAATTTTGATCCTCATGCAATAATATGAGCTGTGTGGCAAGCAGCAAAATGGCGCTTAACCTTGGTTTCCTGGCTTGTAAACAGAGAGTGACCACAGGACATTCTCACCAAGGGGAGTACAGACTAAACAGGGTAAAGGGCTTGGCCTGAAGCCTGGCATGCAGCAAGTACTCAATGACCATTTGCTGTTGCTGCTGCAGCTGTGACCACCCTCAATGAATGACCCATCAGGAAAAGGCGGCAGATGTCACCCCTCATGCTCAGAACACAACTCTTCTCCCCCGCGTTCAACCTGCTCCCACAGGCCCTTCTTCCCTCTTCCTGTCTCACTCGCTGCAGCAGGCTGTTGCCTGGTCCCCATCATCCAACAGCACCTCGGGTTTTATTTGGGCATCTGGTCTGGGTACGCCTGGGACCCCAGGTCTCACAGCGGAGCACTTTCCCAAGCCTGAGACATAGGGGACTACAGCCCCCCTACCTCAGTGGGGTGTCAGAGCAGGGACAGGGGAGCACAAGCCAATCAGAGAGGGTTCCTTTCTCCACTGAGCCTGTCAGTGGGGGGATGAGCACCAGGAGAGCCCCCAGCACCTAAGAAACACCTCCAAGAGGGAACATGAAGAGAGAAATGACAGGGGGTCCTGACGATACCTTTTTGAGCTCAAAGTCAGCCCTGTCTCTGGACTTTGCAGTTTTAAGGACCAACAAATGCCCTCCTTGCCTTAGGTGGTTTCTGAAGCTTGTCATCCAAGTCAGCCTAATTCCCCAGCCTTGCCCTTACCCGCAAAGAGCACACAGGGGACCAGCTTCACCAGGTCTCTGCACTGGCCCTTCTTCCTACCGAAGTTCAGGGAAGGTGTCTGCACCCTCTTCCCAGACCCTTACCACTTGGCCAGCAGAACAAGCCGGTGGCTGGGGCCATGCGCCAGACCCATAATGGAGTAGCCATAGTTGTGCCAGTCGATGACCAGCTTGCTCCCACAGAGGCAGCCCACAAACCAGCAGACAGCAATGGCAGGCAGGCCTGGGGGGTTCTGGGAAAGAGACACTTGAATGAAAAGAAGGAAACCCTTACCATGGTCAACAATAATAAACTGAGTGAAAACAGTTGCAACATACACAACAAACAGTCCATTTATCTTTACAAAGCTCTTGATAATTAATAAGACTGTCTTCCTCACAAAAAAAAAAGTATAGAAAGTCATAAAGGGGCACCTGGGTGGCTCTGTTGGTTACGTGTCCGACGTCGGCTCAGGTCATGATCTCACTGTCTGTGGGTTCGAGCCCCATGTCGGGCTCTGTGCTGACAGCTCAGAGCCTGGAGCTGCTTCAGATTCTGTGTCTCCCTCTCTCTCTGCCCCTCCCCTACTCATTCTCTCTCTCTCTCTCTTTCTCCCCT